>JADLZL010001207.1:0-42480 GCA_015844335.1 Chrysopogon serrulatus
GCGGCAGTGCACGGCGAGCTTGGTGAGCATTGATGTTGAGCCTTGAAACAATGGACAAGGCAGGCCGAGTCCCAGGGCCTACCGCGGCAAAATGACTCCCGTACCTCACGATGACATACGCCAAGTCCCGCGCACCCCGGTCCTGCATGACTCCAGCATGTCTTCACATAGACGTTGCCCGTCACTTGATCGCCGGTCCTCACTCGTCGATGGTCCTCGGTCATCAGTCTTCACGTAGATGATGGATGTCGCTTTCACTCATCACTCAGCCATCGCATGACCTGGCTTTCTGTGGCGAGAGTTTTTAAAGACAAAAAAAATATTTACTCATAGATCTTCGTACTATCCAATTGTTTGATTATTAGTTAGAGCATGGGTTGATATAAATTTTAATAAAAATAAGTGTTGTTTCTAACATAACTACATAAACAACTTAGAAATGGATATGTTTGTTTAGTAGGAAAGAGATGATTTCAGTTATTATGTCTTTCGTATATTTATAAGAGAAAATAAAAGAAAGAAAATACAATGACTCCGAGAAAAACAAGTCAGAAAAGAAAAAATAAAAAAAGAAAGGACACCAAAAAATCAAACAGAAAAAAGGCACATTATGGAATTTCCATGTAGAAGAGGAAGAAATTAAAAAGGCAAATCTCAGAAAAAAAAAAGTTAGACATGATGTGCTAAGGGAAAAAGGAAAAAAAAGAACATGCTAGGTACACTCGACTCTGTAGGAGTGGATGGAGAAAAAAAAGGACAACTTTAACAAAGAAGAGAAGAATTCGTAAGAGAAGAAAAATAAGAATATGAAAAAAAAAATTGAACTCCGAAGGAGACAATGTATTTTGTGTCCAGGCCCATGTATAGCTAGATACCAACTCAAGAAGGAAAATCTATTTAATTAATTATTAACGGGTTGTGTGGACAGAGATCTGCTGCCATGATTGAGAGGAATATGGAAAAAGAGGAGTCACATACAAATACCAAGAAGAAAAAACACCAAAAATAAAACCAGAAACGATTACAGTTTGTAGCTATTTAGGTTTCGATAAAAGTCACTGTCCTATTAGGACTTCCTAGTATATCTCATATTATATTATTGTACAAATTAGTTTTATCTAATACAACTCGTATCCTAGTTTACAAATTAGTTTTATCTAATACAACTCGTATCCTAGTTGTCTTCATGCATGGAGTTGTACTTGTATTTAATCTCTTTGGGGCGTGACCACCTGCTCCATGTTTACTGCCACCGAGGATTCTAGAAGGGAATATTGAGGAATCTATTTGGATTACAACTACAATTCATAGTTATTCAGGTTAGCTCAGAAAATATGTGCCCAAATATTATATATACAGAATTAGTTAGGAGAGGTGGATGAAACAAAAAGGTGGACGAAAAAAATAGGCTGAAATTTTATCTCTTTATTATTAGGTATATAGATTTAATAAACATACGAATATTTCTAAATACATGCTCCCTCCTTCTCAAAGTAGGTCTCCATCTCACATATCAAGGAGTGAATCGATCTCAACTTTATTTAGGTTTATAGAATATATATAGTGGGATCAATCTAATGATATTTATGCAGTGTCACAAAAATAGCAATATTTTCTAATATCTTTTTGGTAGAAGTTTAGATTCTTTCACTCATCAAAATATGTGATGAAGACTTATTTTAGAACGAAGGGTCTGCTTGGTTGACTTTCAGTTTTTACTGAACCAAAATTATGGTAAGTCAAAACTTAAGATAATCAAGGCATACCAACGTTAGAGCAAAAATATAGACGCATTGGTTGAGTGTCATACAAAGGCTCTGTTGTTGTTGATTGGTTGAGTGTCATACCAATTATAGATTTGGAGACTTACCAAAAGTTTGATCATAAACATTGATATGTCAATTTTTTCGCAATGAACAAATTAATAACTAAAAGTTTTAGCTTGTCATGAGAACCAAGTAGGCCCTAAACGAATAGGAAAGGCAGAAGCAGTAATATTAGTTATGAAAGTAGCCATAATGAAAATAGATGACACATGCTTTGTGCATGACTCCTAAGGTCAGAGCTAAGATTTGGCATAGGGAGGGTAATTCTAACAATAGAAACAAATCATACATACATATTTACATTGACTTGGCGAGAGCATACATAACAGCCACATCAATGTTCGTTTTGTGATATAAAAGGCTGGAGAAAAATAATGTTTTTTAGAGTTTTAGGATTTATAGCGTTAGTCTTACCATGCAAAAGCTCATAAACATTGCAACATTTGGATCTGATGCATCTAAAGTTAAAGAAAAACTATAGAAACAAACACTAAAAAACACATCAACAATAGAAACAAAGAAAGCATGAAGATAACAAGAACACTAATCCTAAATCACACATTTGCATTCGGATTTTTTGAGGTTATTTTTTTTAGAATTATATAGCGCAGACGCTCACAACACGCATGCACACTCATCCCTATGAACACACGCACCAAACCCTATTTCTATGAGCACCTCCGAAGAACTGAGCCGGCACATCTAGATATTCCCGAAGTCACTACTGGCGCCTCGTCGTCGATGAGAACGTCGCTTACCACTTAAAGCGTAACGTCGATAAATCCTGAAAAAATCGAAACCAAGCAAAGCAACGACTACCATCATCAACTCGCTAAAGTGAATATAATGTACTACAAGCTTTTCTTTGATCACCTTCGTGCCGTACCACTTTAGGCACGAAACTCGTTGATACTTTATTACCCTCTCAGTTCCAATTAATAATTTGCGACTGTTTGAGTGACATGACTATGGCGTTAAGCATAGAAAATGATCAGTTCTTGACAAGGGCAACTTTACTGTTTAACTCTTTTTTTATATATATTAAGAGGTAAAGGAAACTATGCTACCAAATTCCACACTAGTAAAATTATCCCAGTGTTTAACTTCTCTGTCATGCTTTCAGTACGGATCTATTGAACACTAAAATAGTTTCATGAACAATACTTCCACCCGCCTCTCATTTTTAATAGGAAGGCTAAAAATACTATTTATTTATTCCTGCATTTTCTACGACATTATTTATTCTTGGATTGGTGCTCAACAAAGAAGCTGCATGTGTTTATAAATTCTACATTAGTTTATAAATTCTACATTAGTTCCTTTGCTAGCTCCAATTTAATTGCACATCTCCTACTTCTTTTTCTCTCTCCTCGCACTTTTTTAGTACACACGTCAGAGCTGCCCTATAGAAATTGTCTTAGGCAGCTTACTATTATTCGTGAGCAAGGACTAAAAAAGTTTTCTTTCTCTTTTTTTTTTTTTTTTGCCCTTTTTTATAACAGAAGTGACTTGGACTCGGAGAGTCTTCACAACGAAGACATCTTGGTTTTTTTTATGAAATGCAAAATTTTATTGTTAGCAGCTGGTGGCTGCTAAGATGGTGAAGAAATCACCAGTTATATCATTATCAGCCGGCGCAGCGCAACCTGCTGGTCCGGCGTGCTTTGCTTCGCATCCTCCCTGGTAGGCGCATGTCTCGGTTCATTCAACCGCAGCACCACGCTCTGCTCCGATCCACGTTGCCGCGTCCATGTTGCTTCACCGCGTCGTCGATTCGACGGCTTTGAATGGGATTGATACGTCCCAACCGCCAGCCGCCGCCGTGTCCAGCGGAGTCCTCTCGTCGACCACTGACCTCCGTCGTCACTCGTCAACACGCTGAGAGCTCCATGGGCCCGGAAATGCCCACCATCTTTCACTCTGCCACAGCATCTGGGTCAGGGTGTGTGGGTCGGTGACAGGCTCGCACGGCCTCGTGCGCCGGCAAGCGAAAAGGAGGCCGCAAAGGATGCGCCACACGCCTGCCGCCGAGCGTCGCCGCGCCGCCGTCCATGAAATCGTTTCTCCTACCTGTCTTCTGCCTCCATCTTCTAACTGCTGCTATCTAGAAGAAAGAGCAGGCAAAGATCCTCCTCAGTCCTCCTATGCCTTTGGGAACGTCTGATAACCGTTTCCTCCTACCTGGCTACCTGTTTCTTCTTCTCCTTCTTCGGAACACGCAAAACAAGTTCCAATCGCCGCCGGGCAAGGGAGGACAATGGCGGACTGTATAAGATTAACAAAATTCAGTCTCAAGTGCAGCAGCAGCAGAGCAGAGCAAAGCAAGCCATGAAGGCCGTTTGGCTTCTGCTAATCGCCTTGGTTGTGGCCGCCTCTCCGGCGGCACCAACACCCTTCCGCACCCGACTGCCTCCGCGCCCCCGACTCCCGCCACCCACGCCGCCGCTTCCTCCCGTTCCCCAGTCCCCTCCTCCTCCCTCCGGCCGCAGCGGCGTACTAGGTGCGCCCCCGCCGCCGACGGACTGCATTATGCCGCTCTCTCAGGTGTTCCCTTGCGTCGATTTCCTCACAAACAGCAGCGTCATGGCTCCAACGGCACGGTGCTGCGACGGCTTCAGGTCAGTCGTCAGTTCGTCAGCGATGATCTGCCTCTGCCATGTCATGGATAGGGACATCGGAAACTTCACCCAGAGTCCTCCCATCGACATGTTTCGAGTCCTCCTCCTCCCACTCCAGTGCGCCGTCGTCCTGCCATTGAGGACCTTCACGATGTGCTCCTGTAAGTAACTCATCTTCAACTCTGACATTTTCACTTAAGTAGCTGGCGCCTGTATTGCTAATAACGAACTCATTTGCTTCGTTTAGTTGAGCCAATTCCGCCTATGCGTGCGGATAACGGAACAGCGGCACCACCGCCTCCGCTGGACGCCATCTCCGCCGCAAAGGTTGGACAGCAGCAGCAGAAGATGAAGATGGCGAATTAAGCAGCATACCTGCGCCTCCGCCTTACGCTATTATTACTGTAGTACTTGCTATTAAGTTTCGTTTACAAAAAAGTGTTCGAGGTTGCACCAAAAATTGTTAAGACTTAAGATTATGATTATTATGGATGAAAAAGGGAGTCTATATGTATAACACTGAAATTGCTGCTATTTGCATGTCTCCGAAAGAAAAATACTAATTTACTTCTGCCAGAACCAGAAGGCTTTCCCATATCCATGTCCTTCATTCAAGCTATAAAGTCAATATTCTTTCGAAAAAAAGGGAATACTGCACACATGCTAGGCACAAGGACAGAAAAGAAAATGAAGGAAAAAAAAAACAAAATACTGTACCAAAAGTCTCTTCTTCTTCTCTCAGCCCAGCCCTGGGAGCTGTGGAAACACAGGAATAATATATGTAGCCCTCCGGAAGCTTCAACCCAGCCTTCAGTGTTTGCTAACTTATTACCTGCCGAGAATCGGCCATGAACTGGACCTGCAGGCTGCCAATAGAACAAAGGCCGATTGCAAGCATTTGGTGTATAATTTTTTCAGAATGTAACTGGAAACTCCCACATCTCTGCTGCAACTTGTAATTCTAGGCGCAATCCTCCGGGCCTCCACTACCGAATCTTTGGCATGATGGCATCCGTGCTTGCCTTGCTTGTTCAGTTTTTCTCAAATCTTCCACCCAACTTCATTAAGATGCAAATATCGGTAAGAATGACATTCTGAAAATGACTCCTCTCTCTCTCTCTCTCTCTCTCTCTCTCTCTCTCTAACCTCTTTTGGTTCTTCTCTATAACCTTGAGCTTGTATGTTGTGCAGAGAAACCACGATGGAGCACAAATGGTCATGTCCCAGATGCAGATTGCTAAAATAAAACCATATTATGAAAGATTTAGTTATCTGATAGCGAACTGTGAGCCCGAAGAAAACATAAGGTGTGCCACATACTCTCTCCTTTTCTTTTAACCAAATGTGACACTTAAAAAAAAAGACCAGGATATTATTTCCACTGTGTTTGTTTATATGCTGTGATTGGTGGAAAAACAGGTCGACTGTCTTTGCAAAAAGGAAACAATCCAAACTAGTACCAGATCAAATCCTTCCGATAACCAAAGCATATCCCCAATTAATGAGATTTTTTTTTCGATTGGTGAAGTCTTTCTTGTCTTGGATAAATCTCGGGACACCAACACATCTTTTAACTTACTCCCTCTGTCCCTGATACTGCAACTTCTGGAGTTGTCTTAAGTCAAATTTTTTAAACTTTGATTAAATTTCTAGAAAAAACAATAAAATATATGGTACCAAATTAGTACCATTAGATTTATTATACAATGTATTTTCATAAGATATATATTTTGTGTTATAGATATTGATGATTTTTTCTATAAAGTTGGTCAAAGTTCAAAAAGTTTGACTGACACGGATTCTAGGGGTTACAATGATTCGGGGAAAAGGTAGTAATTCATTAATTTTTTAGCGGTCGTGTCTGTTCACATTTTGCATTAACCGGAGATAATTTAATTGATTGGGTTTTGTGATAACTCGCTTTTATCAAAGCAGATCGTCTGCCTGGACCATCTTCGCTTTCAGATTTTCAGTAATGCAGATCATAATAGGGTAGGGAACTCATGGAAGCACAAACGCAAATAATGAGCATTCGGATGGGAGTAGTATATAAACCGACCATCGATCGAATCATTCGAATGTTTCGCAACACGGTCGCTCCAAATTAAATGATATGCTGAATGCTGATATAGCTTATAAAATTAATCTCAATTGACATATTTGACTAGTATAATAAGCAAGAAGGTAGTAACACTTAAACCTAATGACACATCTAATAAACTACTACTACTCACGCCGCCGCACACCTGCGATTATGGCTTATTATTACTCCAGTGACAGAACTGAATTGATGAACCCCCTCTTGCTCGCTACTGGCCTCCGGCGGCCTTCCTGCTGCAAGAGAGAAGTAGATGTGCCAGTTTGATCAGAACAAAGGCTCAAATACAATAATGACAAGCATGCATACATTCTGGAAAAAAAAAATCTATAGAAGATTATACATACTATACGCACCCTAAGGTGAAGATGATGATGGTGGAAGAGTAGGAGGTGTCATTGGCGGCACTTCATCCACTGTTCAATATAATAAAGGTCATAATATATCTTTAGAGATCGTTTCGCAATATATAATTTATGTAATAATAAATATAATTTCGGATGCGTGCAGATTGTATATGACACTTACTGTTGCACTCAGTAATGAACGCCTCCAATCTCAGGGTGGAACCGCAGGCACCCGAGAGCCCGAACACGCGCGTTGAGTTGAGGGGCCCTGGGATAATCTTGGCGATGTCGCCGTTGGAGTAGTGGCAGAAGCAGATGGCCGCGTAGTCCAGGACATACTGGTAGCCGTCGCAGCACGCGCCCAGCGCAGACGTGACGCTCGAGTCGGTGAGGAAGCCCGCGCATGGGGCCAGCTTCTCCAGCGGCGTCCAGCACTCCGTTGGCAATTTCACCGGCGGCGGCAGCGGCGGCGTCTCGTAGCAGGGGATGAAGGGGATGCGCGGGAGGCCCGGCAGGCAGGGGAGGATGCCAGGGATCCTGATCGCCGCTGATGGCGAGACGGCGGCGGCGAAGCAGGCGACGAGCAAGGCGAGCAGGGCGTGCTTCTTGTGGGATGGTGGTGCTATTGGCGCCATTTGATCGATCGATCTCTTGCTGGTGGTGGTGGACAACGATCGATGCGTGGAGGGTGGTGGCTTTGTTTGGCCGTTGCGTTGCGTTGCGTTGCGCTAGGCCTGGATCAATTTATATATATAGGGGTAGATTTGCCCGGGGTTGGCGAGGATCAATTCTTTTTCCGTCGTCTATACATACATCGGGTTGTTTAGATATCAATAACGACCACCGGAATCTTGTTTGTTCATGCTCTGATACTCTCCTATCAAACGAGTTCTTGAAAGGAAAAAAAAAAACGTATCAATAACGGCCCTCGGGGTTGCTTAGTCTATATCTATACTATAAAAGAGCGAAGGAATTGAAAATAAGCTCTCACCCTAATATCTCCTGCCCACCTCAGTTCCTATCCGTTAGATCTACATTAAGATTGGATCCAATGCGTCTAAATCACCCCACCGTATTATGACAGGTGGGCCTATTTTGTAAACATGTAAACGTTGACACGTGTATCTCTCTTACTCTAGCCAATACATGTTGTTTTTTGTTACACAAAAAAATTATACCCACCCATGTACCCGCATCCCTGATTGCCATCGCTTTTCCTTCCCTCAGCGGCGGCTTACGGCGTTGCTCATACGTAATGCCGCCCTGATTTGGATGGTACTGTTGCCTCCGTGCTTGGTGGCTTGACCCTGGGTCCTCCATCGCTGCCGTTGGCTTTGTGCGTGGGCTCTCAGCCTCGTCTCCGCCATCAATCCGAGCAGCACACGTCGAGTTCCCGTCCAGAACAACACCCTCGCTCCAAGGCACCACGACGCCGATGGCTGTGGAAGTGGCCGCCGGCCCTAAGCCACCACTGCGTGCCTGTACGTACTATATTATATGCTTGTGTAATTTTTTATCTTTCCCCTGTAATCTGGTTTTAGTTCATTCATTATTAAAGCAATCAATTCTTCTCCATAGGATCGCGACTCTTGAAGACTACTGCTAAATCTTAAACAAGGTTACTGATCTTGAATTAATGCAAATGTCCTTGTTCCCCTTCAGATCTCTCTACACTATCAACTTGAAGATGCCATTATTAGCAACATCTGTTTTTGAGAATTTATTAGCAACATCTTTTCTTCACAAGACATGCAAGATGCCATTATTAGCAACATCTTTTCTTCACAAGACATGCACATGTCCTGCGAATGGGCCTGTGGTCCAATGGTAGGACTGTCCAGTGGGACGCTACCCACCAGGGATCAAATTCTGGTGTTCGCATCTTTTCCTGGGATTTTTTCAGGATTTACCGGCATTATGCTTTAAGTGGTAAGCGACGTTCCCGTCGACGACGAGGCGCCAGTGGTGACTTCGAGAATCTCCAGATATGCCGGCCCAGTTCTTCGGAGGTGCTCATAGGGGTAGGGTTTACGTACGTGTGTTCTAGGGGATGAGTGTGCGTGCGTGTTGTGAGCGTCTGCGTTGTACTGTGTAATTCTCAAAAAAAAGACATGCACATGTCCTGTGATGCGTTCTTATTTTCAGAGTTCTAATGTGTGCAACTAATTAATATTATTACCATGCTCTGCAATATTGGTGATGTGAAATTAATAAACAAACTGAATAACAGATTTAGGATACTTCTTCAGTTCCTCTCAGAGCTTGTACTGTTTTTAATGAGGTAAAAAATCCGGTTGTTCATAAGATGTTGGATTTCCTTGTTATGTATTATCTAATTTGTTTAGAAGTTTGATTATTTAATTTCAAGGTCAGCAGGCAAATAATATAAAATCTGCAAATTTTCTCTTTTATACAGTTCCATAACTTTCTAGAGACTTGCTAACCAATTTAGGTGCATTTGGTTGACTGCCAAAACATATTTTTATTATATTTATAAAATATAAGTCACAATTAAAGCCATCTAAATTAAGGACAAATTTTTGTCTGGTATTGACAATTGGATGGCATCCAGTAACTGGTTTCATAGTTTATGGTTGAAAATGAGATTCCCGTGCAAGTTGAAGGTTGGAAAATACACTTTCCTATGTTTTTGTTTTGTCCTTATATCATGTATTTGAATCCTTAATAAGTAGAGATCTATTTTGTATGCATAATAGCCCACGCTTCATGGTGGATTTGTTTTAAGACCTGAATGTGTTTCGCCCGTGAGAAGAACATAAACTCATTGGGCAACCAAACAAATACAAAAGGAAATTCTATTGAAAGTACGGCATGCTCATTTTAACCCCTTGATCCTTTATTCAACACTATATATATTTATTAACATTTTTGTTATATCCTTCATGCTAGCTGATGATGCATGGAAGCGGGTGGAGAATAATATGATTGCACAGGAGTTCAAAAAAAGCAAGAGGAGGGAAGGAACTCATATTTTAAAAAAAAAAAAGAGCAAAATTACTGTAAGCTTTTCCATTCAGCCATTTTTTTCATCATTGATTTTAGAGTTATATTTGTGACACCTTATGTTTCTGATGACATTCAGATAGCTTCTCTAATTATTTGGGTTATCCAATTATTTTGGTTCATATCATTATTACCTACGCCTTACAGTTGTTGGAAGTTTATAAGTTGAATTACCTAATGATCATTGCATTTTACAAAAATTTCTAAACCATTTTGGTAAAATACTGGTTCTATTGCAAGTGAGAACTATGTTTTTCAATAAATTTTACTATCATATATTGTCTAAACTCTAAAGTTGTTTGACAGAACTTATAAGCCGGCTGATAAGCCAAAACACTGTCGTAATAACTACGCTGAAACAGCATTTCAGCTGAAGTGAACAGAATTTTTCTACAACTAATGCTACATGAATTGTTGATTTTAGTTAGTGGCAAAGATCTAACAGGTATCCCCAGTTATACGAAAGTGATGTTGACAACATTCTTTTATGAAATTTATATTCAACAAAACTTCACTGATTTAATCTTGAAAGTATATGATACGAAAAAAAATATATATAGCCACGTGCGTGTCGCACGTGCATGTTCACTAGTTATCAATAACGAGGTAACGACTAGCGGAATGTACGCTGTTTGTAAATACTGCTACCTCAAAACAGTCCTAAAAGAAAACACTTCTAGATACACATTGCATTAATTGTCTCTTCAGAGACATCCGATGATATTGCATTAATTTGTTGTTATCTTAACATATACTAAGTCATTTTGGCTTTTCTAGATATGCATAGTTTTTACTATCTATTTAGATACATATTGTGTTTAGATATATAGTGCAGAAAATAGTGGGTCTATAAGACTAGTACTATTGAACTTTGAAGCCAGCAACTTATAGTTGGCCGTGAGGATGAGAAGCTATAATTGTCAGAGCTACAACCGACAACGATAAGCTTTTAATAATAAACAAAAATAAAAGAAAACAACCTAGATCCGCCAAACATGTGTCCCCTACTTGTCTCTGTTGCCACCGCTGCTCACCATGCCCAAGTCACCGATCACCCCTTGGGGCCACCACTGGCACATCCTACCCCTAGAGACTCCGCCACCACCATCACATGTCCCTTGGAGGGCTGCCACCATGCACCATTGCTCACCCTTAAGGGCTTCTTTGGCTGCACTCAAATACACCTCAATCCGTACGGTTTGTGAGGGATTGAAGTGGAATTTGAACTAAAATACACCTCAACCCCTCCCAAACCGTATGGATTGGAGTGTATTTGAGTGCAGTCAAACAAGCCCTAAGGGCTGTCGCAGCACCTTGGAGGGCAATTGCCGCTACTCTTCATGGAGAGAGAGAGAGAGGAGAGGGAGGATCAGAGGGAGATTAGAGAGGAGCAAAAGGGATATGAGGGAGATAAAAGAGGAGGGAGAGACAGGGCAACAAACTCGAGGACGTGAGTTATTGGACCATTTTGAGTTTACTTTTTAGTTCCATGTGTCATATTAGTACAATAGTGCTTGGTGTGTCTACAATCTAGTAGTGATAATATCAATATTGATTGTAACAAATAATCAGCAGTGTTACATATCACAACCGATTTGAACTAAACAGAATAGTGATTGACCGCCACGAATTGTGTGGTGTGGTCTGCTGTACGGATATGGAATTGTATGTTGTGTGCTATGGTGTACGCAATCCCGGTAGAAATTGCTGAACGTATCCTCGTTAATCGTTAGGGCCGGCCGGTGATGCTGAACTGTGGTGAAGGCTGAACATATCAAGTTCAATTTTCTTTGTTGCGTTAGTTTTACAGAGTTGAACGAATGCACTTTTCCATCATTACCCACTCTCCTTTTTGTTTCTTAGCCGTTTCATGCATGGGTAGCGCGTAGTGAAACATTTGTATACTCCCAGCCAATTATTGATCAAACGGACGGGTGTGCGCATGCATTTACACGAGGTGGTGTGGTGCGGTGGTGCCCAAAAACCTAGAACCTAAGCAAATCCAAACGGTAAAAACTAAAAACAACTGCGCGTGTATCATGCATGGCATGGCAACCTAATTAAGATCTAGGAAAGCCTTGGCTTGGTGTTCCAGCTGCATCATGGCGACGAACCAACCGGTATGGGTGGGGTGTACATCATCCCAGTAGAAGTTGCTGAACATATCCTTGCTAAGGTCGTCGGTGACGCTGTACTGAGGATGGCCATTCTCGTCCTCCTGCCCGCAGTAGCCCTTGGGATCAAAGCTCTCGCAGCTCGGCCTCAGCTTGTTCTTGAACGTCTTAGCCAGAATCTCCTCATCACTTCCCGTTGTTGCGTCTACACAAATTAAACATCAGAATGAAAGCATCTATCGTCAATACTTAATCAAACCAAAAACTAGCTAGAAGCAGCTGAGGTCTGAGGATGTATATATAGCCGACATACTGGGATTGGGCTGAACGACCCTGGAGAAGGCCGTGTTGAGGTCGAGGAGCATGACGTTTCCACGGTAGTTGCCCAGCTTCTCCGCGAGAAGCTTGTTGTGGGTGGCCGCGACCGCGTTGGCGACCTCGTCGCAGTGGGTGTAGTTGTTGGGCCTCGTCCGGAACGGCGTGCAGCCTAGTGGGTGCATGTTGTTGACGAGGATCCTGCTCATCCGGAGATCCTGCAGACGCTGCACCTCCTTGGCGATCCCCGTCGTCACCGTCTCGATCAAAGCCAAGGTCGGCAGCAACCATAGAACTTAATTACGCAAGTGCAACAGAGCAGCACGACGCGCGTATATCTGTGTAGTGTAGATTGATGCGTGAGACTCACGTCGTTGGCGGAGCTCATGTTGGCGATGCGGGCGTAGTCGTTGCCGGAGATGGCGACGAGCGCGAGCGAGAACCTGAGGCGCCAAGGCGGGAAGGTGTGGTCCTTGATCAGGCCCTCAAAGTTGTCGACCTGCTTGCTCAGGGTCGCAACCTTCTCCGGCACCTCAAGCACGCCGGACCCAGCCACGGCGAAGTTCATGCCAAACCGCCTCAAGTCGTTTCTGTTTCTGAGCCTGAAAGTCTGAGGGGCTGAATGATGCCCTAGCCACGAAACTGCATGCACGCAGTAACAATCGACATAGAGCATATGCAAATTAAAATCATTGTGTAACACAGTTGATCGAGATGATAACATGTCCTCGATCAGACTAATAAAAGATCGATCTGCATAGGCATGCAAAACAACTTATTGGACAATTATATTACGATAATGCATGGACTGATGATCAAGACTGATTTGAGCTCACCGACGAAATCAGATTGGACGAATCTACACAGAAGAATACAGTGAAATGTTGTAGAAGTGCCCCGAGACCCCCGCGTCGTCTCCGTGCGGGGCGACTCGGGGGCGACACCGCCGCCGCCCGGAGGGCTCCCCCCGCACCGCCCCCGCCGCCGCCGCCGCCCTCCGGCAAGCGGTGGCGGCGGCCCGCCCGGAGGGTTAAAAACGGCCCCAGCGGGCGCCTCCCCGCTCCCTCTCCTTCCTCCCCCTCCCCTCATCTCGCCGGCCGGCGTCGGCCCGCCCGGCAGCCGGCCGAAGGCCGCCCTCGGGCTCACCCGATCCGGCGCCGGACTTTCGCCGGATCCGCCCCTCCCGCGGCTTTGGTGGCCGGCCGGGCGGCGCAGCGACCGGCGTTCGCGCGGGGCTTCTTTCGGGCGGCGTTCGCCAGAGTGGCCGGGCGGCGCCGTCCGACCGGCTGGTTCGCAGCGGTGCGGCGGTCCGTCCCCCCGTGGGTGCCCCCACCCCCCCGGGCGGGCGGCGGCGGGTCGGCCAGTTCGCGCCTCGGCGCTGGATGCGGGCGCTTCTCTCAGGCGCGTGCGGGCGCGGCCCGGGCACCTCCGGCGGCCCCCTCCCCTTCCCCCATCCATGCCGGCGGCGGCCGGCGCCGAGGGAGGTGGCCGGGCGATCAGCGGCACGGCGCCCCCCCTCCCTTCATTCTACGGCGTCGGCGGAGGCCGGGCGTCGAGGGGCGGGTCGGCTGGCCATGGTGCGGCGGGCGTCTTGCGCCCCCGGCCCCACCTTGCCCCCGGCGCGCTCATCTTAGGCGGGTCGAGGTGGCGGGGCGTGATGCCGCTTCGGCCGGGCAAGTTCGGATGCCGCTCCCCCAACCCTTCCTTCGCTTCCTCGCTTCCTCCTCGCCTCCTCCGTCCTTCCGGTGATGATGCCCCGGCCGGCGCGGGATGTTCGGACCCGGCGGTCCCCCGCCCTCGTCTTGGTGGGGAGGGGGGCGGTGGAGTACTGAGCCGTCTCGGTGCCCACCGCCTCGCTGCGCCCCGCCCGCTGCACCCCGGCCTTGAGGTAGGGGCCTCGGCTGGTCGTTGCGGGCGGGGATACCCCCCCAACCACAACTCCGGCGCGGTGGGCAGTTCTTGGTGGCGGGGCGGCCCCTCGCTGCGAGCCGCCCCGTCTCCCTGTCGGCTGGGCGGGCGGGGTTCGCCCGGCGTGTCGCGATCCGCTGCTTGCTGCGGGTGGCGGGGTTGAGCTGGGGCCCTTGACCCGGCGGCGGCCGGCCACCCGGTGACTCCCCCCGCCACGCCACGGCCGCAGCCTGTCAAGACCACGACCCCCGCGCCAAGGCGGCCACTAACAATGGCAGCCCGACGCACCTTTCGCCCCGCCGCACCCCGGCCTCGAGTGGGCTCGGCAGGGGTTGAGCACAGGGAGGCCACCGCTCCAAACTCCGGTGCGTCGGGGCGGTCGGCGTCGGTGGGCCGGGCCGCGGCTCCTCCACTCCTTGCTGGTTCGCGGGCCGGGGCTGTTTCGCCGTGCGCCCCCAGCCCCGCCGTGCTTTAGGGTTGGGCGGCGGGCGGGCCAGGAGCGCGCCAATTCCTTTCACGGGGCCCGTACTCCCCCACCGGGTGGTGGGTGGATGACCCGGGCTGCCCAGCGGTGCGCTGCCCAACTACCCGGCGGCGACTACCGCGGCCTCTCTTCGGGCGGTGATTGCTCGGGCGTCGGCGATGGTGAAAACTATTTCTCCTCGGGATCGCCCCGGGAGTGGCGGCGATGGCGTTCCCATCATTTCCTTCCTGAAGGGTGTCGTCGGCCCTCGCGCGTCTGCTGCGAATGGCGGGGCTCGGGGAACGAAGGTTCGGCGGGGCACCTCACAGGTTGGCGCTGAGGGCGTCATTCCCTTCTTGAAGGCTCGATGTGGCCGCCTTGGACTCCCATCTCGTCTGCCGCCCCGGTGCTCCTTGTGTTTAGTCGCCGTCGGCAGGCTCGGTTGCTGGGGTAGTGTCTTCACGTGAGCTCCGCTCCGCGGGTTGTTTGTTGGGCCGGAGGTGGCCTCCTTTCTTTTTCCTTTCGTGTTTGTTTGACCGGAGGTGGCGAGGCGTGTTTCAAATCTTGTTTCCACCCCGGTCCCGTTGTATTGCATTGCATTCTGTATTCTTCTTCTTAATGAAAAAGAAACGCAAGTCTTTTGCGTTTTCAAGAGATTGGACGAATCTGTTTGAGAAGCAGCCGCTTGGACTCCAGGCGGTGCCGTAGGGTTTGTACCATTGACGCGACACACGACTCAGATTTGATTTCGGCACATTCCGGTGTCGGCGTCGAATCTCGAAGACATACAACTGGTACATCATTCCACTCCGACGCGACTCCACATGCGCGCAGCTTTGATTTGATCGCGGATGCATAGCAGAAATCAGCAATGAGCTATCTCCACTTATTCAAAAAATTATGTAAAAGTTTATATATTTTGTTGTGGTTTACTTTATAAATAACTTAAACTAAATTATATTTATATAAATTTTTTAAATAAGATGAATAGTTAAATTTAAATTAAAAAATCAAAGCGAAGAATGGAGGGAGTAGTATCTACCATTCATGGCGGCGAGGAGGAAGGCGGCGGCAGGAATGATGATGGTCAAAGGCTTCATGGTGGCGTGACTATGTTTTTGCGCCGCTATAGGGCCGAGATCAAATAAAGGCCTTGTTTAGATCGGCTCAACTTGCAAATTTTTGCAACCCGACACATTCATGCCACATGGGGTTAGAATTGAGGAATAGATGGATTGAAAAATTTGCAATCACTGTACACGACACACTTGTGCGCAGCAAACAAAAACCAAGGCCTAAGGTTCTTCAATGCATCTTTGGATCGGGGCGCTGCATGCAAATGCATGCATGCGGCTGACTGGCACACGCATGCATGCGGCTATTGCATGTAGCAACGGCATGCATCCAGCGAACACCGAAAAAAATAAAACGACACGCATACAACAATTGCATCCACTTCTTCATCATTCACAGGCCAACGAGAAAACAAATATTACAAACATATAAGTATTCTCGGTCCTCAAATATTACGAAATTGAAATAGCACATACATGTACCTAAATGTACCGAAATATTGTTACCCGACTCTCAAATTACATCGAAGCATGTACCGAAATATTGTTTCACTCTTCAAGCAACATTATTACAACAGAAAACCAATTTCACACCAAGGTAAATGACAAACAAGCAAACCATATGTATCAAGACTTATTGAGCAGGGGAGTGTGCAATATTGTCCCGAACAGCATTCATCCATGCTCGGTCCTCATTTGTGCTGGGCCGGGCACGCACGGTCTCGGCGTCGAGGTAGGCTTCGGGCGGCACCAAGGTAGGATCTTTGATCTACATGATTGAAGTCGGCATCAAAATGCCCACTCAACCTTATGAAGTTATGCAAAGCAACACAAGCAACTATGATCTTTGTCGTGTTTGAGGAGGATAGGCGGGGATATGCAACAATATGCGCCACTTCATCTTCAACACGCCAAAGGCCCTTTCAATCACATTTCTAAGAGATGAGTGGGCATAATTGAATACCTCGTCCTTACCGCTAAGTTACCGCGGGCGTTTGAAAGTCTTGGATATGGTACTTCGTGCCTTTGTAAGGAGTGAGATACTCGGGACGATTTGGGAACCCCGAGTCCACCAAGTAGAACTTCTCTACACCACCAAGCACCTGAAATTGTTAAATGTTTCAATTAGTAAGGTCAAATGTACTACCAGACAGTTGTGTACCTTGAGGGGGATGTGGGAAGTCATCTTTGAAGTTTGTCATTGCATCCTGAAACACCCTCGTGTCATGGACAGACTCCGGCCATCCCGCAAGCAGAAATGTAAAGATCATGTCAAAGTCGCAAGCAGCCAACACATTACGTGTTGTCATGCCTTTGCGACACATGTCTTTGCACAAACTTGTCTTGTGGCACTTTTGAGCGGGGATGTGGGTGCCATCTATAGCACCGATGCACCCCTTGAATTACGGATAGAACCTTCTCTTCCCTCACCCTATCGTACCTTTGTACTAAATTGTGGATCCCGGGGCTGAATGATGTCTTTGGCAAGGTTAACCACACAGGGCAGGACTCTATAGAACATGTTGTGAACAGTTGCAAGTGACCTCTCAAACCTGTCCTCCACTTGCCTATATGGTTGTCCACCACCTAATATCCAAAGAAACATACCTAAAGCCTCAATTGAGTTGGACTTTGTTGTGTTTTTGAGGCTATAGTTTTCTGTCAAAAGCTTGTCCAGTCTATAGAACATTTGTGGGGTCAATCTAAACATGTTGTAGCAGGAATATGCATTTGATAGTTTCAGTTCTACCCACTCTAGCCCACTCATCTTTGGTACCTTATACGGTACCCTATTGTAGTATTTATGCATGTGAGTCTCAACCTGGAACATGCCATATTGGATTGCAGCCTCTTCTTCAGGGTCATCCAAGAACATGTCGAAGAAGCCCTCCTCCCACTCATCATCATCTGTGTCATCGTCATCGTCACTGTCGTCAACGACTGGATCAACTGGTGGTGCAGCCCCCTGCGCACATGAAACAAGCAAATAGATGGGTGTCAGTACTTATGACCACAGGAGTATTTTATCATGCAACATTTCCCCCAGCAACAAATATCAATTGTTCCCACTAGCACACCTCTTACAACAATTTAAATATCAAACTCGACACAAACACAAATGACGTAGTTCGATAACAGAATACCAATAAGTTCCACAACATAACGTACACATCAAACACAAAGTTCACACAACATGCACACACATAAGTCATACTGGCGGGTTCATAACACACACGCAAACACGGATGCATGCATAAGAGGGCCTAGTTACGTTCTGGTGTAGTTGTTAATGGTGGTCGGACCTTCTGCGGGATACATTTGGATAAAAAATCGCTTGGCCGATCTTGTTTTCGCGAGATAGCAAGCACTTTGTACTCCTTGCTTCCAATCATCTGTGAAGCCCCCCGGCTTCTTTAGCCCGGCTTTACCACTTGGTCAACGATGCTCGGCTTCTTCTCCTCCTCCTCCTCCTTAGCTGCCTTCTTCTCTTTGCACAATTTTCTTTGCCTATCATTCCAAAGGTCCCTCGGTGTCGCGGTCCCTATTGTCGATCTTTGTAAGACAAGTTGTCCATAGTCTCGGTGATCCTAACAATTTGGACTCACGGACCTCTTCTTTGGGGCTAGCGGCCGTCTTTGCGGGTGCTTGAGACTCTTTGTAGGACCTCTTGCTCCCGGTGCTCGAGGTGTGCGGATGTCCTCGTCATCGTCCTTTGCTTACATACTGTGGGGCATTCCTACGGCTAGGAGCATAAGCTGTTTCCCACATCCTTTGCTACACCACGGAACATGCGATCCAAAAGCTCCATGTATTCGGGCATTCCACCCTTGAGCTTGTTGTCACCGCAAAACAAGCATTACGAAAAGAATATGTTAACAACTGCGGGTTGGTAATATTAGCGATAATAGACAATCCAGAAACGGCATACCTTGTCATTGGTCTCCCACCACTCATCGAAGCACTCACGGTACCATCGGTGTTGCGGCCCGAACTGTCGCGGTGTTTGCCGATTCGCGAGAATTTAGTCCACTCCTTCTTGAGGATCGGACCTTATGACCAAAGGCAACGTTGTCATGAACTAATCTGTCCCCCTAAAGTAGCGCTACGATATGTTCTTCCACCCCCACTTGTTCATGACACCCTATTGAAGTTGCCCTTATCAATTTCATCAACATATAGGCGACAGAAAATGCTTTGGTATTATGAGCACTCCAATGAGCCTGGTAAGTTCACTCTGAAATGATGCAGATCCTCACAATGTCAATGGTAACAGTCAATGGTAAATAGCAATCAAAAATGTGGAAAATGAGCAGAATGTTCATGCATTATCAAACAAGGCAGTCCATGCCACCAACAAACCCGGTGCGATGCAGGGGCATTTTTCGCCACCAAAAAAGCGGTGTAATGCAGTCCATGCCACCAAAAACAGAATGTTCTAGATATTTTTGTAATGCGGTAGGGTTTTCTAGGTAATTTGTCTGCGCATGTTGCAACAACAAAATCAGAGATGACGATAAGCTTTGCTTCTTTAGAAGGAATCATTTTCGCGAGAGATCAAACCCAACAAAAGGCCATAAAGGGAGATTATATGGAAATAAAAGTTTATTGATAGTACCAGCAACAGATAAATTGAGAACTCTATCTTAGATCATGGTTCAGCAGATGTGTTCCTAGTTACCACACACTAGGAGATAGCATGCAAAGATCGCAAGTTAGCTTTATGTTTGCATGCAATTTAAAATTACTAAGCGCTGTATCCTCTTTCATGTTTAGTATAGTCATGAGTGCTAGATGCTAATGAGTAACCATAATTTTTATGTACAGGATGTATGTCTTCCCAAGAGCAAATACGAAGAGGATGTATTCATTAATAATCACACGAGTGTGTGGGGTTCATGGTGGAAAGATCATCAATGGGGCTACAAGTCTTTGCAAGCGGACTATCAAGAATAGCTCTTTGCCACGAGGCTTGTTTGGAATAGAAGGCTTGAGGCATCAACAGATTTAATGAAGGCCAATATGGGCCACAAGGAGGCCCATGAAGGTATTTTGTCAAGAAAATACTTATATCGGACACTTGCATTGTGTGTAGGATATTTGGTGCCATTGACTAAACCTTTACCTGTTCAAAAATTTCTACACGCTATTGATATTAGAATCATAATTTGTGCCATTTTTTATCGGTATGACCTCACACCTAAGTGCCGGTTTTGCTTGCCATCAGTTA
The DNA here is from genome assembly GCA_015844335.1 of Chrysopogon serrulatus. Taxonomy (NCBI): domain Eukaryota; kingdom Viridiplantae; phylum Streptophyta; class Magnoliopsida; order Poales; family Poaceae; genus Chrysopogon; species Chrysopogon serrulatus. Next base: position 20,015 of record JADLZL010001207.1, read on the forward strand.
ACTATTCTCCTAATGATATGAACAATTGTATTGTTAAAGGCGAGTGTGGTATTAGGTCCTATTAGTTTCAAACTTCCATGGTGTCGTATTTCAATCTTGCAAACACGGTCCATGCCACCAAAAGAAATAGTTCGCATACTAAATGCAGACAATCCTATACACAGGTAGCATCAACTATACATAATGCTAGCGAGAGACTTGGCGGTGCATTGAATAACGAAGTTTAGGAAAGGGTGTACGGCACTTGTGCGGGAGGAGCGTCGTCGTCGTCGGCGATTTCTTGGGCTAGGTTGCGGCGAACACCGGCCGTCCTACGGCCGGCGGTGGAGGCGCTAAGCGTATTCACCTTGGGGACCCGGTGGAGGTAGGCGCTGCACCACCCCTTCGAGATCGGCCGCGAGGAGGTCCTCCCCGACTCACAGCGCCCGGCCCGACGAGGAGCCGCAGGCCGAGGAAACCCGGTCGCCCGCGGGATGGGGCCGCCACCGGAGGAGGGCCGTGACCGATGCCGCTACCGCCCGACAACATCTTTGGGTCGAAGCATGTCACGGTAACCAGGCATGCCGGGCCAGCTGTGTCGGCGTTGAGGTCCCTTGCCCGAACCCAAGGTTCGATGAAGAAGAGAGGGGGTTGCGAAGGCGTAGCCGGGCTTCTTTGCTCGAGTTCTTTGCCCAAAGCGAAGCCGCCGCCGGAGTTGTTGCGAGCGGCCGCCGGGTTGTTGCCGAAGCCATAGCTGGGCTGTTGCGAAGCCCTCGCGGAGTTGTTCCCGAACCGAGGGGGCCCGGTTCCCGGCGCTGGGACAGGAAGTCCCTCACTGCGAGTTGGCACCGTAGCCGGATAACGTTGGGGAGGGGGCGGCATCCAACTCGTTCTCGTCGCCGTCGCCGCTACGGTACCCGTCCATCCCGGCGAGGGAGTTCAAACAAGCTCGATCGGGACGAAAGGAGGGCGGATCACGGAAGTAGGAGGGCTGGATGCGGTGTTCGGCTCACCGGCCGGGACGAGATCGGGTGGGACTCCGGCGGAAATGGAGAGCGGCGGGGGAGGACGGGGGGCTAGGGTTCGGGGGGAGAGGGAGCCGATAGGGTTCGGCGGATGAGGAGTGGGGGGGTGTCGGCGATATCGGTCGGCGGCCTACCTTGGGGGGTGCCGAGGTAGTAGATGAGATCGAGGGTGGTGAGGTGCGAGATCAAGAGCAAGAAAGTAACACGAGACACGGGTTTAAGACGAGGTTCGGGCCGTCGAGGTGGCGTAAAACCCTAGTCTGTGTTACGGTTGTGGATTATGATCGGGAACAATCTGTTTTGGAGGGTCCCCGCCCGCCTTATATAGTCGAGGCGGGGTTACAAGATCAATCTAATCTCGCCTTCCCTGATCGGCGTATCAATTAGCCGACCGGGAAATCTTATATTACAAGGTAGCGATCACCCAATGATCTAGGCGAATCATATCTGCATGCAGTCTTGCGCCTTACTCCACGGTCTTACAGTGGCGCTCGGCATGGTCTTCGGGCTGGGCCTTTGCCGACCACTCGGCCCAGGGCCCTCGTGAGGATACCGGGGAGCAATCCCCACGGCTAGTCCCCGGCAGCTTGCGTGTCTCAACCCAAGGTTGGGAACCATTCGGCGTCTTCCTTGGTGCCGGCAATTCTTCCGACCAGTGTCGGGGCGGTGCGAAGTCGATCAACGGATCCGGCGAGTCGTGGTGGTCGGCGTCGTCGAGGCCGGCCGATGCGGCTTTAGAGGGGAAGCGGGAGCTGCGCCGTGGAAACACAGCGGTCGCTGCGGTTGAGGGAAAGAGGAGGGAGGTCCCACTGTCGGGGGAGGCAGCGAGCTGCTCAAGAAAAAAAGAAAAAAAAAGATCTCCGGCATACGGGTCCCGTGTACCACGTCGAGGTCGCTTCGGCGTGTACCACGTAGTCCCAGGAAGGCGGTAGTAGGCGAGGCATGAGGCTGGTGCCGGGATCAAACTTGTCAAAGTATGAGTTGTTGAATCTTATTTGTACAGTCCCGAGGCTGCTTGTCATCTTCTAGGGTCCAAACTTTGGTTTTACGTCGGGTGCGGGGCTGCGGCCGGCGGTCGAGCCTCGGTGGGCCGGCCTTGGGGCCTAGCATCCTCACAGGAAACATCAGCGCGATCCGGCCCCGGCGGATAACCACGGAGCGGGCGGCGCGGTTTCCCACGGAAGGAAAAGCGGCAGCGGCCTTGGCGGCGCCCAACACAGCATCCGCAGAATCTATTTTAAGGCCCGGGCATGGCCTTTCAGTCACACTCTTTGCCTTCCTCTCGGCGCCTCGCAAACCCCGCTGCCTCTTCGCCTTCCTCGGCACAACCAACCTTTCTCTCCCACATCACCGGCGCTCCCAATCCGAAACCTAGATCCGAAATGGCGGCGGCAAGGGGCAAAAGCGTGGTTCAGCGAGGCGGCGGCGCATCGGCGCAGGCGGAGATCCCGAGGCGCGGAGGTCCGCTTTAACAGCGGAGGTGGAGTGGGCTACGTCGACTGCGCAGGCGGTCCTCGATGAGCTTCGTCGCGGACAGTCTTTGCCCGGAGGCGCGCGCCGGTTGGCGCCCCCGTGGGTGAGTCCTTCCCCACCCGGCCGACGGTAATGAGCTCGTAGTGTTTGCGGATTATTTCCGCCCGCGGGTTGGCTGCGGCGCACCCCTTCCTCAGGAAGCTTCTTGCATACTACAAGATCCGGCTCATTCATCTCCACCCCAACTCCATTCTTCATCTCTCTGTTTTCATCCATTTTTGCGAGGCTTTTCTCGGCATTCCTCCCCATTTCAACCTCTTCCGCCATCTCTTACGCTTTGAGGGCGTTCACGGGCCGGCTCACCCAAGGTGGTTGGTGGCCTCTATCTTTGTCTTCGGGGACGGGATGAGGAACCGGTATGCAGGATTGCCCTCGGTTCTTCCATCAAGGGATGGAACACCCAATGGTTCGTCATCGGCAACCCCGCTCCACGGATCTCCAATGAGGTAAGCGAGTGGTGGGGCGCCAACGGCAACTGGTCGGCGGCCATCATCTGCCGACATGGTGCGGGTGGAGGAGGCGCTCGGCATCATCCGCCCCATGAACGGACGGGAGTGGCGGTGGCTATCGGCTTCGTCTTTGCGGCGCATCCGGCCATGCAAGGAAGCGCGAGCACCGAGGAATGCAGTACTCGGGGACAAGAACCCCTGGCGTGAGGCAGCCGGAGAAAATCTCTAGGAGGTTCTCTTGCGGCGGCTCACGCCGTTTTTCGTCGGAGGTACCGGTGAGGGCTCGGGTATCACGCGAAGCCCTACGGCTGGGCAATCCACGACCCGGCGGTGAGTTTACGCTTTGTTATAGTATTATGTGTGTGATTGGCCCATTGCTCAAGCCCGCCGTTTATGCGAGGATCGAGCCGTTTATGTGTCGGATGTGCCCGGCGACACCTGGCCGGACTGGTGTAGATCGGCGATCAATGGAGAAATCCGCAAGATTGCGGAGGACGATGAGCGAGGGGCGGCCGGAAGGCAGGTCCCCAAGCGTCGAACCAAGGGCCCATCGCGAAGGGTGGCTCGGAGGAGGCGCCGTCGCCGAGCGCAAAAGAAGGAAGACCGTGCCCCCTGCCTCGTCTGTTCGAATCGGCGAGGAGCAGGGGCGGGGAAACGAGCCGTCATCCTCTCGGATGACGAAGATCGAGGAGGATACGGAGGCGTTGGGCGGCGTCGGCGTCGGTCGGCGTCGAAGGCTGGCGGCGGCCGATGTTTGAAAATGCCGACCCGCGGGGGAGTGCCGCCAAAGCGGCCGGCGGCCATCCGTGCCGCCCGACCCGACCCGACCGAGGCAGGCAGCTCTGGAGGCCCCGGCGTTTTCGGCGCTTCGGCGCCGCCCGATCCAGTTTTATGTAAAGTACCAACTCGTTTCTTTTTTGTTCACGGTGTTGTCGAGGTTTGGCTTAAGATTAATGCATTGCAGCGATCCGTGGAGGAGGACCCGGCCGTGCGGGGGGAGGATAACCTTTGAGATGGTCCAAGGGACAGCCCACCTCGTGCGGCCGATGCGGGGTGACTCCCGACCCGGTAGCCGGTGGGGTGAGAGCGCGATCCCAGCCACTGCGAGAGCGCGGAGAGCTTTGCCGCCCTGCTCGCGGCCGACCAGCAAGGGAGGCTCCGGCGGCCCGCTCAGTGCCCGTCCCGTCATCGCGGCAAAGGCGGCGCCACGACGGAGACCGGTAGCAGAGGCGGGCCGAGCCGGGAGAAGTGGTCGGGAGGTGCTGCGCCGCGCGAAGAGCCAGCGCAGCTTTCCCGCGCACGATTCTACATCGACCCCGAGGTGAGCGGGTGGAGGTGGTGGGCGGCGAGATCGCCGTCGGTGAATATCAAAACACGGCGTGGATCTCGAGGAGCTCAACGCCGAGCTCTGGTAAGTAATCATATTGTCTACGTTTGATAGTGTTGCAGGAAAGCTTATGTCGAATATGCATGTAGGAGCTGGCCCGTGCTTTCTTTGAGGCAGCGACACGTCTCTTTGGAAGCGATCGGCGGCTGCCCTCTACGAAAAATGAAAGGCCGACAACGGCGGCTTCTCCGTGAAGACCGGCTTGGCGGAGTCGGTCGGCCTGCTTTCGGCGCAATCTGAAGGCCGTTCGTGAAGGCGACGACCGGCTTGCGTCGGCAAGTGGAAAAATTTGGGCGTGTGAACGCTCGGCTTGTGGGCGGACGCCGCCAGCGATCAGCCTTGTGAGCAAACACTGCGGCGCTTGGGTGCCGGTATGTTTTTCCTCTACCTTCCTTTCGGCGCTCTTGTGTGATACGTGCTGCTGACTTGTGCTCGGCTGCAGCTCTTGAAGAGGCGAGCTGCAGCGATCTCAGCCGGCTTCGTCGAGGAGCTAACCCGTGAGGCGGCCAAAGGCTACCCGGTCGGCGGAGGCAGCCCGGTCGAGGCACAGCGTAAAGTGTCGTTACCTTTTCTTTGTATTTACGATGTCGGGTTTGTCGGGTTCTTACCATTTGTTACTGCGGTTGTGCGGGAGAAGCGGCGGCAAGCCTTGAGCGGACTTGAAGCTTGGCGCCTTGCGGCGCGGAGGCGGATGGAAAGACACCATCGTCCTCACCCCCTTGTTGAATCTCGTCGTCCGGACGGGGGTGTACGGCCGGGGCGTGCTCGGGGGCGCTATCCTTGATGTCACGCTTCACAGTGCGATGCCAGGCCGTTCTACAACAAACACGTGTGTTTGTTCACGGAAGCGACCTCTTGGCTGCTGCTGGAACCTGTGGCGCGCTGGTCGGTCGCACTATCCCCGGTGGGGTTATCGGGTCGAGGCGGGTTTTGCGGACCAAGTCGGTCGCCGACGAGAGGGAGAAGGCGGCGCCGAGTCCTCACGATCTTTGCCGTCAAGGTGGTGGAGGACTGGACTGTTCGGCGGCTGAGGCCGGCAGCGCCCTAGGAGAAAAGCGTTAGAATTAACTTATGTATTGCGTGTGGAGGCGGCATACGTAAATGATGTTAATATCATTTTTGTTATGCATGTAAAGTGTTTGCCGTAATGCCCTGCGGTGTGTGACTTTGTCGTCTTTTGGGACCGGCCCAAGTTTCCTAGTATCTCATAGCGCTAAGGGTATGTTCCTTGTATTCTTGGCGTAGAGGGTACCGAGGGTCCCCAGGGAAACGGCTTTGGCCTTTCCATAGCTTGTGATTTGGCTGCTGCTGCGTGTAGGTTTGGGCCGAGGAGCAGGGGGTTGCTCCGATCGGTTTGAGTTAAAGTGCGTCTTGGCGGTCTTATTGGCGTATAGTGCGTGGGTAGCACATATGAAAAATGAATGCACGAGGAGAAAAAAGAGACAAGACAAAAAGACATTAAATCATATATATATTTGGATTACAAAGGGAAGCGAGTACATATCTTTGTTCATCTTGACTTATTAGGCGTAAAAGCGTATTAGGTGCTTTCGGCATGCGGGGAGTTTGGGATATCGCGCCCGTCGACTCCACCGGCCTATAGGACCCAGTCGGGTGACCTCCTTGGCGATGAAGGGACCGTCGGGGGGAGGAAGCTTATGCATGCTGCCGGGCTCGTGCGGCGGCGTAAAGACGGATCGCCCGACGAAGGGGCGCTCCGGGCGTTGCGGTCGTAATAGCGGCGGGCGCCCTCTAGGTACTTTGCCGATCGGGCCTTGAGGCGGCTAGGCGTTCTTCTTACCGCGGTCGTCGGCGTCGTCGGCGCGCTTAGTCGGAGGTTTCCTCGGGTAGTTTTCCACTCTTGGCGTCGGAAGGCGGCGTCCTCGGGTAGGACGACTTCCGACCCGTATACCATGTAGTAGGGAAACCCACGTGCTTCCGGCCAGTGCAGCGTGCGCGATCCCGAGGCTATTTGGTGGAAGTTCCTTGACCACCTTCCGGGTGCTTGTCGTCCTTACGGTATAGGCGCTTTTTAAAGTGCGTCGGGATCATTCCGTTTTGGCGCTCGGCTGGCCGTTGGCACGTGGGTGCAAGCGGAGACATATTGACCAAGATGGGCGCTCTTCACAAAACTCCCGAACTTCGTTTCCGTGAAGTTTGACCGAGTCGGTGATGATCTTTGTTCGGGATGCCAAAGCGGTGAAGCGATTTCCTCAAAAGAACTTCTGCGGCCTTCTTGCTTGTCGGTGGCGAGTGGTTTGTACTCAATCCCACTTGGAGAACTTGTCGATGGCGACCCGATGCGTATTTAAAATTGCACAGTGCGGCTCACGAAGGGGCGATGCGGTCGAGTCCCAGGGCTGCGAGCGGCCGGGGCGGGATCGTCATTAGGCGTGGGCGGCGGTGAGGCGCTTGGCGGCGGCATCCCTCGCAATGTCGTACCGGGTGCTGCGTCGGCTACGGCGGTCGGCGATAAAATCCCGCTCGGAAGCTCTGCCCGGCCGAGGTTCGAAGGCGCAATGGCTTCCCGAGTCCGGCATGTATTTCTTTTAGTATCTTCAAGCCTTCGGGCTGCGAGCGCGCACTGCGAGCGTTAGCGTTGGCGTTTCTGCGCATCGGCGAGCCCTCTACCCGGGGCGTAGTGCTTGCCCGCCCGTATCAAGCGCTCTGTCACCGATTTTGTCGGTAGGGACCTCGAGGTGGTGAGGTATCGATGAGCAGGGGGGCGCCGATCTTGGCGTCGGTGGCCTCGGCGAGTGCGGACTGCCTTCTCGCGGTGGTCGGGTTGGGCGTCGCTCCGTCTTGGCCGATAGATGGTGTCGAGGAGATCGTGCGCAAATCGCTGGCGGAATGGGCTGCTCGTGTAGAGCCTAACTTGGAAGCCGTCGGCCTACGAGTTTTCTTCCGCCGCGATGTGGTGGAACTCAATGCCGTAGAATTTGTTCTCGAGTTTCGGATTTCGGCGGTGGCGTCCATTTTTTTGGTGCAAGACCGGTCTTTGTTTACAGTTGGCGACCGGCGCCCGAGTCGCCGAAGATTTCAGGCGTTTGATCCCCGAGGGGATATAGCAATCTTGATGCCGTGGATGGCGGCCGTACTTTCGGCGGCGTTGTTAGATGCCTTGAAATGTATTCTCAAGGCGTATCGGAGTTCCTCGCCGCTTGGAGATACAAATGCGACCCCTGCACCGGCACCGCTCACATTTAGCGCACCGTCAAAGTACATCTTCGATCTTTGGGGGTGCTCGGGTGGGGCCCGGTTCTGCATGTCCGTCCACTTTCGGCGATGAAGTCGGCGGCGCTGGGACTTTATCGTCTGGCGGCTTGCGTACTCAACGATTATGCTGCGCCCGATTCATTTGCCCATTTGGCGATTCTTCCGTCAACCTCCTTGTTCTTTATGATGTCGCCGGCCGGGGAATTGGGACACCACCGTTATCTTGTGAGGCTGAAGTAGTGGTTCACCTTACGTGACGTCGGTAGGGCCGGCGTAGATGAGCTTTTGTATTTGCGGGTAGCGAGTTTTGGACTCGTTCGGGACCTCGCTTATGTAGTAGGACGGTATTTGCACCTTGAATGCATGCCGGGTTCGTCACCTTCGGCGGCGCCCGTATGGAGAACCACCCGATTCGTTCTTTGCGATGTAAAGGAGGAGATCCCGCCCGGGTAGCGGGCCGTTAAGGCAGGCGTCGTCAAGAAGGCCTTGAGCTCCTTGAATGCCTCGTCGGCCTCACGGAGTCCAAACAAACTTGTCGGGCGCTCGGGTAAAGCGGAAAAAAGGCATAGCCCTCTCTCTAGCTTGGAGATGTACCGACTTAGGGCTGCCAAGCAGCGGCGAGCTCTGCACTTCCTTGATATTGGTTGGCGGCAACATTTTGGTTATGGCCGACACCTTCTCGGGGTTTGGTTCGATACCGTAGGCTGGCGACCGTATTCGGCGGGATTCGAGGAAGCTCGAAAATGCACTTGTTTGGATTGAGTTTCCATCGATACACTCGGAGACTTTTGAATGTTTGGTCAAGGTCGATTAAGCTATCGGCGGTTTTAGTTTTCACCACAACGTCGTCGGCGTAGGCCTCGGCGTTGATGCCTATCGATCCTTCGGGCATGCTTGAATTGTCATTTGATGCGTCGCCCGGCATTCTTTAGGCGAAGGACATCGTCGTGTAGCAATAGGCGCCGAATGGAGTTATGAAGGCCGTTTTGACTGGTCGGACTCCTTTAGAGGCGTCTGGTGATACCGGAATAACGATCAAAAAGCGAGAGGAGTTCGCGGCCGGCGGTGGAATCTACGACCTCGTCGATGCGAGGGGAGAGTGAAGCGGGTCTTTAGGGGTGTTTGTTAAGATCGGTGTAATCACGCACATTCGCCATTCTTTATTGCTTTTGCGGACGGGGCTGGGTTTGCCCGGCCACTCGGCGTGATACACTTCTTTGATAAAACCGGCTAAGAGCGGTTGATTTCTACCCTAATAGCCTCTTTCTTGTCGGGCGAATCGGCGGGACTTACGCTTGACCGGCTTGGCGGAGGATGAGACAACCGGGCGTGCTCGGCATACTTCCTCGGTACTCGGGCATGTCCATGAGGTTTCCATGCGAACACGTCCACGTTGTCCGGAGGAAGGCGGCAGTAGCGTCTTCCTATTTGGGGTCGAGGTTGGCGCCCGATCCGGGGAGTGACCTTGGAGGGGTCACCCGTGCCCAAGTCGATGACCTTGGTCTCCTTGTTTTTTTTTGATGGAGGGCCGCGGTGGTTCATTGGCCGGGATCTCTGGTCTTCGGCGGCACTTCTTTGGAGTCGGCGAGGCACGCTTGCATCTTGGCGGCGAGGCCGGCGGTCTCGTTGATGATGTAGTTTTCTTGCTCGCGGGCGTGGGCGTTCCTCAGTCGGGCGGAGGGTGAGCACACCACCGGGGAGGCTGGCATCTTCATCACGAGGTAGGCGTAGTGAGGGACCGCCATAAACTTGTGCGGGCCAGGCGTCAGTATGGCATGATGGGCCGTGTCGAAGTCGCGGCGTAGAACGGCGGAGGTTTTCCTTCGGAACCGGCTGGGGTGCAAAGCTATCTTGGCGGGTCACTTGGCGGCGGCTCGATGGCTTGTCGGGGATGATGCCCGAGCGGAGATTCCGTTTTGTAGGGCCTCTTTCGGGATGCCGAGTTCGGGCGACTTTGGGAAGAGTATGTTCAAGGAGCTCCGCCGTCGATGAGGACACGCTTGAAGTGGGCGTTGCCTATCAGCTGGGTCGAGGACCGGGGGAAGCGCCCGGGGTATGGTATGTCCGACCCTTTGGTCTTCTCTGGCGAAGGTGATGGGCTGGTCGGGACCATGGCAGAAAGCGGGGGGTCGGCGATAGTTTTCTCGTCGGAGGGCGCCATGACCCTCTGGCGGTCAGCTTCTTGCTCCTCTTGCTCTCGGTGCGTGTGGTCCCCCGAGATCGTGGCCACGCTCTTGGGCGGTGTTTAGTGCGAAAGTACCCGTGCAGTTTCAGGTCATCTTCTTTGTCGCGCCCGTTTTTTGTCGTCGTCACGGCGGCGTTGGCGCTTCATGTCTTCTTCAGGAAAACTTTGCGAGCCCGTAGCATTGGCGCATGGTGTGCGTCGCGTTCTTGTGGATCGGGCATGGGCTGATCGAGGACTTTGTCGAACTTCGGCGTCGAGGTTTCGCTTGACCCGTGACTTGGCGTTGTTCACGTCGGGCGGCGTCCTTGGTATCGGTCGGCGGTCGCGGTTGTTGTGGCGATGATCCGGCCTTCGATCCCTACAGTCGGTGTTGCGTCGTTGGGCGAGGGCTCTGGCGGCGGAGGAGGGGGCATGGGCCTCTTCCCTGCGGCGAGGTCTCTATGGTGCCCTTCGGCCTCCTCTCCCACGTGCGTGGCGTCGGCGGTTTTCATCGGCTTCGCCGATTGTCTACGGGCGTTTCTGTGGAGCTTCTCGGCGCGAGGGAGTTCTTTGTATGTGAGTCCTCGGATGAAGGCCGTGATGGCGTCGGTGTCATTGGCGTTGGCGGCAGTGCTGGCGGCGTGGGAAGCGGCGAATGTATTGCGGGGGCGTCTCGTTGGGGCGTTGCGCCAACCTTCGAGATCGGTGGCGCGTGGCTTGGCGTCCTGCGTGGCCATGTAGTTGTCCACGAAAAGCTTCGGGCTGCGCCCGGTTGTCGATGGAGTTCTCCTCGATCCGTGAACCGTTCGGGGGCTGGGGAGGCCCGGCATAACCGAGCAAGTAGTTTGCCATCGTATCTTCCGTTCCCCAGCGGCGGCCTTTGCTCTGACATACGTTTGGAGCCCTTTGCTCGGGGTTAGCCTTAGTCGTCGTAGGGCTCCCATTCGGGGATCCGGAAGTGGCTGAGCCACCCGATGGGACATGGCCGTCTTGCCGAGGGGGCTTGGGGCCCTCGATCACTGGCGCCCGTTGCGGTCGAGCCCCGTGCTCGGCGTCGAAGCGGCTTGGCGGCGCTCCATCTCGGCGTTGTAGGCATCGGTGCGTCTGGCGTCGATGACGGCCTTGGCGTCACGTCCGGCATTGATGATCGCACGGGCGTCGGCGGGTGGCTGGTTGATAGTTGGATACGGCATGTCGTGGCCGCCTCTGTTCTGCCGCGGTTGCGCTACCTCCCGTCATTGTGCGTCGGCGGGAACGTGCGGATCTTCCCGCCGGTGGCGGGCTGGATCGGATGTGGAGGATCGGGACGGCATCTCCGTAGCTTTGTTCACACTTGAGCGGCCTTGATGGCTTTAGCCCGGTTTTACGAGGGGGTCGGGGCAAAGCGCCTCAAGCTCGTTGGCGGCGGCGGCGAGATTGGCGCTCGGGGTCGGCGCTACACGATCTGTTCGTCGATGTAAAGACGAACTCTTACGCCAAGTTCTGTAGAGGTGGCGTCCGGGCGGCGCATCTCGGAGAGAGCACTCTCTGTTCTCGTACGCCACACGGCGTTCGGCTCGATCGGCGTTGCGCGCTGGCGATCGGCCACGATGTCCCATCTGTCTCGTCGGCCGGTGGGTCCTCGTCGGCCGAGACCGCTCGAACATGAAGATCTGCGCCGGGTATACGGGAGGGATGTAATTTATTTGGAGGGTTCGGTCCCCTGACAACGATTGATGTATACGGATCGGATGGGGGAGGCATCGGAGTCGGAACCGGGCTGCTCCTCCCGAGGATGGTGTGGAGTGACTTCGTCGTCCTCCGGCAGGTGGGGCGTACCATGTTAGCGGTCGGCGATGGGGTGTCGACCGGTGATGGTTGGGCGAGTTGTCGCCGTGCTACTTCTGGTGGGTACCCGCGGGACCTTGCGGTCGGGGGTGATGCCACCGTGGTTGTAGATCTGTTCCTCAGGGGATATCTGCGATGGCGTCCGCCCGAGTGGTTTGGATCTTGGGAGGAAATCTCCCAGAACCACAGGGGCCCAAACCGGGGTGGGTCGTCGTTTGGCTGCAATGGGACGTCAGGTCGGTGGGCCTCACCGGGATGGCCGATGGCCTCGGCGGCGAGGTGGTCGGATCGGCGTGGTGCGGCGGCGGCGGCGCGGGTTGCCATCCGATCCGGCGGGTGGGTGCTCGGTGAAATTTACTGCGGCGTGTTTTCGGCGGCTTCGATGCACTCGCGTATGCCTCCACCCGACCGGTCGATGAGCTCAATCGGTCGTCGGAGTTGGCCCAGGGGTTCCTCTCCCGGCAGGCTGCGGCGTCGCCCTGCAGGGGAGGATCGCCGTGGCCTCGCTTGGGCGCTGGCTCTGGTCGGCGGGGCCGACGCATGCCGATTCCATTGGATGGGACACAGGGGTTGGCCGTTCTCCCGCCATCGTGCTCGGCGGCGGCGGTCACGTGATGGATCCGGCGGTGAAGGTCATGCTGGCGGCGGAGGAGGCGGCGGTGGAAGGGTAACCATCTTGCTCGGCGGCGGATCTGAAAGCGCACACCCCTACCTGGCGCGCCCGGTGTCGGCGATATCGGTCGGCGGCCTACCTTAGGGGTGCCGAGGTAGTAGATGAGATCGAGGGGTGGTGAGGCGCGAGATCAAGAGCAAAAGCAAAGTAACACGAGACACGGGGTTTAGGCAGGGTTCGGGCCGTCGAGGTGGCGTAAAACCCTAGTCTGTGTTCTGGTTGTGGATTATGATCGGGGAACAATCTGTTTTGGAGGGTCCTGCCCGCCTTATATAGTCGAGGCGGGGTTACAAGATCAATCTAATCTCGCCTTCCACGATCGGCGTATCAATTAGCCGACCCGGGGAAATCTTATGTACAAAGGTAGCGATCACCCAATGATCTAGGCGAATCATATCTGCATGCGAGTCTTGCGCCTTACTCCACGGTCTTCTGGTAGCGCTCGGCATGGTCTTCGAGCTGGGCCTTTGCCGACCACTCGGCCGAGGGGCCCTCGGTGAGGATACCGGGGAGCAATCCCCCCACGAGGGGAGGCCGAGAGGCCGGAGTGAGGTGAGGTTTTATTCGGCACCCGACTCAAAGCGCAAACATGGGCTGGGTTGAAATTTGTTGCAGGCTGGAATTATTTCAACCGGCCCGTTTAGATGGTAACATTGGAAAGTTGCAAAAATTTGCAAGTTGGGCCGATCTAAACAAGGCCAAAGAATCAGTTCTGTTGTGGTGGACGCGACTGGCCGCAGCTATCGTATATATAAATATTTATAGGGTTATAAAGTCGCGATATACCATAACAAAAATTCGGTTCGATTGCATTATGCTGGCATATCCATGGAGTCAACAGATACAACGCTATTTTGCCATGCACACGCACGTGGCACGTCCTTGTGTTGCGCCCAAATATTTATGATTTAAAGTTACACACTCGGCTTGCTAGATCCCGTTCAAACGAAACTAGCTACTATATATCTTAATGTAAACAGTTTTTATTTGTTATCTGAATAAAACAAACTGGCATGATGATCAGCGCAATTGAGCAACTAGCTAGTATATATAGTACTATATCATCGAATATTTTTATGCAATTTAGTTTTTGGTACTGCTACCGCCCGGACATCAGGATAGACAGGGATGTCGGGCGCTTCGCCTGAACAGCTCGCTTTTATTGGATGCCTGCCCAGCAACATGACCCCACCCCAACCGTACCCCGCCTCTATTGCCCGCCCCACATGTGATTCACTTCTCCTCGGGGCCAGCGTCGCGATGAGCCAAACTCGCTTGCAAAATCCGCCCGCCCCAATCGTGATTCACTTCTCCTTCAACGCATGACCCTCCTGCCCCAGCCACTTGCTTCTCTTCACTGCTCGTAGGCGCATCGGCGCCACCCGCCCTAAGATTGCGCACCCACGCGAACGCCGCCCACTGCCTACGAAGAGCCCCTTGCAAGCTTTTGTGATGCCTATGAAGAGCCCTGCTAGCCTCTTTGCCGCCCAAGTCCACACAACCCCGGATCGCCTCGCAACCCGTCGCGTCTGCCCCATGCCCTGCGACGTGAAACAATATAGAAACAAAATCTTTGTAACATTAAGCTGAAGCGGTTAAAACGCCATGAACATAATTATTGAAACAATAACTGCAACATTAGGATGAAGCAGTTTGAAACACCATGGATATATATCACGGCAACAAAGGAACATCGGCCAAAACATTAGGTTGAAGGGAGTGAAACCTTTACAACAACATGGACCATGGACATATATTATAGCAACAAAGGAACAACAGTAGAAACATTAGGTTGAAGGGAGTCAAAACCTTTACAACAACATGGAACAACTACTGCAACATAAGATTGAAGCAACAGAAACTTTTTCAAAAAGTATTATTGCAACATTTGTGTGAAACATATGAAACAAAAGCAGCGAAAAAACTAAAAGCGCAACAAAGAAATATTGCAACGACAAAACAATGCTATTGCACCAACTTAAACAAAAAGCTCAATGCGAGATGCAACATCAGGAAAAAACATTAATGCAACAAAGAAGTGTTGCTTGTTGCAATGACCAAACAAAGCTTGCTACAATAGAGCTCGTCGGAACCCTAGGCACCACCACATCCCTCTATCGGACCCGGAGGAGGAGAAGGAGGAAGGGAGGACAAAGGCGGAGGAGGCTCGATTAGGAAGGAGGAGGAGGGCTCGGATCTAGGTGGACCCCACCTACCTTGTTAGAAAGCTGCCACCATCGCCCTCTTCTTCGGTTGCACAGGTCGCAGAGCGAGGAAAGAGAGGTAGGGAGGGAGGGAGGAGGTGCGCCTTTTTGTCGGAAGCCGACCCTCCGCCGCCCTACTGGTGGCATGGGGACTGCGGTGGTCACGTAGGGAGGGAGGAAGGGAGGAGGAAGGGGGGAGGGGCAGCTCGGTGGTAGCTGCTGCCATCGCTGGCATGGAAGGTGCGAAGGATGGAAGGCTGCAACGCCGCAGTAGAGTGACGGGAGGAGGGGAGGAGAAGTGCAAAGCATCCCCGCACGGGCGGATAAGGTGAGGTAGGCGGAGAAGACAGGCGGGCGGGTGGGAGTCGAGGAGAGCGGCGTCGGGGCGACGGAACAAGTGGACGAGAAGTAGGCGGTGCGAGCATCTAGTGGGCTAAGGCCACATCCGGATCTGAGGACGGATGTTTGAGTCAAAGCATTACCAATTTAGTTTATACTCTTCTCAGCTATTTTTATTCTATACACTGTTACAATAAATTTAACGGAGGCGGGCAAAAAATGCTTTATCTGAGGCAGGCTTCTCGTCTGCCTCGTTCAAAGATCACAGTTAATCTAATCTAGCTTAACGGAAACTGTTGGCCGCCCGTCTCGGTCAATCAAATAAAAAGCCTATGGACAAGCCTAGCGAGCCCATCCAAGGGCCCATTGAGCCCGTCCACGCGTCTTCATCGCCGTCGCTCATTGGATCCACCGTCAAGCTAGAACCCGGCCTCCCCTGCAGGTAGATCCAGCCTTCCCAATGTCGGCTCTAGCCTTCTGAAGTCTTGGCGCTAGATGAGGAGGGAGCGCTGTCACCTCGCCAGCGCCCGTACTTGATTCGCCACGAAGGCAGGCCCATCGACGATCTTGTCAGATCTACAACCCGTGTGGCCGGATCCGCTAGATCTGTGGGCCCCGATGCCGCCATTTCTTGGTTGGAGAGGACACGGCGTAGATGTTCGGAGGGGTGGGAAAGAGCGCCACTATCAGCTGCTAGGGGTTGGTGTCGCCCTTTGCTGCTCATGAGGAGGGAGGGAGGGCTATTTGGTAAGGAAGAGATAGGGAGAGTGGAGAGAAGGGAAGTGTAGGTGCCCGGCACTCGGTGGTGGGCCGAGGAGAGAGGGGCGCCGCTCGGTGGGTGAGGTGGCGAGAGAGATAGAAACCCCTGTAGTCTTGTTTATATGAACTTGATAATGTATGGGCCGTAATTTTTATGGGCACATGTAAACTATTAACGGAGGTGGAAATTTTGGAGGCGAGCCACATCGAAGGCCCACCTCGTTAATAGATTAATCGATGTAGTTCTTTGGGCCACTTACCGGCCACCCAATAACAGAGTCCGCCCGCCTCGGAGGTGATGGGGACATCACTCTTTATGGGCTACTCGTATGGGCCCTTTGCCTAGTCGTCTGCGCAATAAGTCCCAGCACCAGCAACTACAAGAGGTGGAAGTCCGGAAGAGGGCATTAGGCATTCAGAGCTCTCCTCTTCCCCGGTGTTGGCTCCCCCTTCCTATCCCGCTCTCTCTCTCT
Source organism: Chrysopogon serrulatus (assembly GCA_015844335.1). Taxonomy (NCBI): domain Eukaryota; kingdom Viridiplantae; phylum Streptophyta; class Magnoliopsida; order Poales; family Poaceae; genus Chrysopogon; species Chrysopogon serrulatus. The sequence continues at coordinate 36,043 of JADLZL010001207.1, forward strand.
CATAGTGTATTGGGTTGTTAACACTCAACAACGACTATAGTGCCATTCGGGACGAGGCGATGGCGGCACGTGGCGGCGACCTTCTACGCCATGGGCGGGGCATGTGAGCGCCCACGGTAGTCGGCCAGCCGTTGACCTCGGGCTGGTGTTCGACTTTGACCCGATCAACTACAGCGCCTTCCCTTTGCTCCCGCCGGCAGCGGCCATGATCGTGATGATGATGCGCGCTTCAGGACATCGTGGCAATGAGAAGATCATCATCAGCGACATGAAGATCAGCGACATGAAGATCAACTATGCGCTGGCCTGCCCACCGTCGGCGACTTCAGAGTCAACTTACCAAGCATCATCATTCCTGTCAACAAGACGGCGCAGCTCACCGTTTAGGGCTTGTTTACCTACACTCAAAAAATAGCATAATCCATTCCAAACCGTATAAATTGAGGTATATTTGAGTACAGCTATAAACAAGCCCTTATGCTGGTCAGACTCGGAGATGATTCAGTGAGGGTGACAAGCCCTTATGCGGGTCAGACGTAGATGATTCAGTGAGGATGACTGTCTCCCCAACACACAGTGTTCTACAACCTCAGGGAGAAGGCGACCTTCGGTGTACGTGTATGGACAGGATGGACCGGCTACTTGGTGTGGGTGTCGAGCAGCCGAGGAGGGTCGAGAGAGCCCACTCATCGTCTTAACGTGACGTGAGTACGTGACGCCCCCGTGCGTGCGTATATGATGTGTTATTTAGTCAGTCATGTGTACAGTGCAGAGGTACGGGCATCATCAGATCTTGCACTTTGTTTGCTCGAGATTACCTTCATCTCATATTTGCCTCTAAATAAATCCTTTAATATTTTGTACCATCAAAACACGGCCATATAAAGGGGCATGGACAACCACACAATCTAAAAATTATCACATTTGCTGCCGGCATCAAGTGAAACTCGAGCCAATGAGTCATATTGTTCCTCTTAAGTCCAACAGAATACTACACAGATGTTTATTATTTCACATGTACTTTCTTAACAAAAGAAAAATCATCACAATCACAATAACTAATTACAACCTCAGATGTACTCAAAGTGCTGATATTTCTTTTATGACCTGCTCCTTGTCTGCTTCAAATTGTTCATCCTCTGTTTCATAAATATATAATAATAAGATCAATATATAGCTAACTAAATATTAATTTGTAAGGATCGGTTAAATTAATATATAGCTGCCAAAAAAAAAAAAGAGCTAACTAAAATAAAAATTATCTAAAATGAGCTCTAGTGCATCCAAATTTGAGAGCTAATAGGTGGGCTAATTTTTTAACCAAGTGTTCAACTGGTAGTTAGCCAACTAGCTATACAACCATAGCTAATTTGAGATAATTTTTAGCCCAGCTAGTAATTAGACATGTTTATCCAAACAGGTCCACCCAAACAGTAAACTACAATGACTAGATTTGATTAACACTAAAAACAGCTCATACAGCTGAAAATATAGCTGAACCACAAGTCCAGAGCTAATATATTGTGAGTAGATCAGCAAGCAAGCACACACAAACGAAAGTTAAAGCAGGTATAGTACCTTTGTCAATCTTGAATCCAGCAAAAAACCGAAGTAGCTTGCTTCTATTGGTGACCAGTATGTTCACAACCTCAGGCGGTTTTGTTTTTATTCGCAGCAAACAGCTGTGATGCATAATGTACAATAACCAGATGAGTTTAAGCAAACTTTTTGTTGACAAAAGGATGTTAAGGCTGTTGCACATACCTTGAACACGTGAAATGCCTCAATTTGAATATTTTTACTCGAATCCTGACAAAATAAAACACTAAAAGGTTGAGAAGGGGTGGCAAATAGTACAAGGAGTCACTTGAAGGGTAGAGCACTTCAAGAGTGGATGGCATGTAGATTGTAAGCTCAAGTTGCCATTGGTCATATGAGGTACACTGACCCTTAAGAGATTCATCAGAATCATAAGATTGTCTTTGGAACTAACATAGCGCATCATGACTGCAGCATTTGATCTATCCAGCAGCATATCTCCCAACAACTGAAAGGAAAAGAATATTACATGAGAATCTTGATAAATAAAAAAAAATCATCCCTTTGTTCTACAACGTTTGTCCATAGCACATCCGCATGGACAAAGTAAAAGATGCTGGTTTTAAAGAAAAGAAATAATGTAACATGACCATCCATTACCCCTATAAAAAAAAATAAGGCTCTCTCTTTTATCAGAGCATTTACTTAGTGGGAAGGAGTGGAAATATTATAATAACTACACCATTGGTATCTTCATTGGACAAATATTGTAGTATGCTTTTCTCCGAGGCTGTGGACAAGTATGGTAGAGCGTAGGGAGCATATAAGACATTTTGAAATGGTTCATAATTAATATATAAAAAAAACTAATTATGGTGCAAGAAATCAATGATTATAGGTGTTTTCTATGTATCTAGAAAAGCCAAAACAATCTATAATTTGGGACAGAGAATTACATACAAAAGCATAGACAAAACCAACAGCAGTACCTTGATAGCTTGCCTTTTTTGTTATGTAGTTGCTTGATGACAGCAACCTAGAGTTGAATTCTTCAAAAGAACTAAGGAATGGAAATACAAGAGGGTTAAGATTACAAAAGTAAAATTGCACACAAATACATCATGGTGCTAACTACAACATATCAAGTAGGCTAGAATAGGCTATGATGCCAGCCAAACTAGGGATTGAATTAACCAATTATTCAAAAGGGTCATCTATATAGAATTTCTGTTGGTTCATAGCTAAAATTCATCAATACAAAACTTCTAGCAGTTCACCACTAAGGTTTAAGCCTCTAAGAGGGCAATACACTGAATTCAGCTTGCCAACAATTTGACAATCGAACCACAGGTTAGACCTAACTAGAGACAATATTAAAACCAGGTAGAGATTGAAACACTCAGCCACAGAATTCAATGTTGCACTACAGCTTGACTAAGATCTTATATAGTTTGAACATATACAGTGAGAGGAAGGATAGAAAACTGTTGTAAATGAAATCAGTTTGCAATAACCTTCCCAAGGTAAAAATACTGACCCAATCATAATTGTTGGATAGAAATTCAGCCACGATTTGCTTTATGCCTTGTCAATAGTTCCTGCTTACAGTAGCATAATATGACCAGAGTAGACAACAATATATGAAAAGTACTTTTAAAGGTAAAAAGTGAAGCAACTTGCCTTAAAGGTAGCAGAAGCATCAGAAGCTATGTCAAAATTCGGAAGCTGTATATAGTCGAAGAATTTCTTCATGTGTTCAGACTCTAAGACATACCTGTCAATGAACAAACTCTATAAAAAAATAGCACCAAAAGTCCACAGGAGCTTCCAATTTCAACAATATTTTTGTATTTATGGATGTCCAGCTTAGTAATCTTTATTATTTTTTATCATTTTGTTTTGATATCCTATAATATCCTGGGGACAAATAGAGTCCATGGAATAAATCACTGAACCATTCATAGTGCTTCTAGATGTACACAAAAGCGTCCATATGATAGATGACCACACTGCTAATATGCACACACCCTCTGTTGAACTGGGTGTGATCAGACTTCTATCAGATAGGAAAACAAATAACCAAACTTGGATCTGCTACATGAATGGACAGCACCAAAAATTAAACCTACAAAGCAGGCATTCTGCTACATAATTTATTCAATATATTTACCTTTATTAATTAACAATTTTGATGTTCTCTACTGCTCAAAAACTTAGAAATGGAATTCTATTATGGCAAGCGAGAATGCATATTTGACTAATGGGGATTTCCATTGGTGGTTCTTGAATCAGCACTTCAGGGTTATGACCATCTTTGCTAATGATTCAAAGCGATATGATGCTTGAATCTTTTGATTGATCAATCAACTGTGATATAATACATACTGTGTAGTATTAACGTACTATCAAAATTTAAAATCAGTAGTACCACCTTGCAATGCTTTGGTGGCGAATGCATTCCCTCAACATAGCACCATAATGTAAAAGCAATATCCATATTCTCATACCTGTATGGTGAAGAAATATATAGTGGAGAAATCAAACAATGAGTGAAATAAATAAAGCTAATCTCATACTATCAACACTAACAACTAATTCCAGAACAAGCTAATGAGACATTACAAAACTAAAACAAATATTTTTTGTGATGCAATGTTATACAGCGATTTTCACCTCTGTGCACATATTTATAAATTCAGGTGCTAACATACATGATACATTAACAAAATCCAATTAAGCCATGGGAACAACCAGGCAACTAATCACAATTAGCCATCGACCCTGGTTGGTCCTAGTCATCCCCTAGTCATCCTATATATATATATATATATATAGGGTAAATTTTCGTACTCCTCGAATTATCTACTCCCTCCTCTAGCTGTGCCTAAATACACCGCCTTCCTGAACAATTGACCGGTGTCAGGTTGCCTAGCGGGTTAACAAACACCTGTTAGGAAGTATACGATCTAAATTTTAGGATCTTTTTGTTGCCCGTATATGTTTTATTTATATGGAGTATATTTTATTATCACAGACCATACCACGCATTTCTCTTTCCTCTCCGGTTCTCTCCTCTCTATTATTTCTGGATCTCAAACCGCGGTGGTGGCGGGCCCTGCCCCTGGTGGATTAGACAGTAGACACGATGCACCCTCCCCTTCCATTCCAGTGGTGATGGTGGCCGTGGAACCCCTCTGCATAGCCACCCCGGCGGCGGTGGCTCCCAGTGGCGGCAACTTTCATTCCCCCCCTACATGGCGCCCCGTCGGCCTGCGTTCATCAGTGATGGCGTGACTTCGCCTTCCCCTGCGGTGGAGTCCCCTTCCAGGCTCAGCTGCGGCGGCTTGCCTCACCGGATGCAGCCCGCCCGGCCGGCAGTGTAGCGGCTTTCGGCCCGGTGATGACTCTCCCCTTGGCGATGTGACCGGCTTCGCTCAACCTCCCCTTCATCTACATCAGCACCTGGCAGCGGCTCCCGCGGCACCTGGCAGCGGCACAGCCAGGCCACACGCGCTCCGCAGCACCTGGCAGCGGCACAGCCAGGCCATCGCGCGCTCGCCGCAGCGGCACCAGCGGCGGCCCCCCCGCTCCTGGTTTCTTTCGCGTGGGCGAAGGAACTTCGCGTCATGGCCAAATCTGTTGAAGTTTGCACACTAATTCTTCAGTTCTCTTTGCCTTTGAATGGTGATCCGATCCGACCTAGTACATGTGATTTCTTGATCAGCCTTTTCATCTAAATCATTTGAGCCGCCATATGTATGGCTGTAGCCTAGCTATATGATTTTTTGACACCAATTAATATCTCGAAGTTTTTTATTATTTTTGTTTATTTTATGCTGCGTTCGCCATTATGACTTTCTCTTGTGGAACATGTATGTACTCATACTGTACGTGTTTTTTACTTTTTCTTTATTTCTGCGAAAGAACATGTGTGTACTCATACTTGTACATCTGCTAGATCATAGATCATATTTCCCCCATAAAGTTATATTCCTAAGAAAAATCACACCACATTCAAACTAAAGATATACATATATGTACGTGTATATACTCCTTCCATTGGTATATGAACATACGAAATAATAAAAGAAGTATGAACGCAAAAGTACTGTACATCTACGTGGGCGTATATGGACATACTCCAAAATAATAATAAAAGTATGAACGCATACTACCGGACATGTATGTGGTCATACTCTGTAGCATGTATCCATACATACTATACTTGTCTTAAGGTATATGGACATACTCTCTAACTAAAAATACGCATACTACCGTATATACATATACTTGTCAAGAATAATATGGTTTTACACTACCTCTGTACATAAAAGAAAACATTTTATATATGACATATAAAGCCATCACTTTCGAACTACAAAAAGCCTAGATCCTATAGTATGAACACGTACTAATTCACACTTGCCTACGTATATATAACCAACCCCACAGTGCCGCCGTCCCCAGATCTGATCTTGACGTGACTTATCTGGCCACCGGCTTATTTATTAATTCAGTCATGTATATACGGGCCGCCATATACCCACCGCCAACAACCTAAAGCGGGTCCGTATTTGGCCGCCCGATAGCTGGCGCCTCCCTACGAGTCGGACGCCAGATTTCTACTGTATACTCCCGGTGGATTTCTATATATATATATATATATATATATATATATATATATATATATATATATATATATATATATATGGTATATTAGTCCAGATATATATATATATATATATATATATATATATATATATATATATATATATATATATATATATATATATATATATATATATATATATATATCTGGACGCATCAAATCAAGCATGAAGATAATTCTAGGGTGGTCACTACATGTAGGGTTGCATATTGGCCTCAAAAACATGAGCC
>JADLZL010001208.1:0-39707 GCA_015844335.1 Chrysopogon serrulatus
TTACTCCACATACGATACAAACCCATTGCGAACCTAGATTTCCTCAGAGACCTAGGAGACTCTCCTTCTCTCGACCCCTCTTGTACTGCGCCATACAAGCTCCTGAGTAACACGACCTCTCTCACACTAGACGTAAGGTGATTTGCCCGAACCAAGTATATATCGCTATGTCCACTTAGAAAACCATCCAGAGGATAAGTGCGCTCTCATTTCGATTACTCGTTGGTGTTCATTCTTGACGCCGACACTATTAGATGTAATCTGATGCGCATAGGTTTCGCTGGTGTACAGAACCAGTCGGCTGGAACTAGGAGTTGGAAGGAATCGGCTGGTCATCTAGCCGTTCGAACGCAGCCTTAGTAAAAGAACAATCTTCTCCTTTAATCATAAATGAAAAGTGTTCAATTAGAACATGAAAACGTGACTCAGTTAGTCTTAGTTATTCTTTGGGATGGAGTGGAAGAAAGACGGAGACTTGAATTAGAAAAATGATTCCTTCAAAAGAATTAAAAGAGGAGCTATATGAGAGTCTTTGGTCTTTTGTATAGCTACCATCCTGGTGAACAGGATGCGAGAATCAAACAGGATTTTAAAGCAAAGAAAGAGAGTGTTCATGAAAGGCTTGTAAGGTTGCTTTAAGAAGGGTTTTTTTACTAATTTTGTCTCTAGAGGACGTGTGATCGCTGCTTATATATAAACAACTTTTTCCTTATCCTAATTTAAAAAGTAAAAAGAAACAACTCTAGTCACGACCACCGATAGAGCTGACACTAGCACCTAGGGATGTACTCCCACAGTCCTACAAAACATGTAAACCTCGCTTTTGGGGCCAAACTAGTGAAAGTATGAAATTACGCTGTGTGTCTCGCTTGAACTCAAAAGAAATTGACCCATCTAGAATGTTCACAAAAACCGCAGAGCTTAAAAACCATGCACCGGTCTAGTGGTAGCGTTACTTAGTCCATAGGCCCCTGCCCCTTTAAGATTTTCTACTATAGTTGCTTTGAGAAGAAAAGACTTGAAGTTGAAGAAGACTACAACTCCTCTAGACATTGATCCTAGAGATATATCCCTGTTATAAACCGACGGTGGGGCAATACCAGCCATACAACTCATTTAGGGGTCCTTTGGTTCACGGGGCACACGCAGGATAGGTATAGGGATCGAGTTCCTTTGGATTTTTTTCCTACGGTGTCCTTTGGTTCACGGTAACGTCACGGGAACAATTCCATAGGGTGGTAATCCGGAGCCTGATTCCGTAGGAATTCCACGGGAAACAAAACAAGAGCTCCGACCTCTTGCTAACTTTTCCGGGCGTGAAAGAGAGCGTTGGCTGACGCCAGACCATAGGTGAAGCAGTAGCGGAGGTTCGCTCGCCATCGCCGGGACATCGAATCCGGCTCTCCTCCAAGGTGAGATCTCTTCTCGCAGAATCCACCCTACGCCACCACTCCCTCGTGCGCTTCCCACCTCACCTTGGCCTCGATCCGCGCTGCCGGCGTGACTGATCCAGGTGATGGGCTCTCTCCCTTCTTCCCCCTCTGCAAGACGAGGCCCCCGGCGAGGGGCAAATGGGCGTAGGGCACGGCCCGCCTCCGGACTCCGGCCGATTCCCGAGAGGAGGCCACGAGGTTGACCCAATCGCTAGCCAAGCACGACACCCTCGTCGCCGACCGGATCCGCCCACGGCTACACGACGTGAGCCTCCTCAGCCGCCGGTGACGCCACACCTGCGGGCCGAGCTCAACGCTCGCCGCTCCCTTTTTTTCCCAATCTTGCAAGTTATCCGTAAGTTTCTTCTATCTTCCGCACACTTTCTTTCCCCCATCTGACAATATATATTCTATTTCTGGTTTGGGAAGATTCGCATTGAGCTAAATCAGCTAGCGATGTTCAGTTTTTTTTCACTTGAATAAGAAATTGGGCCTCAAATTTTTTCTAAAACCTGGTATTTGGATCTCAACACTATTTTGTGAAATTAATTTTCTAGTTTATTTTAATAGATTTTTTGTAACATCCTAGGTTTTCCAAACACCAAAAATCCGAACTTTTTAAAATTTTCCTTGCAACGTGTGGTGCATGTAGTAACTAGGTAAAGTTTAGGTCGAACACGGGAGAATTCGCAAGTGAATCGTTGCATTTCATATAGAACTGGTTGTAGGAGTATGCTTTTGCCTTTGTGTTGGCTTCGAGTTTGATGTTTAGCCGGGCTTTGGAGTGCACAAATTCATAGCAAGTTTCCAGAGTCAACAAAAGGAAAAATCCTTTTCCCTTTTTATCCAAATCTCAATAAATCTCCTTTTGTTCTCTTTCCTAAAAATTCCTTGACAAATATAGGGGAACCTGCTTCTATCTTTTGGACCAAATGTCTCTCAAATTCCCTCCTTGAGTTCATCTCAAAATCCCTTAATAAAATGGGGGTCTATCACTAGGATGGAAAAAGGAATTCCTTTTTCCTTGTCCCTCCTAACCAGTCCAGCCCGGCCTCCTTTTCCCCTCTCCACGCATGGTCCACGCAGCTAAGAACTCCTCACGCCCAACCGCCCAGCTGGCAGCTCTCCACCGGGGGCTCTCCTCAACCCCAGACCAGCACAAGTTGGCGCCGCGCGGCCCAACACAGGCTCACACTGCTGAGGCTCCACTGGTCCACGGTCGGGCCGGCGCCGGGCTAAACTCCTAGAACGGGCGCGCCTCTCTCCTGGCGCTACGCGCATTCGGGATACCGCCCGCGCTTCTTCGGCGTCTCGCGGCGCCGGCGGCGCGTGGCACGCGGTCCCGGAGTATGGACGCCGAGACATCGAGCCGCCGGTGCCCCGCAAATCTCTAGCTCTCGGCCACTATAAAGCCACCGCCGCCGCTCCTCGCAACGTGACCGCCACTGCTCTCCCTCGCGGCTGCGCTTTCTCTCGGTACCACGCCAAGGCCCTCAGAGCCCAAAGATACCGCCGCCGCTTCTTCCGCAAACGCGCGACCGCCATTCCCGCGCTGGCCGGCCAGGCTACGCGCCAGCCCAGCGATCCAGTCAACGAGCGACGCCCGCAGCTAAGCCGGCCGCTAGCGCAGCCGCAGCCTTTCCAGGGCCCAGCACCAGCTGACCAGCGCTGCCCGCTGCTCGCTATCGCCCGCGCATGACAGCACGCGTGCCACTCCCAGCGCCCGGCCAGTAGCTACAAGCAGCGCCAGCTGCGCCGATCATGGGCGCCTCGCGCCTCACGGCCAGCGTGCTGCGTAGCTGCTGCGCTTCCACCGCCAGCTGGCCGCTGCCGCGGCCGTGCCACGCTGGTGGTCATGCCTTTACTCGCGCCTCCGTACGCTATCCTCACCGGCCGGTTCATCGACCACGCCGCGACGCTTAACGTCATCGCGCAAGCCGACGGGACGCCGGGGCGGCGGCGCCACGACCGCCGGGCTGGCAGCTACTCGCAATGCAGCCACGGCATGGCCGCGGCTACCCGAGGCAGACATCGCGGGCGCGTTGTTTCGATCGCACCAAGCCCGCCCCCGGCCGCGTCGCCGACGCGCCCCCGAGCCGCGCCACCCCCGGCTGGACCCTTCTCCCAAAGCCGGCCGACCGGCCTACACCATCATGCTACACACCGGTGAGCTAGCGACCAACAAAGACCCAAGTTTCCACCTTTTTCGTGTTCTGGAGCCATCCATGACTGAAACCGCCATCGTGCCGAGTCCTATGCCTTGCGGGGAGGGCCATGCCAAAGACAGCTAGCTCCGGCCAGCCTGCAGCTAACTTTGGCCAGCCGCAGCCAGCCACGGCCAGCCGCTGCTGGCCAGCAGCAAGCCGCAGCTGGCCAGAGGTGGCCACGGGCGGCCAGTAGCTGGCCAGAGGTGGCTACCACGGGCCATAGTTGGCCAGGGCCAAGCCCGGATGGCCACAACCCCTCGCCACTTCCGGCGATGCCCCGAGAAGATCTACCGGCCCCGCCTACTTCCCCCGCCAAGGTCTAACCTTGAAACCCCGCCGACGCCAACCTCGACGTCGGCAAAGCTTGCTCTTTTCATTCATAATCCACAAGTGTCGCATTATATCTATACCGCCTATCTATGCTCGTGCCGTGCCATCGCCACGGTCTATCTCCCTCATGCTATGGATCCGTGCACTCTCGCCTCGTGATGGTCGTGTTGGTTTAGTTCTTGTATGGTGTTGTTGTTTCTTGTGTATTTGCGTGGTGCTTGTATGTGGACCGAGCCTTCGAGCGGTCAAGGGACCGTACCTCGTTTGAGTGTTTCGATCGTGGGTTCGCCCCACCGTGATCGCGACGCCGAGCGTAACTTCGTTCTCTCGTGCTTTAGTTGTTTTCGCCGTCGTGCAGGAGTGTTAGCTTCTACCTTCGGCCCTAGGGACGTGGTCATAAAGGAGCTCGATATCGCTATCGATGCGGATCTTACCCGCGCACATTGAGCCCCCTAAGACCTAGTCTAGAGGGAAACGAACTAGGAAGCAACTATCGTGGGGACGACGGGAGCCAAACCCGTGTAGGTAAAGCTTATGGCCGCGAGTCATCTCGCCATGACCATCGGGCTTCACCCCTTTTCTTTCCTTTCTTTTCTTTGTGCTATTTTCCCCACCACCTCGTATGCTTGCACCACCTAGACTGGAGCATTCCTCGGTTCTCGTGATGACAACCGTATCGCTATGAACCCGAGGAATAGCTTTTTGCCGCTTTAGTTGCACGGAGGTCGTGGTGCCCTACGAGTTGGTGCGAACAAGGGACCGCGGCGAGACTTCCGTCTCTTTTCTTCCGACCACCATCCCTTGCCATGACGAGTAGGTCGAGAAGAGTGCGGGGCCTTTTTCTTTCTTTTTTATCCTTTCGATCCTCGCTAGTTCAAGTAAAGGCGTGGATTGACTTTCTTGACTCGAGTACTTTGATTATTGACTATTGCCATGTCAAGTGGACCGGCACTTGTGGAACCGAAATCCCGTTTGATGTTCGATCGAGTTCGTCGGTGTTCTATTATTGCTCTCCCGATTCCATTCCTCTCCGATTCCGTCGATTGCAATGGCGAGTGGATCAAAGGAAGGCGAATCTCACCTTTTCTCTCTTGGGTCCTTCGTGCTTAACCCCCTCGTATGTGTGTACCTAGAATAGACCATGACATCCCTCGAGTTCTCGCGGTGACAACCGCACCGTTAGGGGAGCTCTAGGAATGCCTTAGTGCGTATAGTGCACCTTGGTCGAGGTACCCTACAAGCGGATTAGGCACTCGTACTCTTGTGTATCGCTCCTCTTCGATGCCCCCGCCTTTGCTTTGTGGCATGTGCATTGGAAGGAGTGGATCACCGCCCCTCTCTTTTTCTACCCTTTAATTTTCTCCGCTAGCCGTTACGTTTCAATCCCGTCTTAGCCTTGACGATTGGATCAAAGACCGGACTATCTCTTCTAGTTAGCGAAGCTATGGTCTATGTCTCGTTCTCGGACCGTGTGAGTCAACCCGATCGACCGTTGGAAAACCATCCTCACTGAGGATGTGACCGAGGCCGCGGCATGGACATGCCCAGCTAACTCTCTTCTCTTCCCCGGTTGTGCTACTCTCTTCTTGGCTCCCGACGTGGTTGTGTCGTGCGGGTCGAGAGGACCTGTAGCCGCTCCTCTGTTGTTCGTGTTCCAATCTCTTTTGCTACCGTCAGCTACCATGACGGGTAAGCTAAAGAGCCTCAGAACCAAGTCACAATACCTCTGTTTCATGTTAATCGTTCTTACTCGAATCCTATATAGTAGTTGTGACTTGCAGGTTAAAGGCCACAAGGGCCAAACTCAGATGTTCCTATTTCCCTTTCTCTCCTTGCTTGCGATCCTCTGGTCCCCGCCAAATTCCATGACGTCCAGATCAGAAGGTCGCAACCGTGGTGTTGGTTAAGTTAAGTTAGGATCAAGGCCTCTTCTTTTGAAGCCGTACAGGTCGATACGATCGACCCAGGAAGTACTGGCTATACCATGGTCGTGATCCGGGCTTGTGCTTAGCAGACAACCACTTCTATTGTTTGGAGCTCGAGGATCGGACACTCCGCGAGGGCTAAGTCTTTCGGTGTTTATTTGGAGTTATCTAGTTCCTTTTGTATCTTATCGCCTTTTGGGGAGAATTGGATTTTTGGTTAAGGATTGATTGCTCCTTGCCTTGTTTGTCGCTTTACCGAGGTAGTTGCATCACGGTGATGATGGGTAGACCGGAGATCCGCTGGAGGAAGAGGACAAGAAGGACAACCAGATGCAGAGGACTATGGATTGCTATAAATAGGTGCCACGTCCCACCCAACCTCGTAGAATCCTGTTAGACATGCAATGTGTAGTTGCTAGTGCTTTACTTTATACAAATGAACTGTGATAGGATGCATGGTAGATTGCTTGATAAGCCAATACCTTGACGCAACCTTTCCCTTGCACACCCGCTGCTAGGATAGACGCTCGCCTACTTCATGATACTTGCTGCACACTTACAATTTACTCATACATGCTTGTGTGTGGCTAAGGCACGTGGTGCCGTGAACTGGATAACTGGGGATAACGTGGGAGCGATCTTGGCGTGTGTCTTGGGTGTGTGGTGAGGGTTGTGTCGATCGGGGCCGGGATCTACGACGAGTCGGGGGACAAGTCTTGCCGGAGGAGTGTGATCCGGCACTCCCTATGTGAGAGAGTACCGTGGCGGGTACATGTGATGTGAGTAGATTCCGGGGAGGAGTGCCTTTGTGGGACGAATCCTCGGAATGGAGGTGCCGTCGAGGCACGTAGGCGTCGAGCCCCTTGTGAAAGATATCCTGTCCGGTCCCTCTAAGGACTAATTGGGCGAGTATGCGGCTCATGGGACTTTTTTTTCGTGCACACCACTCGTCTCGAATGGGCGGGGTCCGACTTGACGACTAGCCGGCCCCCCGCCGCTACTACTAGGTTGATAGGTGATAGTGTAGGGAGGTACGGGTGCCGAGACCCACACCCTCCCGAGACAGCGTGGTATCCATCGGGATCCGGTACCACGCCTCACGTCTCGGCGTGCTGGGGTGGATCTCCGGGGTGCCCCAGAGCCGAGTGGTAGAGTGGCATCGGGCCGCTTAGGGCGGCAGCTTGGTATCAGCCTAGACGAGGCATCGTCGATGATGGTGATCTTGTGGTTCCAGTGTACAAGCTCGCAGAGTTACTAAATCTATACGTATAGCCGTGTCCCCGGTACGGACATTCCCTACGAGTACCCCATGTTCGTTATAGTGAGTGGTGTCCTCTTCTTCTTTTCTCCCCCTGGGTGTTGTTGGATTCCGGCTTAGGCCGTTGAGGCAAGGAGGAGCGGGAGTCTTCCTTGCCGACTAGAGAGTGAGAGTGTGGTGAGTTATGTGGATGTGGATGTGGATATGGATGGGATGGATGGATGTGTGGATGAGATGGGTTAAAACATGATGAACTATATTATATCTATATTATGAATTGGCATAGGAAAGCTACAGCCAAATATAGGTCTTTTTCTCTACCCTTGCATTCCACTTACCACATAGCAAAGCAAAGCATAGGGTTGGAGCCAGTGGCCAGTACAAACTGTACTGATAGAGTTGAGCAGGTCTGGTACCCGAGGACGACTACGACGATAATGGAGCTGGAAGAATTAGGTGGTCTCGTTCCTACACTCAAGTTTGGTTAAGGAAATCAAGTTTACGCTCGCTGATACTCAACCCCGACTCTGATGATTGTTTGTGAAGGAGGAGCCTTCACCCACTGTGGCGCTACGCCTACTCTGATGTTGACCTGTGTGCGTATATCGCTAGGATACTTTGTACTTAGGTATACCTCCAAGTGTTGTAAAACCTTATAACTTGTACCTTTTTGCGATGTATGAACTGTGGTATCAACTGTAAATGATGTACTCTGTGGATTTCCCTTCGAGGAAATGGCGGGTCGTTTCATTTTTATCAACCGTTGAACATGCCTTTTTTGTCTAATATATATTTTATTTTCATGCAAGGGAAACGATGCTTGTTGATGCTGACGATGACCATGAGATTGCAGATGTATGTTTCATGAGTTTTTAGTAGCATATTGAGATTTTGAAACCAAACTTGGAAAATGAAGTGTCAATCTCTCGCCATGATTTGTAATCCACCATATGTCAACATCTGGAGAGTACGTATCTGTATGTCATCGGTTTTTTGTTCAGATGCTTTGTGACTCAGCAGATTTGGAGATAAGCTAGTTGTTGGTCAGTTTAGGATACAAATGAGAAGGTTGCATTTGTATGCTGTTGCATATATAAGCACATGTAACGGCAAGTTTTCTACTGTCAATGCAACTACGGTTAGTCAAACGTGTGCAGAATTCCTTTGTTTGTCCTGTGGTGCTGCCAAAGAGGTTCTCATTTATTTTCCTGTGTTTTAGAACCCTGTAGGATTGGAGAAAACTAGCACATAGATTCCTACGTTTCTCCTATCCCTTTCCTATGCCAATCCTGCAATCCAAAGGGGCCCTTAAATATAGAGATAAAATAGAAACACAGCCTGTATGGTACGATGGATTTTTCTTTTTCTCTTTGGTACGGTGCTCTCTCCTAAAAACTGATCTCTAACCTAGATTTACATCTAGGACAAGATTTAAACCGCTGGATCACACGTTTTTCGGAAAATGGGGAGTAGTAAACATTTTTCTGATCCTTCAGAGACCAAAGGATGTTACGCTAGCAGCTTGTTGTTGCATTACGGTGCGCTGCATTGCATTCAATTGAAAGCACGGTCAGCTCTGTGGATCTCGAACTGTCAAACACCACAAACGCTGCGGTCGTTGCAAGCGGCGTGGACGCGTCGAGGGCCCGGGCTGCCCCGACTGATTTGATCGATCCGCCAATGAAACTGGGCAGACTCGGCGGCATCCGTCCGTCCGTCCGGGCGCGGCGCGAGCGGCGAGCCCACTGCGACGGACCGGACGCACGCGAGGACGGGACCGGATGCGACGTGTGAGCCAGCCTGGCGCTGCTGCCCGACCCCGTCAAAGCACAGAAATCCCCACGCCACACACACAGCGCCACGGCTGACGAGGACGGACAGTGGCAGGCCGCACACGCAACGCTCCACTCCGACGTCCCGTCGCCACCCTACCCGGCCGGCTGGCCGGCATAGTGGTAGACTAGACAAGTCGTCGCCGGGCACACACGGGGCCCGCGCCGCGCCGCGGTACGGTACGGGTGCCCCCGAGCCGGCAGCGGCATGCACGCGGCCATGGCCCATGCCGTCGTCGTCGTCCAAGCGCGCGCGGGCTGGGGATTCCCTCGGCGCCGGGAAAGCGGAGCCGCGCCGTGCATGCAGGGCGGGATGGGGTCGACGGCTGGCGTACGCCGCGCGCTCGCCCGATCGAGCGCTGCTCTGCGTCTGTGCTACCAGTACTAGTAGGCAGGGCAGCGCAGCGTCGGCTCCCATCAGGTCGGGGCGTCGGGACGTACCCACGTAGTACGCGGCGCTCCTGCTCCAGGCTCCAGCGGTGGCGCCCGGGCCGGGCCAACGGTCGGAGGGTGGCTTTGCTGCCGGGCCCGGGCATGCCATGCAGACGTACTACGTACGCGCCTGCTCCGCGTCCGACGTTGCAGTGCACCGACCCAACACAAAGCAGGTGCTTGTAGTTGTGGGTCTATGCATGGTGACCAGATCAATGGACGGCCATGCTAAACTAATTGTCACACCATGAAGATGCATGAACACGGCCACGTGGGCAAAAGTTTGAATTTTGCTGAAACAACTCATACAAAATGAAATAACTCGATCGATGAAGTAACTAATGTGTATTTCGTACAAAATGAAATTTTGCTAGTGTGTTTGGTTGTGTGTACGAATCCAGCCATGCTATAGAAAGATGGTGTTTAGTTGCGTGCATTGCATGAGACAAAATGTAAAAATCAAGTGTCATTATAATGTTTATTGGTGTAGTACAATTTAATAACACTTGCCTCTTTAAACCCTAATCATATTTTAAAAAAAAATACTAATATTACTTAATATAAGTTACTCACCTATTTTATACCATCATTAGTACAAGACCACCTGCATTTGGTGAGCCAGCCCTACCAAAAATGATATCTTCCAACGTTTGTCAGAGAGAATTTTGCATGTTGTGAGCCTTGGCTCAATGCCTGGACCAGAAAACCAAACACTCGCTTCTTGCATCCTAGAGCTGAATTCAGACGGATATAGACACACAAACAGGCCCAGTCAACCTATGGACTAAACACAGATGTATCTTATATCAAATACACATTAGTCCACCTAAGTTATCACTCAATTACCAAAAACCAAACAGAGCCTTTCACTATGGTGGTGACATCCATGGACTAGGCGACCACTAGTTACTGGCTAGAATTAACTCATATTCTAGCATTTTCAACATAGGCAACATATAGTAGGATAGCCATCCGGTTAGTTACTGTATTCACTAATGTTGTACAATCAACTTATTATTAATTTCACAGGATTTGTAATAAGTTCATGTATGTAATCTTTTATTTAGATGTAATCCTAAATTATGGTGGTTATATTGGTTTGATACACATCCAGAATCATGTGTCTTCATGTAGTGAAAATGACACTCGGTTTAGATAAATTAACATAGTTGGCTCCTACAAGCCCCTTCACTACCGATTACCCTCTGTCGGGCCTAATTCTGCTAGTGATGTTGTGTCTCGACTAGTATTGTATCTTGTATAAGGTACAACTTTCACCAAAGCTTTCTCAAATGGTAAATAGCATTATAAACTAGTTTGTTTCAATAAATAATTGTATAAAAATGTGCATGTTGGTACGGTAGTTCAATGAAATATATATACGACATTTGTGTTGAATACTTGTCATCAAAATAAAACAGATATTATGTATAGTAGGCCTTATCATAACACCTAAGAGCTTGTTTAGATATACTCGTATTCACCTCAATTTACTTATATTGTAGTCGATTGGGGTAAAACTTAAGTTATTTTTCACCCTAATAATATACTCCGACCACATAGATTGACATGAATACAAGTGCATCCAAACAAGGTCTTAATGAACTCGCAAGAGATCTTCCTGTCAGCTGCAAAAAATTATCGCGCAAAACTCCGTCTGTAAGTTAAAGTACCGACAAGTACATACAAAAGTAGCAAAGGGATATTGAGAGAGAACTGAATGCATGGCGGTCGGATGTCTCGAATAATTGTCAATGCCTAGCTCCAGTTTAAAAGGTCAGAGACAGATCTTCTCACAGGGGCCACCACCTCGACCACTTCCATTTGAATATCGCCGGAGCGGACAGAGATAGAGGTTAGAGGAGCACCTCATCCACGCGCACACACCAAAAGCTTAATAGTAGGCGGACTGTAGAATTATCGTCTCACATAGTTAGCCGAGATGAGAGACTGCTTTTGCCTCATCGATCCGGCCGGCCCGAGCCACGGACTGGTCCCGGCCGTCAGGCTCAGGTACTCTCTCGATCGCGGATAGGACTCCAAAGAAACTGTCGGCGGCGAGGAGCTAGCACATGCAGTAGCATCATCTCCCTAGCTCTCCCTGCTGATCATTAGGTTTTAGACTAATGCAGAAAGATGGTTGTGGCTGGGGACAAAACCAGCTGGAGTTGGAGGGTTTACGGGAGCAGCCAGCACCCATGCAACACACTTTGCCCGCAAACGGACGTGCATGGGAACTTGCAGTGCATGAGACCCTGTTTGCACTCCATGATCGTCTATACTACCATGCATGCATAGCCTGCGGGTATATACTATTCAAATCTTTCAACTCCTACAAAGGTGTAAAACCGTACGAGTTTATATGATTTCCATCACCTTTTATTTCCTCCCTGTTACTTACAGTGCCGCCTCAGAAAATGGTCTGTGGTCCATATCTCCCTTTCTGCTGCAAGCTCAATATAAAATGTGAGGGGACAAACGCTAGTCAAGGTCAAGAATCTTAGCGGCAAGACAAAGATGTCACGAGCGCTTATGATGGTGTTGGCATCGCCATATATACTGATGTATAAATTTTAGACCTACACACTATCTCCATCCGGAAAAGAATTCTGACTCTAGCTCTTTCTCTCTAGTCCAACTTTCTAAAGTTTGACAAATTTTAGAGAAAAAGGTATATCAGGTATATATATCAACACCATGGTATATCTAAACTTATCTAGTGTACGTCATAAATATTAGTATTTTTATACAAACTTAAGTCAAATTTAAATGGTTTGGCTCGGTACTAGAATTGTATTCTTTTTCAGACGCTGCTGATATGCAAAAGTAACCAACTAGTAGTATGGACATACTTAACATTGGTTATGATGATAGTTCTTAGGATTAGAAAAGCATTGATCTAACAAATTATAAAATGATCTTATCTAGCCTGAACGTGATCACGAACATGTACAGTCCTAAAGTTAGGTTAGTCTAATGGGGTCAATCTCAATGACGGTAGTGAGACATGACACGATCTCCCAAAATTTTAAATTCATTATTTGTTTGTTTTATATTATATTATATTACATTTTTTATGTTTGCAAGTTTATGTTTATTGGATAGTATATTTAATTATAAATCTAACGTAAAGTTTATACTACAAGAACTAAAAATTTGTAGCGAAATTGTTAATTGAAGAATGTAAAGTTTAAGTCCTAATTTTTGTTTGTGCATTGTAAACTAGACCAGATAGAGTACTGCACGCTATGTTTGAGTGCTAATTGGATTTATGGATAATCCTCTATCATTTATAAGTTGTTGGACAGGAAGGAAGCTTTTTAACTTAGGCTAGTTTTATTAGGGGTTTCATATCCCAATTTTTAGCACACCCATATCTAAAAACAATGCAGAAAAGCTTCATCACCATGAAATAATCTCTACTCTCGTGAAATTCTAATGAAACCCATATCCTAGTTTTCAACACACCCATATATGTCTAATGAAACCCATATCCTAGTTTTCAACACACCCATATATGTCTTTATCATTACAGTGACATGTCAACATAGTTAATAATGTCCATGAAACTCTAATAAAACTCAATCAAGATTGGCCCTAGAGTTGTAACCGATCATGGTAGACTAGATAACATGTAGCCACTGAGCAAGTATAATAAGAGGTCATGGTGGGTTGTATGCTGAGGCGGGGGAGAGAGGGAAGAAGAGAGAAGATAAGCAGACTATAAATTTGTAGCCGGTTTGGACATAAGAACTAAGAAAACCTATAACTACTATAAGCCTAAACCCCACTAAACTAATTTTCTTGATTGTGATTGGTTGAATCGGTCATGTGTTAATTGTGAATATGTAACTACTATATGCGTAATGTAGGCTTCAAAGAATCATGAAGCCAACAATCGGCTGTATTATTAGTTTTTCTCTTAGTGAACCTAAAAATTTAAGTGCCTAGAAAAATATTAATGTTGGTGCGTGCATCAATAACCTATAATAATTTATAACCTATAATAATTTGCCCCCTCTATCTTTGAATAAATAGATTTCTAGCAAGTTTAGTATGACAAAGAAAAGACCATACTTCCTTTATTAATTGGAGTAATTGCACGTTGATCAGTGACTATTCTAGTTACATTTTAATTATAGCATTTATTACACTAATCAAAATGGAGAAACTCAATGCTTGGAGTCTCTTGGATTGGGGAATTTAGTGGCTGCAGAAAAAAAGAGGGAGATGGCAGGGGGTTGCAGCAAATGCGAGGAAACTTCCAGAAAATTAAATGGTCCACGGGACCATTAAGCGTTCTAAAGATTGATTTATGTGTAGAAAAAAATCTTGGTCTAGAGTTGTATCTACTCCCTTTGTCTCTGAAAAATCAATTTCTAGTATTGTTTTACTTCAATTATAACTAAATTTATTATTTATTATTGAATATATTTTTATAATATACTTATCCTATGTCATAGATATTGTTATTTCTTTCTAAAAAGTTAGTTAAAATTAAAAAAGTTTGACTGACACCGAATTCTAGAAATTGATTCTTTTCGGGGAGTAGCACGGTGCAAATTAAGCAAGTAGCTAAGATTTTAGGTTAATAGTATGTCTAAAGCCGAGGACCCACAAGCTAGTAATAAGCTCCTCCATTGGTCCTAAAAAGAGACCTCTTCTCATTTTCTAATAAGAAATCAAGACCTCTTCTCATTTTCTAATAAGAAATCAACAATCAAATTCAAATGCAACTAAATATACAAAAATTCTAATAATATAGTAACAAAAAAAGTATCATTAGATATCTTTTAGGGTTAGAGACCCTAAAATGTTACTGCTATAGCGTAAGGGGGTCTAGCCTAGTGGTTAGAGCATCTCAGTCTCGACTCCCGTGGGAGCAAATTTAAATTAATGTTATACTATGTATTTCATAAATTTAGCTAAACTTGAAATTAATTAATTACTTGGTAATCAAGTGCACTATTTGTGATACAAAAAATAGAGCTTTATTGATTTAGGATAACATTTAAAGCCTAGAATTGTAATTTTTTTTCTTGAACAAAGAGAACATCAATGGCTCGCGAACTTTGTTTTTTTTTAAAAAAAAATGAACTCACACAAAGGGAGATGCTTGGCTGCAGAGATCCCATTACGTGCAGTTCATAAAAGGACGTTCACATCACCATTCGATTGATCGGACCATTTCCAGGCATCTGGAATCTTATGTTTAATCAAAGGGATATTGATCCAAAGAACACTATGAAAACTGCTATGAAGAGATAGATCTAACAGGTCTCCTCCCTGCTTTGTCTTTTGCTCCCGACAAAATCTCTTTTGCTCTTTGATCCATCGATTTGATTCCGTTTCTCCAGCTGGGAGCCTGGGACAGCACTATCACACACACACAACGTATAGCTGTACGTTCCATGTCATCGTCCTCATCTACTCAGCATTCAGCACCCAAGCAGAAATTCTGGTTCCTGATTTTAAATGATTTCATATCTATAATGAAGTACTCGGCCAAGATTATTAGTATTCACTGAAGCAAGTTAAAAACAGCTTGCACAGCCAATGAAAGTCCGTTTGAGAGGTCGAGGAGTTTGCTTAGAATTATGCGCTTTTGTTGGAACTTGCTAACGAATCTAGGATTGGGAATGACCTACCAACCAAGAAGATATGCGTGTCCCTATATACTACTAGGCCTAAAAACGCATAGAGGGTCCAAATGGACACTATCCCAATCCTTATTGCACTTGCACTCGTACTACTACTACCACTACTTTAACCGGAGTGTGAGTAGTCATGCCGAGAGAGAAAAAAAAGATCGTAGAATTGCAATTTGCAAACTTATAGGGAAAGGATCATTGTTCCAGCTTGAAAGCTGAAATATATTAGTAGAGACTAATATGCATCATGCATTGCTCCACCAGCAACGCAGCAACCTTTTCAAAGGGAAATATTCCAAGAAATACTGTACTTGTAAAGTACCAAAAGGAAACTTTATATTACTGGTAATTTAACAACTTTGCCCAGAAAGCAGAGCTAAGAGGGTTAATATATTCATCTTGGAACTGTTGTGTGCTTCAGCAAGGAATTTAAAATCCGGTGAACTCAAAGCTGACAAAGGGGTGGACGACAACGAATACTTTTCTGAAGTTTTGCTTAAACACGAGGAGTGCATGTGCATGTACACACCCTTCTTGAACGCCCAGGCAACTTCATTTGTCTTCGTTGTCTCCCGATAGAAGTGGATCGAAAATAAAATCTTGTCAACTATATAATAAGTTCTCTCAACAAATTAGCAAGATATAACCGTCCCTATTCTGCAGCCATTTTTTTTCCTGCTGCTATAGCTGTGCCTTCAACTGCCTCTCACAAGTCACTGTGCTAGCTAACAGCAACACCAGCTCTAATACGTTTTCTAAAAATATTACACGCCTTTGTCATTATGAAAACAAATATATATATATATATATATATATATATATATATATATATATATATATATATATATATATATATATCAAGGGATATACCCCCTAACCAATAATGGTTTGAATTTTTAGAACCTAACAATATTCCACTTATAAACATGTGCATAACTATAAGTTTATCGGTCAGAAATTCTGGCCATGTTCAGAATTTACAATCCATAACTGTCATGCATGGTAACAATTAGTTGAGAGGTATGAGCGTATTATGCCCACATACCCTCTCTATCCTCATTCGGTTCTTCACCCATCACTAACCTAACTCATGCCAAAAGCATTTAGAGCTCCTCACTTCCTCTCCAATTCATTTAGTGCTTGAATTTGGTGAGTCTTTGAGAGGATTTGAATGGTGCTATAAGATAAGCATGAACTTGTGGACTATACCTCTAATATCTTAGCACTCTAGACACCGGCAAGCCTCGGATTTTGATTTGTTACTCTTGGATTTTTGTAAATCCTAGACACCTATGTGTTGTCCGCAATGCTCCCAACTTGTGTGGTCTCCTTGAGGTGTGGCCAAACCTTGGGTTAAATCATCATTGTCTTATTGTATTCATGCTCTTATTCTTCACTTGTTCTCACTTAGTCTACATGTTGTGAAGTTGTAGGAACATTTCTTTTTATGGAATACGCTTAACACATCCTCTACCCTTTTGATTAATTTGTAGATTGGTTAATTTCCCTTTTTCCTAGGACTAAAAATTGAGGTCCACATGAAATCTTTTATTAGGGTTGAAAATTATGAGCTAGACCAAAATCTTCAATGGTTGATGACTAATCTGCGCCAAGATGTTGAATTTTTAGAATTAACCTATTCAACCCCCTCCCCCAACCCCTATGTAGGCACTTTAATCCTTTTGATGATCTCCATGGTATTTGAGATCCTTCAGAGTACATAATTAGTATTAGGTTCAGATACTGATATTTGATTGAGTTTAGTACTATTGGCTCTTCCTATATCGATCTCACTTCAAACTCTACCACCAATCTTAAGTATGATGTAGGTTTAAAGTATTCTTTATGCTATTGTGGTAATTAAGAGCATAGTTTAGGACCTAATATGCTCATTTTTAATTAAGTACAAAAGGCACGAAAGCCAGTTAGAAAATGGATTCCTATTTGAAGAGTGCCTAAAATCCATGGATAAACTCACATTAAGTTTCAAAGTCAAATTTTGGATCCATGATGATTTTTCTTGGGAAGTTTGGGAAGAAATTGGAATGGAATAATATCGATTCATAAGGAAAAAGTTTTCTATTGATAAAAACACATACCTAAGAGGATAGGGATAGAGGACAGGGAAAAAAAAATGAAATAAATAAAGAATAAAGTAAAAAAATTCGAAGATAGAAGAATTTGATTCAAAATGAAGAAATTCGAAAAGGATGTGTAAGCTTTTTCATGTAAAAAAAGAAATAAAACTAATGAAATCAAAGTTTCAAAGTCAAAATATGGGTTCATGATGTCAAAAAAAGTGGGTTGCAAGCCTGCAATATGAGTCACATAATCTAAGTTTTCAAGTAAATACACATAGAAGACACATGGATTTGACATGCAAAATAAGAAAAAACTATAAATCAAGTAGGAAAATTTATAAAAGAATTTGATGTCCATATTAGAGATTACATGGCATGTTATAGCTTATTGTGTTAGAAAAGAAATAAAACAAGAGAAAAAAAGATAATTAATATTTATTGGTTTTAGGTATGTCAAACAAAACTTTAAATCTTATGACCGCTACAATTTAGCCCGTGCAAAACATGTTTGATGGACCAGTACAATAAAGAGAGCGAATTGAGTGTAACTTAGTTCCTTATGATGGAGCCTATTTATGTTGGTTTAAAGGCCTTATTGACTTAACATTTATGCTCTCATGCATTTATGGCTACTCTTTTTCATGATAGACGACATGTCCCTCGACAATGAGGCACACATGTTTCTAAAATATAACAGTTCAAGCCTTTTGAAGGTGCTTATAAAGGTAGGAACAACCATGTGTTCAGTAAACTTGCATGCATGTATACGAGTATTTACAGTTATAACATGCTTTAAAAAGGTAACAAAAGAAAGTAAAAAGCAATATATGGTGCCAAATTAATTTTTTATATAATCAAAATTTGGAAAAGTTTTTCCAGATTTGGCACAAGCATGATTGTCAGCAGTTACTGTTAGTGGTAATTGATAAAATCCTGAAGATCCATTCCAATACCTCTTCCCGTATCAAAGACCCATTCAATTATTTGTAGTATGAGTACGATGAGACATATTTTATCTCCATTATTCACCCAAGCAACAACATACTGTACAGAGGTGGCCAGCAGTACATATACAGTACTGTATAGGTAGCAGCTGTGTGCCTACAAGCTAAACTGATGTCAGCCCCTCCTCTCCAACTATTTAAGACCTTTCCTCCTTGTGTTTTGGATCCATGAGCCATTTCATAGCTAGCATTCCCCAGAAGACCAATAAGTTTCGGCCCGTTCTTCGCTAGTCTCTTCCGGTTCCGGTGGTATCGTCTCAGCGTTTCTCTCCTCCATATTATTGCCTTTTCTCTCGTTGACTCGTAAGCTCTTTAGTTACTCCATTGTTTGTGTTCATCTCTGGGATGTTAAAAATCTGGTTTCTTTTACTGGCATGCATATCCTGCAGTGTATCAAAGGTGGCCGTGTGTATATATGCTCCTCTACCTGGGGGATGCATGTCGTGATGATACACATACGCAGATGCATGCATGGCCTACTTTTTTCTCTTGTGCTGCCGCTGTTTGTTCATCTGATTTGGCCTTTGGGTTTATGGCTTCGATTCTCTGGAAGAGAGCTCTCTTCAGTCCACTCTAAAATGGCTGTAGAGTTTCATTAGCTGCCGAATCATCCATTCACCTGCCAAGAACCATGGAGGTCTGGTCTTGGTAGCTGAGTGGGTGGCGCGGGAGCTAAAATCAAGCTCTATGCTGTTTATGGTTGGACTGAAGGGTGCTCCCTTCAAGTTGCTCGAACTCTCGTGCATGAAATCATCTACCTCAATACCAGTAATCTTCAGTTTTATTTATCTTTAGTGTTGACTTGGTGCATATACCTGTTGATTTTATTAATTTGTGAGGCTCTGAACAATAATATTATGGAGCTTGTTATGATTCCGTTCCTCCTTTGCTGTTCTAACTCCTGATTTAGTTTTTTTTCCCTAAAAGAAATTAATCTGCAGTGCCTCATGAACTATGCTTGGGACAAATCTTTTTCTTCTGCTCCGCAGGGAGGGGGGGGGGGGGGGTGTTAAGATTATTTAGTATTATAGAAAACAACGTTTTTGGGGCCAGATCGGTGTATGAAGATTCCGTTTTTAAGTAAATGTCTTCGCCATTGCCGGATGCTCGTTTGCTGCTAGTTAGTCCTTCCTAATAAGCAGAAACAAAGCTTGATTCGCATGATGCATTTCGTTCTCTCCCTTTTTTGCTAGGGTCATTTCTATAGCGAATCTAGAACTAGGAACTACGTCTAGTTTCTTATTATTTGAATATAGTTGTGCAATATTTTGTTTCATTTTTGTTATTATTACAGGCGCAGCGTAGTACTTGCAGGCACAGTGTACTTTCTCGTTTGTCCAGAACAGTACTGAGATCTTCGTCTTGTCTGCTTCTCAAAGGATGTGTGCATCGACTTTACCAATTCTCAAATTAGTATGGATTTGTCCCAAAAACAAGGTCGAATTTTGTTTACCAGGTACTAGTAGTCTAGTACTAATTAAGTAAGTAGTGGCCAAACATATATGGTTGAAGCTTAGAGGCCATCTTGCATTGGATAAAGTAGTTCAAATGAGTAGAATGAAATTCATAATGTATTGTTGTTGCCTATATACTATGCCACAACATGCAATTAGCTCCGGGACTTAAAAGTGGCTTTGTTGGTATAGTTCATGCTATAGTGTTGATGTGACAGGAGTCACAGGAGCCATCACAATGTTTTCACATCCTCACTCTCTAAAAAGGCGAAGGACAACTGATGACATTTGTGTGTAATATATATACTGTTTCTCTTTGCAATCCATGTTTCAGGATACAGCAAACACTACTTGACATGAAATTGTTACTACATATTTTGACAATAATGTGTTGATTTTGTAACCTTCTTTTCAAATTATATTTTATTACTTCATCAGTATATGGATAGAAAATTAAAAGATTATATATTACTCCATCTATTTTAAATTATGAGGTTTTGGTCTTCTACGTACTACACATATCTAGATATAGCATAAAAACTATGAAACTAAAAAGTCAAAATATTTTATAATTTAGAAAATAATTTAAAATAATTTAGAAATGAGGGGAGTGAGGGAATGCATGGCATTTACGCACGAATATTGTGCTTTTAATTAGTAAAATATTACCACTAGTCATATCATATCATAGCACATGGAAATCTCACTAGGAAGTATTTAGTAGAAAAAATTTATACTAAATTTTGAATGCGAAAACACTTAAAGAATCCAATTTCATATGGAGAAGATTGAAATTCTAGTTATGGCAGGAGTTAATGAATTTATCAATCCCTAGTCCATTTTATTTTAAGATGAATGATCAAAATGGCATGGGGCCGGAGCTCCACCACGGGTCAGGGCTCAATGTTTTCGTCACTGATGTGTCGATATGACATAAAGGACGCCAAACATGTTAGGTTTGCCATGTTGCTTTGCGTGCACACATTGCTCAGTAGAAAGTGTGTAGCTGCTGCTTTTTTCGTACCACTTCGCAAACAAGTGCTTTTACATGTCTTGTTGGAGTACCCGCAGGACTCCAGGGTTGAACGTACATGCACAGCTAGTACTTGCTTCAGAAGACTGTGTACGGCTTGTCGTGCATGCATGCTGCTTCATAGAACAGTGGCCTTGATTGATCATGACTCACGAGATCATAGTCTCATGCATGCATGCTCGACTAACAGCACGCTAGTAGTTAAAGTAGGTAATTTGCATTTTTGTTGTGAAGGTATTATTAGCAGCTACTCCCTCCATCCTAAATTATAATTTAGCTTTGATTTTTTGATACATCTATTTTATTATATATTTAGACAAATATTATATCTAAATGCACAACAAAGTGAATAAAAAAATAAATAAAAATAATTTATAATTTAGAATGGAAAGAGTAATAGTTAGTAGTTTGTAGTTAAAATTAGCTCAATAACTATTAGCTAGCGAGTAGTTATATGAGCTATTATCCTAGCTAAAATTAGCTGGCTAACTACTAGCTAGCTAACTATTAGCTACGAAGTGTTTAGGTCACAACATACAATAGGTGATTGAAGTGTTGTTTTACTAAAACTGTCTCTGCCTTTTACTATTGCCTAGCTAATAGTTACTTCTAGTTGTTAATACTTATCAATTGGCGAGAGCACATTTTGATTAATTAACTATCTACCAATTAATAAGATGCTAGTAGTTATATATAGGTATATCCATCTATTGAGATACTAGTTGTTTCAGTTGGTTCAAGTCTATGTTAGCTAATTATTGGCAGCTAACTAGTAACTAAATAGATTCAAACAGGCTCTAACATCTGTGAGCAAATTGGTCAGGCAACAATTTTTCGAGTCATTCTTTATATTCCTTGATGAGCATAACAAGTCGGACTTATTTCGGTATTGGCTATATTGACAATGCTTCTATACAATGTAGTGGGGTTTGGGTGTGGTGGGGGATGTAATACCTGAATTGTAGACAACATATATAAATGATTCATATGAAAACATACATGGGTGTATGGAAACACATGATTCATATGAACACACACTTATGAGAAATCATGCATCAACAGGACATATAGCTCGTGCTTAGATATAATTTTCCACATTTATATATATAATATTTTCAATGCCATTCATTTCCCCATGAGATAAAATGAAGAATGTTCATAGCTAGACACTTTTGTGCCAGATTTCCCACATAAATACAACCAATTACAAACGATTGCAACAAAAGGCGCATCAACTTTATTTGTTAATTGTGATTTGTTTGAGTTTTTTATTTTGAAGCAGATGTAAATATGATATTATGTGACATATTCAACATTGATGTAATGATTCCCTACTGGGAGACTAATAAAATAACAAAACATATTCATTTGGAGTTTGAAAATAGGTGCTCCAAAACATATAGATCTCATCAAAACTAAGGGTGGCCAACATATGTTGTCTAAAAACATTAGTACTAAAGTGATAATATCTACATAGTAAAGATATGACCATCTCTACTATACATGGATATTGCATGTGACATAGCAAAATGCATTCCCAACAACATAACGCAATACAATTATATTTATCCTAGAGTCGGTTTATTCAATACAATTATAGTACTAAGTCAGAGACTAGTTCAAGAAAGTATCAAAAGTGCAATAGAAATGCCAATTAACATAGAGAACTACATACAACTCAATATATAACATGGTCCGTTGTACATAATGTGTTTTTAAGAAGTTGTATCAGGTTTACAAAGCATAATGTTACTGAAGAAAAAATGGTATTAAATGAATTTACTTACTATCCATTGCTACAAACTTTTTTCATTCGCTTGAATTGAAAACACAACCTAAACCCAATACTTACATAGTAGTTTGGTACTGATTGATTGCATGTCTTAAAAGAAAAGTTCATTCACTAAATACACTCCCAGAACATTTTCACTGGATTTCCTCAAATGTACCTCCATAATAATGATAAGATCTAGGAAGAAAAGCGATGATCATCACTACCACGAAGGGATAACATATATACAGAATCCAAGACAAGAAAAAGAAACCTATTTATGGAACATATGTAACTAGAGCGATCAAGCATACTCCTATCATTGCATCTATATATGCTATGCTAGTTTTGAGTAAATAGCAAATTGTAATATTGACGTCAAATAGCAAATCGTAATATTGATGTTATTGTTGTCATATCTAACATAGAACTCACAACAGTAGATTTAGACGTGGAAGGGCATAGATAAGAATGACTGTAGAGGACTATATTGTTGTATTGTTAAAAAAAATTAACTTTGGAGCACATAAAAACTTCTAGAAATTCGGATAACTAAGATAGACTGTAGAACTGTTTTTGGAAGCAATCACGAAAGTGCCACGGATCCAGGCATAGCCGCCGCCCGCCTCGGAGCTTGGCGCTAGCTCTCCGATCTGGTGGATCGGAGGAGCGGGTAAAAGGACGAGGATGAGATATACTCCTAGCGCGCAGGAGTTGACAACTGCCGAGGATCGGCTGGTGCACGGCCGGTTTTGTAACACGTGCCGGGCGCGGCCGTTGCCGCGGCGATCCCGACGGCAGCCGCGCAGATGGAGCCAGCGGCGGCCAGACGCCAGGGGCGGAAGTGAGGAGAGAATCTCGCGCGCTGGCGGAGGAGGCCTGAAAAAAAGCTGGAGCCGGCTTCACGAGGCCGTCCGGTGCGGTGGTCTTTTCCTATGCTGCCCCCTCCTTGTTTACTCCTCCCCATATATACCTCCCTGTTGCTGCTCGAGCTCGTCGGCGCCTCTCTCTCTCTCTCTCTCTCTCTCTCATCGGGAACCTCCAAAACACTGTTGAGGGCCGATCAAGGCGACGAAATTATTAGCAAGTGGTTTACTGTGCTCTAACACTACTAGATTAAACGTGTGGAGCGTATGCTAATGCGCTGTCTTTCACCTGTGATCTTTGTCGCTCAGCCAACCGGTGCCCAGCAAAGTGCAGGGGAAGTGGTCTAAAATACTCTGGGCGGTGACATGGC
Organism: Chrysopogon serrulatus; assembly: GCA_015844335.1. Lineage (NCBI taxonomy): Eukaryota > Viridiplantae > Streptophyta > Magnoliopsida > Poales > Poaceae > Chrysopogon > Chrysopogon serrulatus. The sequence continues at coordinate 23,649 of JADLZL010001208.1, forward strand.
ACGCTTGCAAGCACGAAATCGAGAATGGTGGCCAGCCAGCCCCAGATTCGCTCACTTGTTTTTGTGTTCTTCCAAGCTGTCCTGCATAGGATTGGTTGGGGATACCGGCAGGCAGGCCTGGGACACGCATCATCGCATCCATTATTCGTCGCCCAGGCTCGCCAAGATGCGTCCACGTTAGCCCTCTCCGATCCATGTACTATTTGGGTTGATGGGGCAGTGTCACGTGTACCGCACGAACCTTTGCTAGCTTTTCATGCCGCTGCGTGCCAGTATATAGTAGTATGTGTACTTTGCCTGCTGCGGTGACCGTGGGATTAATATGATTGTTTGTTACCAGTCTGGAGTGATCTCAAGTTTTGTTTAAGATGCATGATGGCGGCGCTGATAGCAGCCTTTTTCAGTGACTGCAGGGCACTAATAAGCACTTCCAACCATTTGACCAACAGTTCGAGGTAGGTATGGACGTTGCATGTGGAAAAGAAAAGTAACCCTTGTTACTAGTATTTGTTAGAGAAAAAAAAACTTATAAAAAAATGTTTCCCATCTTGCTCGAGCTGGCTCGTCGAGTGACTCGCATGTGCACACACAGTCATCCAACACACACAGCAGATCTCTGCTGCTGGTTTCAGTCTTTGATCTTCAGGCAGATGGTCAAGCACAAATCTGCATCAAACTGAGAGCTGTTTCAGGTTCACAATGCATCTCGCCCCACTTGACCTTACAGTGTGAAAAGGGAAAAACTGTCGACTGAGCTCTTGTCGCTCGATTCCTCTTGAGTTCTCAAACCCCGCCTCAGGAAATTCGGAAAGCTCCCACCGTCCATCTGACGTACTACTAGGGTATTGGAGTCTGAACGCCATCTGACGAATTATTTCGCATGGACGAGAGCGACAACGAGTCTCTAGCCCGAGTGGTTAGATAAACCTCTACGGAGCTCCTCAGGTCCTGGCCTTCTCGTGGAAGCGAATTTCAGGCTAGGTTAAACAGAAAAATCCCCTGAGTCCCTATGTATGGATGGGGCAGAAATTCGAGAATTTTCTTGGTGATCTTTTTCTCTAGGCTGAGTTTTTTTAAAAAAAAATATATGAGAGCTAACCACGCTTTGCCCAGGCTCGTAACACTAGCCGGACTTGGCATGCAGGTGCAGTTCAGCGTTGGAAACGCATTCGATTCAAGCAGCAACCGCTATAGAAGACTACTAGTAGCATTCTCTTACTAGAGTGCATTGAGCTGCAACTCGTTGATGTAGCTGCGGCGATAAAAGCAGGGCGCAAATAGTGCAGATATTCAGCTGCTGCTGACTGCACATCACAACGCGATTCCTCCAGGCAATTGAGTTGCAGAGCTGAGTGTCTATGCAGAGGCCGGAAACAATTTCTGTTCCTCCAGCCAATGGACGCAATTTCTGTTCCTACAGTCAATGGAGGCAATCGTCCCGCCGGCGTGGCTCCAGGCTTACCATCTGCGCAGAAGTGATTGTAAAGTCGCGTCTCGCTATGCTGGAACACATTTCCTGGTAGCAAATGCTGCATAGGTAGGAATATACAGAGCAAACCCCGCCGGGCACCGCTATGCGCAAGCGCAAAACGTGGAAAACAAAACTGCAGCACTTTGGTCCACTACAAAATTCAGTACCTGTGCTCAAAAGCAGCATTCTTGGTAAGGAAATTATTGTTAAAGCCATTGCACAGGCCATTCCGACATATGCCATGTCATGTTTTGACCTTACAAAATCCTTATGTGATGATATTAGTGCTCTAATCAACAGATTTTGGTGGGCACAGCAAGAGAATGAGAAGAAAATGCATTGGCTGTCCTGGGAAACACTATGTCGTCGAAAGGATAAGGGTGGTCTTGGTTACCGTGATCTCCATTTGTTCAACCTCGCAATGCTCGCTCGGCAAAGCATGGAGGCTGCTTATGGTTCCTGATTCATTGTGTGCTCGACTCTTAATTGCAAGGTACTGTTCAGAGGGGGACATCATGACTGTACAGGAAGGACCGGGCATCTCCTACTCTTGGCGTAGCATCATTAGAGGAATTCAGGCTATGAAGAAAGGTATCATTTGGAGGGTGGGTAATGGTGAGCAGATTCGTATTTGGGATGATCCTTGGATCCCACGAAGTCAGTCACGACGGCCAATCACGCCAAGAGGTGCCGTCCTACTGACAAAAGTTTCGGAACTCATAGATCCGGCTACGGGCTCTTGGGATGTCCAAATGCTAAAAGATATTTTTTGGGAAGAAGATGTCAAAGAAATCATAACAATCCCAGTAAGAACAAGTCAGGAGGACTTTGTCGCTTGGCATTTTGACAAGGGAACCTTCTCGGTCAAATCGGCATACCATGTCTTGCATGACACCCGGGAATATGAAGCCATAAAACAACAAGGGAGTTCTTCATCTGATCCTAGTTCGGCGAGGATATCTATTTGGAAGAAAGTTTGGAGCTTGAAATGCCCCCCAAAAATTAAGCAGTTTATTTGGAGGCTCACACACAATGGTCTGGCCTTGAAGATGAATATCAAACGCAGAGGCTTACAGACTGACACGCTATGTCCGGTCTGCAAACGAGAGGGAGATGAGGATGGGGGCCATTGTTTTGAAGTTACAAAATTCTGCGTCGCTGGATATGGGGTTGAAAAAATCCTGGATATGCCTCGTGAGAAAAAATGATATGCCGCTACAAGATTTTCATCTTGATGTGGAGATGGTGGAACGCCCGAAATAAAGCTAATGCTGGGGAGGCGCTGGATCCTGCGCAAATGATCACGGCGACTGTCCCTCGATCGATGAATGAACTACAGACACAGCCGGCACCCACCATCGTGCGACCAAATAGGGTGGCAAACCCATGGTCACCCCCACCAGAAGGCATACTCAAGGTGAATACAGATGGGGCGTTTGTTCAGAGTACTAAACAGGGTGGATGGGGCTTTGTTGTTTCCGATCATTCGGGTGATCTAGTACTAGCAGGTGCTGGTAACTTAATTGGGGCTCAAGATGCCTTGATGACTGAAGCTATAGCTTGCTGGAAAGTAATCGAAGCAGCAGCAGCACATGGTATTTCACGTTTGCAATTGGAGACTGACTCTTCCATGGTGCGGAATGCTATTCAGTCCTCGGTGCTGGACCAAACCTCGTCTGGTGTGATTTTTAGAGATATTTAGGTCTATAATTAGTGAACACTTTTCTCATTTTCAATGTTTTCATGTTCCAAGAACCTGTAACTCATCTGCACATGAGTTAGCTGCCTTGGGTTTGAGTCAAAGTTCAGGTTCGGAGTCCTTCTGGGAATATCCGATTCCTGAGTTTGTAACCAGCGTTTTAGCTGTACGTGATGGCAATTGAAAGGCCAGAGAGCCAAATTTCAAAAAAAAAAAAAAAAAAAAAAAAAAAAAAAAAAAAAGGAGATGAACTGACAACTTACACAAACTATTTTTCACAAGAACCGTATCCGACATTAACTAAATATACACATCAACTGGACAGAACGGAAGTTCAGGCGTTCAGCACAACAAATGGCTTTACAATATTTTATTCAGCTTCGCAATGGAACGTCTGGCGGTGCTTTATTCTTATTCCTCGGAGCAAACAGAGTACAAAGAGTCGGTGCTCGGCGATAATAATGAACAAATAGGTAGTTTGTACATAGGGGATGAATACCATAAACAATCGATTTGGCAAAAAACAGGTGGAGTTCTTTACAGCTGCCGGCGTGTAGCCGGCAACCATTACATAGAAGCAGCCATACCATCATCGGTGGATGAGTCAATTAGGCTGAAGTCTGTCCAAAAAGAAGCTTCCGGATCTGCAAGGGCAGAAGGATTCTGTTAACTTGGTTCTGGCAAAATTTCATGATAAAGTAATAACTAATTGCTGATAAAACAGAAGAATGGTCCTTTGGTTAACAAATGATCTACCTGTTTTACAGTAACTAAATGACAAGGTACTGCTAAAAAGGTTTTTATACAGGCAGATGAAGAAAATAACATGCAGTTATCATAATGAAAATAACACCCCTTTAAAGTTTAAAGGGTGACACTCAGAATGGTCGCACAAATGAGAAAATGCACAATGTTGTAAATTTTTTGGTGTTTCTTTCAAAGAACGGCAGCTGGACATGATGTGAACTGAAAAAGGTTTGGTGTAACATGGTATATTGAGAAAATGAGATGGCCAAAGGTACCTCCGGCAATTTCTTGCGGAAAACAACTTCCAGTCTTGCATCAAGTGTACTCTCAAACACAATCTTTCCATCTCGAGAAGCCAAGACAATACCTCCGGAGCTGAATAAACAGATACTTTTAGAATAAAACATTGGAATTATGGCCAAGATTGAGTTGAAAAGCTAGCCACAAACTATTGGAAATAGACTCCATTATATTCAGAATTATAGCAGCAATCCAAATCTCATGAAGATACATAGATATATGTATCTCAAACACATTAGAAACCATCCAGAGCATACACAGTAAGCCTAGCAACAATACCACATTTAAGCTTAGTAATATGTCAAGTCGAACTCAATATGAACAACTATCTGCTACACGAACTGATGCAAAATACTATTGTAGCATGTCAGCCAGCAGCAGAATAGGCAACCAAGAGTCCAAGAGTAACCAAATAATACTCCAGGCCCCAGAGAAATAACCAGTGGCATAACAAACATTACCAAAACTGGCCGTGAGCATCATGATGGCTTGGGGCAGGTGGCAGGTACACATCATGGTCAACAAATATCTCTGGTTCATGGACATCTGCTTTTGATGCATACTCGTGCTTTGCTGAATGCAGTACTGATTCCACATGATGGTGATCTTCCTTGCGGCAACGGAGCAATACAGCTGGCTCTTTCAAACGGAGCAAGCCCTGCATTTGATCAAACAAACTGACTAATTGATGTTTGATAATAATGGGAAGCAGCATGCAGAAAGTTCTGAAATGGCAAATAGCATATTTGGCCCTATTGAGTATTTGACATCAGTTCAGATCAATCAGATCTAGGAAAAAATGACAAACAGCACAATACGCTATAGTTTGCCTTCATTGCAATTTAAGATTAGAGCATGCATTAATATTCATAAATTTCAGTAACTTTAGAAATTGGCTTTGAATTTTTTTAAGAAAAAGAACATTGAAATTTGTGTATGCAGTATTTGTCCAAACCTGAACAATTAGATCTTTCAAAAGGTTCTTGTATTCATGGTGGTTGTGGCTGACACGAAGGAGTTCCTTCATGGCATCGTCTTTCATTTTGTTAACTAGATCATCCTGAGCTTGAAGAACTTTGATGCGAGAAGCATTCAACTGCATAGAGTACTCACTGTTAACAAGCAAACAGAACCTTGTCAGATAACAGGTTTGAAAAATCATAAACATTGATGCAAAATGACATAACGGCATGTCTCAAAGATAAAGCAAATCATGATGGCATATTTTGGACGTCAAAAGTTGCAGTGGTATATTTCATTATAGCGGCATGGTACCAATTCACCCTAAACACTACAGCTAAACTAAGATGCCATTACTATAAATCAATATCCAGTTACTTTTATGTTGTAATTACTAAGGCGGATTTTTTTTTTTTTCCCCATGGAGACATATCCAGTTTCCCATGACCTATTGTGTATGTTTTACAGTGTTAAGATCTGTCTTGCCTTTCATCCTAAACATATTCCTTTCAACTTTTGTTCTCATCCTGCTCCTAGCTCCGGACTATATAACATCTACTGACTATTAAAGTTCCCAAATAAAATGTTCAGCCAACTTAACTACATTATCACAACCATATGTTCATCTAGGTTTATCCCAAGTCAATGCCTTTTACCTTTGACTACCAATACCTAAAATTTTAAATCTAAAAACATACCTAAAATTTTAAAAGGCCATCAAAATTTTAAAAGGATTTCTTGTTGCTGCCAATATTTAAAATTTATATAGATTGGCGTTATTGGATTCATTATTATTAAAAAAAGAATTCATCGTATAATACTCCTTCCATTTAAAATAATTTATTTTATAGACATTCCTGCCAAAGTGTTATGCTGGGAAACATGACACTGTCCTAATGGGCTTATATTTGCGATTGGAGTAAGTATTAAATATTTTGCATCGAAGCTGCTCATCAGCATAGAAGTCTGGAAGATCTTCAATCTGACCACAAAACACACAATGTGACTCCAGTCTCCAACGAAGTGTCATTGTACAAAATGTTAGCATTAAGAAATAGAAATAACTATCTGAAGTTTTGTGTTCATGTATGAGGACAAACTTGGCACTTTATCTTCAGAACCGACGTTAAATGGAACTATTAGCTACAATGCGTGCTTTTCTTTTGACAAATATATTTGTTTGCATGACATCATATTTTGAAAAGAAATCTCATAATCTTATGTTATCCTGATCCTACGATATGATCCTATGATCCAAAACTGCTGCTGCTTGGACAAAAGTGATACTGCCCAGGATCCCAATCCTAAAAAAGTTGCAACCAATATAATGCTGCTCTGGTATGCAATCCAGCTCAATGGCATATTTTTGTGATGTCAATGTAGCATGTTACATGCTGTGAACATTCTCAAAATGAAATGCATTTCATGACAACGGCATCATAATCCATAGCGACTACTGTTTATTCAAGAGGTGAGAATTCAGAGAATTGAAGTCTTACATTTTCTTCCGTACTTCAACCTGCTTCTCTTTATGTTCATACTCTTGCCTAATCTTCTTTTTCTCAGCTTCAACAAGCTGCAGCTTCTCAATGTTGAATTCCTGCGAGTTTTTAAACAAATAAGTTAAAATTGATGACACGTAGAAAAATGGGCATTAACAAGTATGCATATAAAAAGAGATGTGCAATTGTCTGTCTGATAAAATCACATTTGAATCTGTGCATGTAAACTAAATGCAGACATAACTCTGTGTATGCCTCCTTATCTATAACTCCTATAATCTTAACCCCCACTAAGTAATTCTCTGGCTTCTGATTGGTCGAGACTTCAAAAGTGATGTCAGCTGACATCATCAAAGGAGTTACCTCCACTAAAGGCTCATTTATCTCCCACTAGCTTTTTTCTTTTGAAATAGAAAAAAAAAAGTCGTAGCACCTAAACCAAGTATCGTAATTAAAATCCAATTGCACCATGGTATTCCTCGCAATAAACTCTTCAAAACAAGACCCCACATGGATATATTTCGATAATTTAAACCGTTTCTAAGCAAAAACCCGTTTGTAAGCAAAAACATAGCAAAACTGCATATCACATGGATTACATGTGGTCCTCCGAGAAACATGCATAATTTTATGAAGGAAAACTCCTAGAATTTTTGGGGGGGATGACTGGGTGATGCCCAGTTCAAATAATCTATATTATGTATGTCAATGGATACAACCCTCCGAATTGACCTACTACATCCATATATATGTATCTACTAATTCATAGTTTCGACCATTATAAACTCCTTACATTTCTACTTCATACACGCAGCAACGTGCGGGGCATCCTACTAGTATATGAATATACTTTACATCAATTTTGAACTATATCAGATAAAAGAAAAGGAGGCAATAAATAATCATAATGCATAAAATGAGGACAATAACACTGAAAATTTGTCAATTGGATCGAACTTTTACTCAAAAGTCAAACCACATTACATCCATCGCGGACTAGATACGAACATGAATCTATCCGCAACTCAAATATGAATCAAATGTTTTGATTGTACCCTTTTGCTCAGTTTCAGACACCAACTGCGCAACAATAACTTTATACATTCACATGGAACAGTTAATAGGTATGTTCAAATACAGTAGACCCGATCATGAGCCACCCAACATGACAATCACGATCCGACCTGCCCAAGAAAACCGACCGAACCCTACGGGCAGGTACAAGCCATCATTTTTTACCCAAAGAAAATGTTAGGACAGGCGCAGGCCTGATTTTCAACCTGCGGGCCTATCCAATGGCCCAAATAGAAAAATAGAAATGAAAAAATACCATACGCCTAACATCCCACATGCGGCCCAGCACAAGCCCAACAACAGAAGCCCATCATTACCACATATATGCCCACCCATACCGTGCACAACCCTATGGCCCAAGTCAGCCTCTTCTAATCTCTCTCGTCTCTCCACCGGCCGCCCTCGCCTCCAGTCTCATACTCTCGTAGTCTCACGCGACCCATCCTCCAGCCACTAGCTGTCAAGAATGTCCAGCTCCAGAAAAGCTCGAACAGTCAAAAGACGGTAGGAGGCGTCCTCCACCGGGAGAAGCTCCACAAACACTCCAGATCCCATTGTAATCAGGCACCGCACAGGGCCAATGACGAGCAGAGACCACCAGCATGGAGCACAAGATGCTCTGGATCAAGCCGTCTGCCACAGGGAGAAGCCGTTCGCTGCTTTGCCCTCGCCCAGTCTTAGTCGAGTCAACAGCCCATGCTGCAGGTGGCCTTGGGCTGCTTGAGATTCTGATCGGGCCACCAGCGGGCTCGGGCCATAGCAAAAATGGACAATTATTTTTGGCTTGGCACGAACCCAGCCCAACCTGAGCCATGATCAGGTCTGAGATAAAGTTCAGACTAAATTTAAGCTAGATATAAATAATAATGTGGACATGGAGGATGCTACTATTTTAATGATAAGCCTAAATCCCTGCCACGTTTTGATGACTTATATTATAGTTAGTAATTAACCCATATTAAACTTTCACCCAAATGCATAAACATGTCTAACAATCAAGGAAAAGGTGGGTGTGAAAATAGCAATGAAAACTAGTGTATATCTATATTTAGTGCAAAACACTCAATACATGACTCATACTTCAACGTGACAATTTCTTCACAAAGTCAAGCATTACCGCAGCACATGTATATCCAGAGAGACACTACTCCTATCTCCTCAACCCAAATATAGCATGCGAAGTGCACCTTTTCTTGTATTGTTCAGTTTATTATGATCTTCACAGTTTTTCACGATTAATTGTGCACACTATTTTGAATAACTACATGCCAATACAAGAAACTGTGAAAGATTGGTTCAGTTTTTCACGCTGTGCACAGTAACAAATGCACTTTTACAGAAGTATTTCTACAAGACAGGCCTAGCAATGTGGTTTTCATAGGTAATCTTTGATAGTTTTAGACATTATTAGTCAAGATTTTGAATGTTTGACAGGATGGATTGTAGGTCGTCAAACAAAAGGTTTTAGTAATAGCCTATTCCATGCTGCTTACAACCATCTATCACTGCAGGTTGAGCATATTGATCCAACATATTCTACTATACTGTGGCATAATGAGTAAATTAATTAATCATACGTACGGCATACAGAAGTTGTGACTAGTTGTTTGAATATCAGGGGTTACACTTATTTACGGAAAACTATTTGAAGCCTAACTCGTAGAGCGAAGGCAGAAGATAAATGGGGCATCCGAGTATGAAGCCATTCCCCTTGAAGCCTAACTCAAAGAATTAAACATTTAAAGTAGAAGAGAAATGGAGTGATTTTGCTTAAGCTCCAATTTAGCTTCTAGAAGCATCTAGAAGGATGTGAATCACGTCTTAGGAGTTCCCAATCCAGTTTAAGCTCCAATTTTGTTTCCAGAACCATCAAGAAGCCTGTGAACCATTCGTGAGCTCCGAAAACCACCTCGCCCGACTACAGTAATCCATGAGCCCTAGAATTAAGTCAAACGGTAGAGAATAGTGTGAATTGACCGCCTGAGCGCACTTGCAAATACCGGGTCAAAGCTTGGAGAGTTGGAGGCACAAAACCTCCGCAATCTAGAAGTTTCTACAATGTTCACCACTCACCGTGATCTGCACAAGTTCAAAGCCCTAGAGTCGCCAGCCCAACTCCAAACTCCCCTCGATCTGCCTCGGAACTAGGCATCTTCGTCGCTTGGGGCTACGGATCTCGTGCACAATAAACGAAACACCAAGCGAAAAAACAATCGAGCCGCTAAGGCGGGCGCTCCCAGATGCTTCGGGATCATGGAGCGCTTCAGCCAGATCGGGCAGCTGAAAGTACAGAGGCAAGCATCTAGTAGCTTCTGGAAGCTTCTAGGAGGGCGAGGAAGCGGCAGCGAAGGGAAACTGACCTCCTCGGCGGAGACGGAGATCTCGTTGGCCTTCTCGTCGGCCTCCTGGCGGATGAACCGCACCATCTGCTGGATCTGCTTGGCTACATCGGCGTCATTCATCTTGGCAGCGGCGGATCGGACGGGCCCTCCGGCTGCTCTGCTCGCTCCGGCGACCGCCGCAAGTGCTGGAGCCGGGACAGGTGAGGGAGGCAAGGCAAGGCAACCGGGGGAGTCCACGGGATCGGGAATGGTCGAGGTGGAGCCGTGGAGGTGGACGTCGTGGGGCTAGTCTAGCCGCGGGAGCAACGTGATCGGGTTGGCTCCCGTGGCTGCCGCTGCCTGTCTGTATGTGCTATCATTATTTCGTGGACCCGGTCCATGGATCCGTGATCTGCATCTTTACTCGACTTTGTTTCCCGTCATTGTCCGGCAGCAGAAGCATTTTACTCGCATTTCTGCCCTTTGATCTCGTGCATCTTCGCACCGCCGCCGTTGAGTTAGCCAGCTGACAGAATGACAGCAAGTCAAAAACTGCCTCCCATCGAGGTTAGTATATATTGAAACTGATTGAGAGTGAATAATTAATTAAAGAGGGCAGCTGATAGTACTGCAACAGCAAGACCCAGCGCACAGTATGTTCAAAACACCGAAAAATCATTCAAGTAAGGCAAAGAGGACCTTGACAAGTCCACATCACCGGTCCTCAATCCTATGTGTGGAGGGGCTGATTGGTTTTAAACTCTAAATTAGTTCAAATAACACATCTACCTCGAGCCCTTAAAATCCAACATCTGAGAATAGTTTGCCTTGTAGACTGATAACCCCTAAATACTGATGACATGACGTGTTTAGTTCCTCGTCGCATGTTGTCAGGCCTCGGTTGTGGTTTGCTATAAAAATCAGAAGCACCTACTTGGTTACTGATGCCACAAAGTCTGCCGTATAAACTAGTAGTAGAAAAATTGTCATAAAGTGAAGTACTGAATTTTGATGCAAAAGTGCGATGTGCCACACCTTCGACTTGGCTAAAAATATTGATAACCAAACCAAACACACTCATTTATCCATTGGGTAATTAGAGAAAAATATTTTCATACTTTTTTTGAGCCTCTCATCTTCAACAACCACGCACACCTCCCAAAATACAAGACTCATTTATCCATTACAAGACCTAATCGCGCTTACGGAGATCAAAGCATGGTTTTTCATACTTCTTTTTGGCATCGAGACATTTTATTTTGGGAGATGGACATTTTATCTTCGGTGGGTGCTCCTCCAACAACAAGACTTATTTTGGTCTTCTCCAACAACAAAAAGACAAACCTTTTCGCGAGTGGTACCTTAGGAGAGATGATACTCAAATTTAGGTTATGCCTCTCCTGGTATCCAAAATAGGTCTTCTCAATAGGTACTCTATTAGAGACCGATGTAGTACTGTCGAAGACCCATTTTAGGTTCGGGTGCCCTTTTGGGTCACCTATTGGAGATGGCCTTAGAACCCAGATGGCAGGGTGCCCTATGTTCAGAACACATGGAGCAACAATGCAACATACTATCACTATCCTCAAAATAATGCAAATTTAATTCTCTTATTAGTCAAACTATATAAAATTTAACTAGACCTTTAGAAAAGTATCAATAATTATAGCACCGAGTAGGTGTATACTATTCAAATGTATTAATGCAAAATATAATAATGTCTATTTGGTAATCTAAGTATTGATATTTTTATGTAAATTTGATCAAACTTAAGATGGTTTTGCAGCGTATTATGTTTAAATTATATTTTTTTAGATGGAGTCAGTACCTAATCGTGTTGTATTAGATATAGTGTTGGGCTAAAAAGGTGTGCATGCGCAAACCAAAATGAGATAGGTGCAACAAAATTATTTGCTTTTCTGATTGGGTGCACGAGCATCCCATGTCCCAGAACAGGCAGTGTTGTTCTCTGCTACAAAAGTTATCCACTATAAATGATCAACTCACAAGATGGTTCCTATCATAGAAAGACTACAAAATACTGTATAAGCATGAACAGTTAAAGTTAACTTGACGAAGTCTTCCTTAGATGTGTATATACTGAACATTTACTAATGGAAAATCCCTTCCAAAATAGCGACTTAGCGAGTATAGTGGAAGAGTATTGATTGGCTGTACTATTTTTTAATGTCCCTCAATTGTGATGTAATCGAGACCTATTGATCCATGATGTAATGCTCGTATATTTTGTTCTAAATTGTCACTAAGTTTTTTTTTTTTTATAGTTTATTATATGTGTGTGCCAAGTGGCAAATTTCACAAACCCCATATCGGAGATGGTGGGCCTGATTCGTTTTCTTCCTAACTAAAATCATGGTAAACCAAAATTTTGGTCATCACTTGATTCTTACCATAGAAATGGCACACCAAAGCTTATAGCCAAAGTCTTGGCAAGTTCCTAGAAACTTCTTAAATTGCATATGGGAGAAAAGGTGTTTTCTACCATTGCTACGTCACTCAACCAATTATACACCTATTTTATTGCTTTAACTTTGACAAGCCTACATTTTAGCTTACCATGATTTTAGTTGGGTAAGAATTGAAAGCCATCCAAGTATGTCCGTATATTTACAAAGGCCTTGTTCAGTTAAGTAAATGTTTTGACAAGCATTTCGTTTGTACAAATATTGTCCAATCGTGGCCCCAACTACCAAAATGATTTTAGTTGGGTACTGTGTAATTAGTTATTTTTTTTACTAACATTTAAAGCCATATATAAGAAATTGATGTGATGGAGAGAGTGTGGAAAAACTTGCAATTTGCAAATATTTGAACAAAGCCTAATAGTGGTAGCTCAATTTTGGTCATGAATGTGGACGTATGTCTCGACCCACTCTCCGATGTAGTATGCTCATAAACAATGAGGTGAGTGTTCTGTCGTAAGATAATGTCAAGGAATTGCGTGAGTTGGGCAGAAGATGTACTCTGGACGTAGTACAACCTGGACGTGTTTGAGAAGATAATGTCAGATGTAGTACTACCTGGACGTGTTTGACAAGTTCTAAGACAAATACTGCACGTGACAAATGAAGGAGCTCTGGCGTAAAACTGACCTAAGCGGCCTATCCAGGCCCAGTCCAGGGAGTGCCCCATATTCTGCTCTGGCCCATTCGTACAATAGCAATCTACTACACTGATTGGGCCGAATGGTATGGAACGCAAGAGACGGAACGAGCTCGTGATCCGAACCGAACCCAGCTGACTACCGCTGCCTACCCTTTGAGGAACGATGTGACTCGTGGAGTGCATGTCCGCCATCACTGCCCCACCTGTCCCAAACCAGTCCATCCTTCTTTGCCTAGTACGGCTCGTGGGCGTGGGAAACGTGGACGCCCGTGAGCTGGCGCACCTTGCCATTGGCTCTCTGCCTCCCTCCACGTTTCCGGGACAAGCTCCGGACCCACTGGTGAGCTACGTGGTGGACAGCCGATGGCGACGCAACGGCTTGCGGCTCTGCGTGGGCGAGAAAGCACGGACGGATGCGCACATGGGCGCGGCGCACGGTAGCCTCGATGCACACGTCTCGTCGTCGTTACTTACGTGTGGCGCATCGTATCAAAATGAAACAGTCAGCTCTTGCAAGCGGCGACCTATGGGCCGGGCTAGCTTTGATCAAAGAATATTATTACTAGTAGTACATAGTTAAGCGGTAGTAACGTTCAGTGGCTTAGCGCTAACACAAGTTTAACTGCAAACCAAAGTCAAATGACGTGGTAATTACTCTCCGTACTCCTGATCGCTTCTTAGCTACTAGTAATATAATAATAGTATAGTACAGTACGCCGAACATCAACATACTTAAAAGCCTTTAGTCAAGGAGCAGGTCAGAACATTTTTGTTTGGCCGGCTGGTAGGTTAATTAGAACGGCTGATTTGCGATGGGATAAAAACACTGATAACTGGCTGATAAGTTACAATAACTGATTTGTGATGGGATAAAAACATTGATAAGACGAACGAATAGAAAATCTGTTAGTAGGCATCTAAATTTCGCCAAATTGAAAAGCTCTCCATGTGAAGCTGTGACAGTCAAGGCCCTAACAAGGAGGAGTACTTAACTTTATGCCAAATCCGCCCGGTGTACTTGAGCATCGGCAGCGATGCCACGGCGCCCAGGCTTTGGTGCGTGCGTGTACAGAGTGGAGAAGCTTCCTGGGTCTGCGGCCGCTGCGGGGCCCGCGAGGGCGGCACCCACCACGTCACCCACATGACTGGGATACCCAGCTGGCCCTCGGGTGAGGCAACCGCCGGGACGCGTAGACCGGCTCCCGAGCCGACACGTGCGCACGCGACGGGCGACAGGGGTGACGCGGACCACGCGCACCGTGCTCTGCCTGCACAGCCGCACAGCTCATCCCCGGTCCACCCAGCTCTCGTTCGTAGGAGTACGTTGCACGGCTGCGTCCGGCCCATGTCCGTTGCTGTAGTATTCCCGATCCGGCGATCCCTCCACCACCACCAGCTCCCGCCCCAAACACTCGAACTGCCCGGCGACATTAGTGGTCGACGGTCGATGTGTCATTTACACAGGTGCAATGCTGGGTCGATGCCCCCTGTGTGTGGCGGGTAGTACACCAACCGGAACCGATGCCCCCGGGCGCTGAGTGCCACGCGCCAGCTATCGGGCGCCAACACGTGCCCCCGTGACGTGGCAACGCCTTTCGCGCTCCTAGTCCTCGCGCGGGCGACTAGTCCTCCTCCATCCTCCCTTTGGCTACTCCCAGTCCGTCTCCAAATCAAACAGCCCCGCCCCGTCGCACGCCTAGCATAGGCATACGCATCCCTTTTCCTCCTCAAAGCCTCCCCGCCGCGGCGCCGCCTCTCTCTCTCTCTCCTTTGCGAGTCCCGCCGCCTCCCCCGCCGATCCTCGCGAGGCCTCCTCGACCCCGACCCGACCCGGCGGCGCGGCCACCGGTTGGTTCCAGGTACGCTCGATCTCGATCCATCTCCCTGCCCCGGCCCCTCTTACCACGCAATGCGCTCTCCACTTGCACCCCCGCGCTCTCCGCTCATGCGAATAAAGCAGGTATTTTCTATTGTGTTTTATTTAAAAAAATTAAAACTAATTATTTTTATGACTTATTTTTTCATTAGAGATACTTTCATAATGATTTATTTATCATGATTTGGCTCCAGTCAAAAACGTTCATTTATTTGTGAGACGGACGTGCAGTCGGCTCGGCTCGGCTCTGCTCTGCTCCCTGAAATTCCGCTGCTTCCCGTTAGGATCGTTCCTGTAGGCGTGCCGGCGCAGCATGCATCGGTGTTAGGATCATTCCTGGAGGCCGTGGGACTAGCGTGATTCACTCCTCCCTTCTCATGGATACTATCTCTTCTGATCTTCAAAATGAGCACCAAGGGCCATATGGAAGACGGTAAAATTGGTGTCCGTACAGGATGTCAAGAATGTAAAATTGGTCCGCGTACATGATGTCCTTGTCGTCTCCCGGCGTCACCTCGCCTTTGTATGACGAGACTGCTGATCTAGTCACCCTGATTTTGCATGGACGCCGTTTAGGATTCTGAATGGTGGTCCTAGTGGTCTTGGACAGAGTTCGATTACTTCTTCATCGCAGTGACCGTGCACTCCTATTGTTATTGGTACTGAATAATGCAGAATACTCTATAGCATTAGCTCAGCTTTTTTTAAGAGGATGACACTTGTGTTTAATTCATGCGGGGACACGATAGAAAGGAAAACCATCACTTTTCAGCCCGATGAAACAAGCTGATGTTACTTCCACTGTCCACTTTTTCTGTCCCTACCTTAGAGGACAGCATTAGCAATGATGTGATTTATCAACCGAAAGTTTGATAGTAGGATGTGCCTCATCAGGCTCTACCGCTGTTCAGTGGGCCTATCATATAGTGAAAAGCGCACGAAAATTATTGGATACGCCACACTTGGTTGCTCTGTTTCATTTT
>JADLZL010001210.1:0-341027 GCA_015844335.1 Chrysopogon serrulatus
ACGAGCGGCGGCGGTGCTCTCCTGGCGACTGGCGTCTCCGACCGGCGGCAGGGCGGGTTCCAGCTTAGCGAGCTGGCAGCAGGCGGCAGCTGCATCTGGGGGCTGTGGCTCTGCCGCTCTGGGCCCCCCTAATCCATCCCGCTGCTCACTGCAGACGGACGACAGGTACGCGCCTCTTGTGAGATAGATGCTGCTACGGATAACGTGCGCTCAGCCCGCGCCTTCCTCGGCGGCTCGGCTAAGGCCGCCTGGGCGTGCGCTGCCAGCGCCGCTTTTACGCCGAGGCTGTGTCGCTGCTTCCACGGCGGATGGTGCCGGCACTCCAAGCTCTCCGGTATGAGCGCAACATTCCGCTTTCGTTTGAAAGTTCTTGTGTTTTCTCCCGTGATTCCTGAAAGGTCTAACTGCTCCAGCCGCTTTGCCTTGTTGCTACCGTGGCAGCTCCACTCCGACCTCCTGGGTTCGAACGTCGAACCCAGCGGCTCACGCTCACAGTACGTTTTATTCTCCTTTTGATTGGCACCATGCTATTATGTGTGTTCGACTGCTTGTGCTGGTTAGGTGGTCAGAGAATTTTGAATTGAGATGGTCCGTGCACTGGTTTTGAAGATGGCAGCACAATTTCTTTATGATTGAACTGTCGAAAAAGTCACTCAATTTCGAATTTGTCAGAATAAGGATGTCGATTTGCACGGATAATCTGTACTTAAAACATGCTGCTTCATTGTTCAACATATCTATGTACTTCTTGTTCGCATAGAGTCTTTAGTGGGGTGATGAAATGGCACCAGGGTTTGGATATTTTTACTGCTTAGCATCAGCCTTTATGATTGAGATTTGGAAGTTTGGATTCACGCAGAGAAACGAATGCAGATTTTTGACACTTTATTAGCTTTGATTTTTAATTGCAGGAGTACAGCTCCGATTACAGAGAAGGGAAAACTGAGATCTTGGGTCGGTCCAAACGGGCAGTACTACCGTGAGCTGCCCTGCCCCAGCTGTAGGGGTAGAGGTTACACTCCATGCAAGGAGTGCGGAATAGATAGATCAAGTTTGGACTGCCCTATGTGCAATGGCAAGGTGAACCTTCTAGATATCTTGTGAGTCATTATGGAGGACAAAAATATAATCCTATACATGTAAATTTTGTAAACTTAGAAATTCATGCTATGCATTTGTATCAGGGATTCAAATGTGTCTACAATGTAGTGGAGAGTGTGTGTGTGATATGGCAGGAATCTGTAGATGAACAGCCATGGGAGAAAGTTCGGTCCAGGTACACGTTTTCGACTATATTTGTCATGTTCACCTTTCTCCTTGTGATTTGTTGTTTCTCTTAGCAGATCTCGACTGCATATTGTTTCCCTGAAAATCTTCAAGGTTTAATTGAGACTGCATTATGGCTTTTGAATTGTCGAACCCATTGGGATTCAAGTATTTTTAGTAACTTTTACTGATGACTGAAGTAACGTTACGTGATATGGTTCTTATACATCGAAAATTGAAAGATATCCTTTTTGGATTCAAACATGTGTTCGAAAAAAAAATATTCCTGTGCATACATTGTCATATATCCTTTCTGTATTTACAGTTCTCCCTTGAAAGTAAAAAGAAGATGATGAAGTTGACAAGTTAGAGATAAATATCAACAAACCCAAAAGATCAAATCGTACTTATGCATCACCTTCACCAGAAGTTGCCATGAAGATTAGCGGTCTTTAAGGGTAAGTAATAATTTCTACACATCTGTACACATGCGACTGTACCTTGTCATCCATAATTTATATGGGTCTACAAAACTTATATGCACCACTAACACAGAAGTACTTGACTAAATCCCTCCCTATACACCTGATAACCTGATTACAATTAACAATGTAGCCATGTTCCTTCTCTTTGATACTAAAACATTTCAGCTCTATGAATGTGCTTTCTAATTGTTTTCTTTTTTTGTGTGACTTTTAAATAGCCCTAATATTAATTGCAGAGTCTAAATGCTCAAACAGGATTGTTTACTAAGCACATGAAGCTTATACACCAAGACCCCGAATTGCATGCTCAAAGAGTTGCTGCGATTAAGGTAAGTGGCATGCAAAGTGTTTCATTGTTACGTTCTTATTAAATGCAGTAGTTGATCTGTGCATGTTCGTTTTTCCTCAATGCATGAAGAGAACAAAAGGTACTGCTGTTGCAAGAAAGCGTGCTTCTGAAATTCAAAAGGCATTCTTCAGTGATCCTGAGAACCGGCTCAAGAAGCATTGCCATGAAAGGTTAATGATATATCTTACCTTTAACTCAGAAGACGCATATCAAAATTAATTTTCACCCAGTTTGACTTCTAGCCAGCTAGAACCTACTTTTTGTCCTTACATTCTTGGTTAGCGTTCATATACTCCATCCAGTATCAATTAGTGATGCTTAGTGATGTTTTTTTTTATATCGGGTCGTCCTCAAAATGTATGGAGTTGTATTAACATTAAAGTTACCTACAGTTTTACCTTGTTGCCTTTTCTGTCTTACTGTGAATTGTTTTAGTTTTCATCAAATTTGTTTTAGACTTGACATTTGATGAGCAACACTGTAACCTGATGCTCTGCAGGGGTGAAATTTTATTGCAGCAAATGTGGACAAGAAGGACATAGAAGCTTTTTATTGCCCTACAGTGAGGGGAAAGGTTCAACCAGGCTGCAGTTCAGATGCCGGTTGTGTGGTGGAGAAGGGCATAATAGTCGAACATGTGGGAAACCAAAGCCCGAGAAGAGCACCAACAACGACCTCGGCACTGCAGCCGATGTGGTGAAAAGGGTCACAACCGGCGTAACTGCCCCACATCCACTGATGTGGGCATTGGTGCTTCAGGCTATGTGGTTAACAAAGCTAATAGTTCTAACTCAGCTGTTTATTCATGTAGTCTCTGCTTAGAAAAGGGGCATAATAGACGAACATGCCCAAAAAGAAAATCTACCTCAGTAAAGTGAAAAATGTTGTTAAACTTGCATACTAATCGAGAGCAATCATGTGAAGGACCTGCTATATATTAGTTTTCCACACATCCTGTCAGTGCAATTGCCTAATAATTCTTACCAAACAGGCACTTAAGTTTTATTGAAATGATGGTTCGAAAAATATCTTTAGAAAAAGACTAAGATAAACTAGCAGTCAACGACTGGACTACGACCTGATTAGTGATCAGTGCATTAAATCATAGTCTCAAAATTACCAGCAAACAAATTATGGCATAAGGCTGATCAGTTATAAAGGTAATTAAGCATAGAGCTTTTAGATGCTAGTTTTTTTTTTGACTGAACCCCTAATTTGCTTTTGGTTAATTGAATAAACTTATTGGACTTACCCTATGCTCTACTTATTGGACTTACCCTATGCTCTAAGTGTATGTATGAAATAGATTGGTCTAAGTCCAAGTCCAAGAAGCTAGGTGGCACTCAAGATGATGGAGATGGCCACAAGCGATGATCAAGTACCCCAATTTGAAAAAGAGAAGAAAAGCTAAACCCACTATGCAGAGAGGACAAAGGTATAAGCTAGGTTTTCTTTTGCTGGTCAATACACATAGAATGTGCGACCACGTTTAGGATATATAGCCATACTATGAAGAAGAAAAAACTCATGATACCTGTAGTTATCAAGTGATTGATATACTTGGAGCTAGCACCTTTGAGCAAGGGATAAAGGAATAGATCAACGGAGATCTACATGGCGTCGGACTGCTGGCGCAAGCATTGGACCAATGGACCGTGGGTCTGATGGACAACCATAGTTGGCCAGGCGAGCAGTAGTCTGGCCCAGTTCGACGATGGCTAGGCGCATGCGCGCAAGGAAAGGCCGTGCAATGAGTCGGTCATTGCGCAGGTGGCATCGGACCATACGGAAACATATTTCCCTTATCTGACCGAGGAGAAGCAGCAAAGCTTGGACACATGGCAATTTTCTCAGCCGCAAACCATGGTGAACTGGTCTGACGACCAGCGCCAGACCAAAATCCAACCAAAATTGTCGCTTTGACCCTCACTGGATCGGCTCGGACCATACTGTTCAATGGTCCAATGGTTAGCCAAATGCACGGGTGCAGGGAGTTCAACGGTGATCAAAACGCAGCAGAGAGCCGTTTGATCCTGCTGTTGGAGCTTCAACCATCACCTTTGAATGTGGGGACGTGTGCCTCAGATCAAGGCACGGACCAAAGAAATTGGATGGTTCGACGCCTTGTGCTACACGGTCTGACGGTGTGTTCTTTGCCCCTACGGCTAGTGCAAGGCTTGGGGCTCTATATTAAAGTGATTTCGCCAGCTCTTGGAGGTTCTCTTGGTGCGTTTCATCGGTGATACACCCTTGTGAGCCTAGCCTAACACCTCCTACTCATATTCATTCTTTCATTGATTCATCATCCAAGTGAGATTAGGGGAGCATCCAAGAGCATTTGCTTAGAGCTTAGGTATCTAGTGGCACTTGTGATCAATTTGCTGCAGGTTCTCTTGTTAGTTTTGATGGTTGCCGTCACCTAGATGGATTGGAGTAGCAGATAACCATTGAGCAGTATTAGTGATTCTTGCCATGGTGTCCAAGGACATTTTCAAATCATCAAACCACCAGTTGGTTTGAGTGAGTTTGGTTTGAGCTCTCTCTTCATTTCCATTGAAGTTGAGAGTTCATCTTTTAGTTATTGGAGAGTTTCAGTGTTGTATTAGGTTGTTCACCGCCGTGTTCTTAGGTTATTACCAAGAACATTTAGCCACATGTTTGCTCGAGGGCGTCATGTTTGTGAAATTTGGTGTTTTGAAGAGTTGTTTGGGATCGCAGCAGTTTTGGAAGAAATTTTATTTGGCTCTCATTCATCTCTTCTCTGGTCATCTTGGTCCTTGAAGTTTTAATAACCCACGATGTCATGTAGAGAAGGAAAACTGATAAGTCAACTCACAGACAACATATCATGAGCATGGTAGGTGTATGCCGTTAACTTTACGGACAAACCGGTGATTTCTTTGTAAGAGAAAAATACAATTGAGCGGCTGATAAGACAAGCTGAACTGGACGAACATATCACGAGTTTGGTAGGTGTATGCCGAAGATATTATATATGAAAAGTGGAATTAATGAAAGAGTTGTGTGGACATACTCCCTCCGTCCCGTTTTATTTTGTCGTCGGAGTATGGACACAGGAAACAAGAAAAACCTACTCACTAGCTGGATACTAGGCCATTAATGCTCAGCCTGCTGTGAATGCCACATACTGGATAGTACTAGGCCATTATTTTGGTTTTAAACTATTCAAACATTGCATTTCAATTGGCTAAAGTCACGGCTGGAGGTGTGAGAAGGAGATAAAGAAGCAGACAGCAGCTCGGCTGCTTTGGGCGACAAGCACGCCAAATCCTACAGCTTATGCTGCGTATGCGAATGACACATATTAAGGGACAAGATACTGGTGCTAAAACGACTCACATTAAGGGACAGAGGGAGTAAAGTTGAGAATGATAAGCGGATCATCATCAGATCTCATGCATTAGGAACTTTGTTTGGTATGGCAGTGTTACAATACATCATGATAGTGTACTGTATAATTATTCACCCAACTGGTACAGAAGAAGCAGGCAGCGTATTCTGCTGCCTAAGCAGAAGCAGCGGGGTTCAGACTGCCAGCGACATCAACGACGAAGCGATACCTGACGTCATTCCTCTCTAGGCGCTCGATGGCCGTGTTCACGTAGTCCATCCTAACGACCTCGATGTCCGCGGTGATACCGTGCTTCCCTGCGAAGTCCAGCATCGCCTGGCAGTCGCCGACGCTGCCAACGCCGTTCCCAGCGACGCGCTTCCCACTCGGACAGACGGCGAAGGCCGGCAGCTCCAGCGGCTTGCTAGGCACTCCCACGAGCACCATCTGCCCCCTCGGCTTCAGAAGCTCGAGCAGCGGAGCGAGCGGGTGCCACGCCGACACCGTGTCGATGATGCCGTCCATCGTGCCTGCCGCCGACTGCGTACAAATAACATTGCGTCAGTAATCCGCCATGGCAGCGATCGACGGTCACAGGACCATGTCACCTTCATCTGCTCGGTGTCGCGGCTGACCAAGAACTCGTCGGCGCCCAGGCGCTCGATGGCCTCCTCACGCTTGGCAGGGGACGAGCTGATCACCGTGACCTTCATCCCGAACGCCTTGCCGAACTTGACGGCCATGTGGCCGAGGCCGCCGAGGCCGACGACGCCGAGGCGCTTTCCGGGCACGTTGAGGCCGTACTCCACCATGGGGCTGTACACCGTGACACCGGCGCAGAGCAGCGGCGCGGCGCCGTCCAGAGGCAGGCCTGGGGCACCCTGACGACGTAGTGCTGGTCCACCACCACGGCGTCGGAGAAGCCGCCCCTGCGTGGTCACGCCGTCGCGGTCCACGCCGTTGGAGGCGAGCACGACGTCGGGGCAGTAGTTCTCGTGCCCCGTGCTGCAGCTCTCGCAGGTGCGGCAGGAGTCGATGAAGTAGCCCACGCCCACCGTGTCGCCGGCCTTGAACTTGGTCACGCTGGCGCCGACGTCCGAGACGACGCCGACGACCTCATGCCTGCACCGAAATTAAAATGAACGGCGTCAGGATTCGTTCATTTCTGGCTTGCTGTGTTCGATGGAATCGCGGGTGAAAAAAAAAATCCGTCCTTGCTTGCTTGGTGAACATAGTTACCCGGGGACGACGGGGTACATAGCGTTGCCCCACTCGTTCTTGATGATGTGGAGGTCCGTGTGGCAGACCCCACAGAAGAGCACCTTGATCGTCACATCGCCGTCTCTCTGAACCCTGAAACCATATGTCACCCAACGTTGCATCCCTATCAAACTACACGAAGCATGAATTGAAAAGTTGGGCATGAACATTGAACAGAACAGAGCGAACTGGTCATGGGCATCGCAAGAGTGGTAACACAAACCTTGAGAAGCTGTAAGGGGAGAGGTGTCCGGTGGCGTCCCTCGCAGCCCATCCGAGTGCCGCCTTGCTTCCTTTATCCATAGAAACTCCTTGATCCGCCCTGCAACCTCACTAGCTTGTTGTCACTCTGTTTCGTCGTTCAGTGAAGACTGATTTGCTGGTGCTAAGCTGTGGTTAAACTAGAATAAATAGACTGTCAGTGGCTCAGTGCTCAAGCAGGCCCACCTCAATGGTTTCTTTAGTTGGCACCCAACGAAAAGCAGCCGGCGGCTACAGTTAACAAATCGGATAATAACGAATAGTAAAAAAGAGGCAGTTGGCTCATCCACCCCGTGCGCCCGGCGTCTTTGGAGTGGAAACGGGAGTAGATAACCCGACTGGCCACAAGGCACGGTGAGTAGCTCGGAACATGACTCCAGATTTTGATGGTTGCGGTCAGCATAGTCCATATCGTATAATAATACTGCTCTTCAACGAGGAATGAATTCCCGGCCAGCCAGGGCCTCTGGCACTGTTCGGCACTGTCCACACGGCCCCTCCAACGCGGTTTGGCACTGTTCACGTGGGTCCATCACTGTTTATACGGGCCCACATACACTGTTTACCTTTTGATTTTTTTTAAGGAAAACTTATGATTTTTTTTGATTTTTTTTTTGCTCAGCCTTTTTTCCCCTCTCTATGCCGCCGTGGCGTCAGCACGCCCCATCGGGCTAGTAGGTTTTAGTTGGAGATTACTCTTCAACGAGGAATGAATTCCCAGCCAGCCAGGGCCTCTGGCACTGTTCGGCACTGTCCACACGGGCCCCACCAACGCGGTTTGGCACTGTTCACGCGGGCCCGTCACTGTTTATGCGGGCCCACATACACTGTTTACCTTTTGATTTTTTTTTTTGCTCAGCCTTTTTTCCCCTCTCTATGCCGGTGTGGCGTCAGCGCGCCCTATCGGGCTAGTAGGTTTTAGTTGGAGATTGAATTATACAACGCTACAAACCCTTTATCGACACCCACTGAGTTCCACTTTATCCTAGACTAGCAACCAACTACTATATAGGTTAGTTGGAGATTGAATTATACAACAGCTAACTGGGCATGTACCGTTATAACGGATATGTTTCGAAGAGATATCTGTATAAATTCCTGATGTTGAAATATTCCCATTAGTCTGTGTCAATTTTTTTTTGCTTTTAGTTCCCTCTGGTAGTCCATGTATCAAACAACATTAATTCACCTAAATTTTAGACCAATTAAACTTTAGTTCTAGGTGAACTAAACATGGGCGTAAGCTAATGCCAGCTTGGTTCATACTCGGCGGCAACCATTTTTTTCTCCGAAGCATGCGCTGCATGTATCATCAACCTATCAACCTACTAATCAACCTATCAACTTACTAATGCACTAAGTTTTCTTTGCTACAGCCACACACAATAGACGTCCCCCACTGAGAAGTCCCCCGTTGGATACCCACGAAATTGTACCCAGAAAACCAACACAATTAAAATAGATAGTCCAGATTTAATTTCATATATTCTCTCTCCTTACTCATTCACATCAGACGACCCAGATCAAAAGTGTCACACTCCCTCGGTCCTCCATCTCCCAAACCCCTAGGCTCCACGCTTGTGCCTGGCAGCCAGGGTTCGATTGCTTGCTTTGTCATTTTTCTCCGTCGATTATTCGCTCGCATGACTCCTCTCCCTCCTTAAAAAAATGCTCACCGCCACCATTGGTGAGTTTGGAGATGGACATCTCGCCAGGATCCGCGAGGAGAGGAGGCTCGCTGCCATCACCATTGAGGAAGGAAAGGAGCATCGTGATAGGATCTCCATAGGGCAGGAGTGTTCAGGCCATCAAGGGAGGGGGCACAGCCGGATGGCCACTAGGTCGCGGCCGTGGCCTGTCGATGCCGCGGATCTCGCCACCAGGTAAATCTGCCTGCTCCTTCTCCTCCCCCCTCCTTCCGGTGTGGGTCTCGCCTCTCGCGGTGGGGGAGAGGATGAGATTGTAGGAGGCGCGGCCGCGATCCCGTGCCGGATCTTGGCGCCGTGAGGATGCTGCGCCGTGGAGAACGGGATTGAGGGCGAGGGTTGCGTCGTTGTCAAGGCGGATCCCAGAACACGGTATGCTACGACGGATGCCCAAATCGCGAACATGCGTTGCCCTTGATTCTCGCAGAGTTGATTTTCAGTGCCTCCTGATCGTGTCCATATCGGTGGGGGTCATCAGCATCGCCGTGGAAATAGGTGTCCTTGTGTTCTACGAGACTCAAATAGATGATAATGCCCCATGAGCATGAACCAATTTTTAAGTTTGCTGCGACCTGTTCAATCTTCACAGCTTGTTGCCGTCCAAGTAACATTAATTAGGCTAGGAGTTCTGGCAGCTGAGAACATAGCTGACTGAAACTGAAAGATCCAAGCTTAATTGAATTTGCCACTCTTCTGTATGAGTATTTATTACTATTTTTGAGTCATGATTAAAGGTTTGCAATAGTTTAAATTTTTTCCATGCAGACAAATAGGGAGAATACACAGCCATTCTTGCCCTGCAGTGGAACATTATTGTTGGGGCAACCACATGGCTGAGTGAAACACCCAAAATCTGGTCATCGGATTGCCTTGTTAAAGTGAAAATGTCTAGGCTCTTCTTTAATCAAAGATGCATTATAGTTCCTCCCATGCACTATTCTTCATCTTAATATTTTACCAAAAAAAAAAAGGAGGACTAGGCCAAAAAATTATGGGACATCTGCAGGATAGGAAAATCGGAACAAAGTTCATCATTTGCTTGGTTAATATTTTAAACTGTAACTAAAAATGTCACCAAAGATGCATGTTTTAATATTTCAAAGAAAGATGTGGCTCCAAATGAAGAACACAAAAATCTGATTAGTGGTTCATCATTTGCTTTGCTTTTTGAACTGACATATATTCCTTTTGATTATTTGATTTTTGCGTAGTTAAATGAACTGACACAAAATTAGCACTTGATGCTTCTTCCATTTTGTTGTCATGCAAGGTTCTAGGTACCATGGATCGTTCACTGCTCATAATAGCATAAATACGTGTAAACCTGACATGGAAGGATGATAGCTAGAAGATTCAATCTCTTGGTATATGTCTTTTCCATGATCTCTTATAATTTTTCAGTTTCATTTGTGGGGGTTTCACATGGAAAAGGATTTCATTTTCAGAAAAAACATGGCAATACAATATTTTTGTCGATCTGTTCTTACACACGAATCCTCACACTGATCTCATGGTGCCATTTCCTTTTTTATGTTTTTTTGTTAATTTCGCTATGTGCTGCAAAGAGACACGAATCATTATATCACACTGTGCTTTTGTACCTAATTGGTTTGCCCTTTTATTTTAGCACTGCATTCTTTGAACAGAACTGCTATATGAATTGTCTGGGAAGATTTCACCAAACTCATGGTAATAAAGGACAGATGTTCTCCATTTCTCTTGGGAGGAGATAGCCCAGTGTTTTAAATGAATCTGTCTTTGCCATAGGTACTATATCGTGATCCTTTATGCCAATTGACCATGATTGAGCTTGGATAGGAGTTGATGTAGAGAATCCTGCTTGCCGAACCTGCAAAAGGTATAGATCGGTCTCACCTTGCCACCTGAAATGTCAACTTACTATATGAGAAGAACAGGCTTTTGTAACAATATGCAAGAGTCATTTATCTTCCGACATTTGATATGCCAATTTCATGTAGGTTGGCTTTTGGCTATGCCTATCCAGCCTATGAATGCTACAAGGCTGTTGAAATGAACAAACCAGAGATTGAGCAGCTTATATTTTGGTGTCAGTATTGGTAAGGTGTTTCAATAAATTATGTAGCACAAGATGGATTTCCATGAACAATCTACCAAATTTAGTTTTGTTTCCTGTGTCTAGGATTTTTAGTTGCCCTGACAATAGTTTTGGAGAGATTTGGAGATTTTACAATATCATGGTGAGACTGCGTAAGCTTGTGATTTTCTTCAGTTCACTAATGATACTAACATTGTGTGCGCTCATGTTGAAGGCTACCGTGTGGAGGGAATTTGTCTGGGGAGGACTTGAAGGCGCATTTGGGGAAAGTATGATGCATCCAGTTGACAGTAGGAAAACAAGGCTTCAGAGTCAGGCTTTAAGAAAGGGGTTAAGGTTTGAGATTGTTTCAACTTTGCTTGTTCACTTAAATTTTAACCCCTACAATCTACCATACTGCAAGATTTTTATACATTGGTGCTGAATTTTTCATCTCTTCCTGGTAGGTTCAGAAGATTATATTCCAGATGGTCGGGACAGTTTGGGCTTCTAATGTTCTGAGAGGTTAGCCTGTTAGTGAATGAAAAATAAAAGGGGAAGCTAGGGAGCTCATGATGTCTTTTTTAATTTACAAAAAACAAACTAAAAAGTTTAAATGTCAGAGAACATCCATAACAACAAAAAAATACACTGTCCCACACTAATAAGTATCAAGAGTGATCTTGATAAATATTCTTGTTGACCTCTTTTAGTTTTTTTACAGAGGAATCAACCCAGGTGTTTCTTGGATCTCTTGCAACTAGCGCTAACATATTTTATTTGATACTCTGTGACAAGCTATGATTTTGTCCAAACTGATAAAATAGTTTTGCAGAGGATTAAGTGGTTTACAATTGCCAATAAGTTTTTTCCCGGAGACAGGAAGGCCGGACGAATACTTAAAGCTGCAGCGCTCCAGCTGGCTGCAGTTATTTTCAGCTGCACAGAGCGCTGTAGCATCATCTAGGAAACTGCAGCCACAGCGGATTAGGTGGTGTTTGGACTGTGAGCTATGAGATGGGATAGGGAAAGTGTAATAGATGAACGACTAGGATTAAATGAGTTATAAAAAAATGGATGGTCAGGATTATAGCTGTTTTGTTTTTTAATGTTATTTGACCATGCTTTTTCAGTACCATTGGTAACCATAGAACTGAGCTGCTTATCAAATGTGTTATTGCTTATTGCCTCTAAGACATAACTTTATTATGCCTTTTATGCATTTAAGTGTTTTTTGGATTAATTTTAACTGTGAAAATTCTTTGAAATTAGATGGTTATGGGCACTATACTAGTTTCATTAAGTAGGAGATAGAGTCAGATTACATGGCCTGCCTTCAGCGGCGAGATGGCAACAGAGTTACACAGGTCATTGGCTTGAGCGGCGCAGCAGTAATCGGTGTATTAAACGATGAACTAATTTCGTGACCTTAGAGCGCGGGGGGGGGGATGCAGTAGGTAGTTGCTGCGATGAGCGACGCGAGGCACAGAAACCCAGCGGTAGAGTGCGAATCACCCTGGGCGTTTGGTATTCGGTTCGGTATTCGGTTCGGTACTCGGTACCCGTGCAAAATTCGGCTCCTCAAAAACTAGTACCGATCGGTTCCTAAAAAAATTCGGTACCGAGGAAATTCGGTATCGGTAAATTCGGTTCGGTTTTGGTATTTACCGAACAGTACCGAACTAATGCAATAGCAGGTTCAAAAACTAATTTTGACATGATTTCATAGATAATAATAGTGCAAAATACATATACATATAAAAGTCCACAAGATTATAGGTATGAGTGCCAAAAATATATAATATAATAGTCTATAATAGTACAATTAATAATATAACAACACTCAAACTTATCACATTTCAAGTAAATTCGGTAAGTTCGGTAATACCGGTAAATTTGGTTCGGTTTCGGTATTTACCTCGGTAATTCGGTTCCTGGGAACTCGGAACCGAACGGGAACCGAATTTTTCGGTTTCGGTTCGGTATCGGTTCGGTTCCAGGTAAATTCGGTTCGGTTCTTGGTTCCAAGTAAATCGCGCCCAGGGCGTGCGAACGTAGCTCATCAGTGATTGCGGACAGGACTTGGGTAGTCGTTCTGGACACACGATCGAAGGTTCTAGTGTTTCGCTCCTTCCACACGATCCAAGAGACGAGCAGGACGGTGGAGTCGAAAGCGCGCCGAAGGCCGTCCGGGAATTCCAGTCGCGCCAGTAGCCACCAGTCAATCAGCTTATCCTCCTGCGCTGGGGCCAGACGTGGTAGTCCGATAGATGACAGCAAACGTGCCCAGACCTCGCTCGTGAAGACACAAGAGACGAGCAGATGATGGTAGGACTCGTCAGCCTGGTCGCATAGCACGCACGAGGCATCCGGTTGAAGCCCGTGGCGCATGCGGCGCTCGGCCATCCACAGGTGGCCATGGATTGCGAACCAAAAGAGGAAATTAATCTTCAGTGGCACGGTGGCTCGCCAGATCAGAGACGCGCCTAGCAGGGGAATCCTGCCGTGGAAGAACACCCGGTAGGCTGAGGTTGTGTAGGCGCCGTGACTGGACACTCGGCGGCAACCATGAAGTCATGGACACATCCAGAGTCCAGAGAGACCGAGAGATAAGAGGATATGAGGATCTTACAACAGGTTTGGTTTTGCAGAGTGATTACATGCCGAATCACTTGGCACAAGGTCGTCAAGCAGTTTCACGAGAAATGACTCCTTCCGATGGTTTAGCTTCCTTGTGGGATGAGTAGGTGACAGATGGCTTAGATCCATTATATAAACCTATCACTCTTAGTTTATGGCTTGAACCAAGTGATAGTTGTGTTATAGAAAAACAAAATCACAACTTTTTATTGGATTAAGATCAATTTTATATTAGAATGGTAGAGTCTAAAGAAATCTAAAACTTTATAGTTGATAATTTTTTTAATTTTAGATGGTTTACAAGTAAAAATATTCAATATAAATACTCTGATCAGATTTAGCATGATTAAAATCAACATCATATCATAGTTGTAGTACTCGACAAGATCTAAAACTCCACAGTTAATAACCTTTTCATTTAAGATGGTTTTGAGTGCTGAATATACAATATGACATTTAAAAATATGAAGTTAAAATAATAGTGTCAGCTCTATGTAGTCATATGTGTCGTGTAGCTCAGCTGATCTATGCGTGCGTGGGAACATGAAGGCTGAGTCTCGAGCTTGAATCATGAGGAGTTGAAACTGTATATGCGCACGTGGGAGAGTTTTGAGTTCGAATCATGAGGAGATGAAACTCAATAGTGATAGTCTCTTTAGGGGTAGTGCTTTCTCTTGGAATTTGGTCCAAATATTTTAGTATTGATATTAACATTTTTTTATATTTATCGATGCTGGCATGCATATTATTGTAGGGTTGTTTGTGAAGGACCGAGAGTGGCGACCAGAGGGGGGGGGGTGAATGGGAGTCTAAAATTTCTTTCGAAACTTTTGACCAAGTGTCCTAAATTCAACCCCCAAAATGAACTCACACGCGGCCGATAAATCCACGAGCCAACAGGTGGCTGGGTACCTTAGGAGATGTCCTAGAGGCACAGCGGGACTATCAAGAAAGACCAAAGACAGGCCCTCGAAAAAATGAGAAGAAACAGCGAAAACTGCGCGGACCAGAAGTTGGACCGGAACTTCCGGTGAGGGACCGGAAGTTGGACCGGAACTTCCGGTCAGGGACCGGAAGTTTCACCGGAACTTCTTGTCAGCCTCCACCAGAACTTCCTGTCAGCAACCAGAACTTCCGGTCAGGGACCCGAACTTCCAGTTAGGGACCAGAACTTCCGGTCGGGAATCAGAACTTCCGATCAAAGTGCCCCCAAGCAAAAACAACGCAAAACCAAAACAAAACTTGGACCGGAACTTCCGGTGGATGACCAGAACTTCCGGTTGGCACGACCCAAAGCAAGAACAACACCCCGAAAATCGCCTCCTCATTTCGATCTTTCGATTTGTGGCCCAAATCTTCACCAACTGCCACGAAACTTGGTGAGCATGATCACAAGGCAGTAGGGGAGCTACCTCTAAGAGGTCATCGCCCAATTTGGAGCCAATCAATGAGAAATCGAAGGGGAACGAAGAACACCACTAAAAACGCCTTTGCACCTTGATTCGACCCGATCTATGTGCTCGTGAGGAATCGGATGAAATTCTTCGGTGGAAAGGATCTTCTCACAGCAAGGATCAAGTAGAAACAAGTGGCATGCGCTAAGATGGATCACAACTCAAGAAATCAACTCGGAAACAAAAGGGGTAGAAGAAGAGAAACGAAGAACGCGATGAACAACAACCAAAACGCGAATCAACACATCAATCTAACCCCACGAGGAGACAAAGAGGATTCGGGACCTCCTTTCCCATGAGTAATCTCGGTTCTTACACTAATGAAAGATTAGTGGACCTCTCTCTCACAAGCAACTAGAGAAAGGGGAAAACCTAAAGGAGAAAATGCAAAATGGAGGAGGTGAGGGAGATGGGGCTCCCTCCACCTTACTTATCGACCGGGCTTATTTTATTTTCCAGTTTTTGCCCTTATATGACACCGAGCGTACTACCTAGCCCAAGGACATTGTAGTACAACTCCACCGAGCCGGATAGATATTTTGATCCGACGGCCACCGCGTCTTCTCACCGGTAGCTTCGCCTCGAAGCGAACTCCCCGATACCGCCACGTGCCGTTCGTCTGCCTCGGGACCTCCGCCCGGGGTTTTGAGGCTCAACCCGAAAACCGCCAGGGTGGTTTTGAGGCCCAAACCACCGAAACCCGCCTTCGTTGGTTTTGAGGCCCAAACCAACAAACCGGTCCATGTCCTTGCACTTGTCAAAGCCAAGTGCCAGCAACGCGATCCCGCCCGGCGATTCTGGGTCCCTTAGTCCAAGTCTCGATGCGTCCGCCCTTTCACCACTCCCTGTCCATTCGGCGCGGCCCGCCATCACTTGACCTTCACCTCGCCGTCGGCCACCGTCTCCATGCTCGACACCTGCATAACACAAGTCAAGGCACATGTGGAACTCGTGGCTTTCACCACCGTCAGTAGCACCCCATCCGAGATGCTAGTAGTTGAATCAATCACTCATCATCACAACTGAACCACAAGTATAAACCTTGTGTTCGCAATCTCCCCCTTGATGAGTGCATTGTTCAACACCAACACACCACTATTTGAGAAAAAAAATAGAAGAAGAAGAAGAAAAGAAGAAAGCTCACCAAACGACCAAAAGCCAAAGAGAAGCCAAATGGGGTCATTTGAAACAAGCACAACTTGGTCTCCAAAGGCATTGGCAACGGCTCGACGCAACCAAGCAAAACATGGCTAGCCCTCAAGAAGAGGCAGAAAGCGGGCTCAACACCGCTAGCCAAGCAAGAAGCACTCAAAAACGCTAGATCCTCCAGAAAGAGGCAAGGCTCAACACATCTAGCAAGAAGCAATGCAAAACAACTCCCCTGAGCAAATGCATACATGAGTGCACACAATCTTCTCCCCTTCAACCCTTGAGAACTAGTCTCTCCCTCTGAGAAGACAACCTTTCAAGACATGTCAAGTGACTCCCCCTTGACATAAGCATGTGATGTGTCAGGCATATGTGTGTGTGTTAAATTTCTCCCCCTTGTTGAATAATGCACACAGCAAGCCTAAAATGCAATGATATGCACAAATGCAGAAGCTTCAGGTATATAGCAATCAGAGTGAAAAGATGCTCTAGCCGGTAAACCAGGTGAGTAAGGCAACAACAGACAAGTGCTAGCATATGCTCAAACTGATCAAATGATACGGAATATGCAGTGTAAGCAGTTTTGAGCAGATTATAAGTTCTTCAGAAAGAGGTTCACCATAAAAGATAGCACTTAGCAAATGCAAGCTGGAAATCAACCTAGTGCTAGTCATGTGGAAGCAAGATAAACTACCCCAAACCATGATCACACATCATGTCAAAGATCTCAAACTTGTCAATTTTATCAGATTTTTAGAGTTGGCGACAAATTACAAGTATTGGTCAAGCATGTGTGTGCGAGAGGTTATCCGTTCTATCAAGCCTAACTTTTCAACCAAAGCGGAGCCTATGTCAAAAGACAATCGGGAGCTCAAAGCAATGGTTTCGGTCATCCACTATAAGGCTCAAGTTTATCCAAATATGCAATTGGAAGCAGTCTTAATACCTTGATGTGGGACAATACGGACCCATCTCGATCTTTTCATTCAACTTACTTAGATTTCAGATTTTAGCACAAATAAAGATCTAAGCAAGTGTGGGACTCAAAGCATGAGACATAGTATCCAAGCATGCACAATATAGCATAAAGGGATCTCAACATCCTACACATGCTAATTACCATCTCAGGTGATGAATATTTTTAATTTCAACATGTTTAAGCAAGTTCACATTAGAAAATCATGCTCAACTCATAACATGTAGCAGATGATCAATGAGAGCCTAAGCTGACAAGCACCACAAAGTACTTATATGGCATACTAACAAGAGCATAGTTTCATTCTAAGTGTTATATACATAAAGCTCAAAATGCAAGTATATCACAAAATACAATGCAAAAGCACTATCATACAAAGACAAATCAAAACCTAGACTACAAAAGAACCAAAACTAGTGTACAACAAACAAAGTGCTTCCCTCCTCTAAAAAGGAAACACACACCCAGTTCTCCTCGCAAGCAAGCAAAAAGTCGCTTGATCGAGGGGCTTAGTGAAGATACGCAAGCTAATCTAGGTGGCTACGTGATGCAACTCAATGTCGCCTTTCTCTTGGTGATCGCGGAGAAAGTGAAAGCGAACATCTATGTGCTTGGTCTTGGAGTGAAATCTTGGGTTCTTAGCAACACCGATGGCACTAGTACTATCACACAAGTAAAGGCACTCTAGAGAACTCAAGACCAAAATCACGTAGGGTGGCTATCATCTAAAAGCATTTGGGAACAACAAGCGGCAAGCAAATGGACATACTCGGCTTCTATGGTGGATTGTGCAACACTAGGCGCTTGCGGGATGACCAAGACACAAGAGATGACCCCAAAAGCCCGACAAGTCCACGACATGGACTTCCTATCTAAGCGGCGCCCAGCAAAATCAACATCCGAATAACCGCAAAGAGAAAGCGAGGAAGAAGCGAGAATACCAAAGTCCAAACTCGAGGGGTAAAACCGGAGGTACCTCATGATGCGCTTCACCGCTTGACAGTGAGACGTGCGTAGGGAAGCCTGAAAACGTGCGCAGAGGCATACAGCAAACTGTATGTCGGGTCTTGTCGATGTTAGGTACAGCAACGATCCGATCATACTCCGGTACTCCTTCTGATCGACTGCTTCTCCATCCTCGTCGGCGTCGAGGGCCGTCGTAGTCGACATGGGCGTCGAAAGAGGCTTGGCCTCGCCCATATCAAACTTCTTCAGCACGTCCTTTGTATACTTGCCCTGATGCACGAACGTCCCATCCCGTGTTTGCTTGATTTGAAGGCCGAGGAAGAAAGTCAACTCGCCCATCAAGCTCATCTCAAACTCCCTGCTCATAAACTCTGCAAACTTGGCATTCAAAGCGTGAGAAGAGCCACCAAAGATAATATCATTCACGTAAATCTGAACCAAGAGAAGGTCACTACCTTGCTTGAGGAGAAACAAAGTCTTATCTACTGATCCCATCCTAAACCCCTTCTTAAGCAAAAAGGTTTTCAGCCTATCATACCATGCTCTAGGGGCTTGCTTAAGACCATACAAAGCTTTGTGCAACTTGAAAACATGGTTAGGATATTTGGGATTTTCAAAGCCTGGGGGTTGCCTAACATACACTTCCTCCTCTATGTACCCATTCAGAAAAGTGCTCTTAACATCTATCTAAAACAGTTTAAAGCCCTTAGCAGCAGCGAACGCTAACAGAATGCGGATAGCCTCTAAGCGAGCTACAGGAGCGAAGGTTTCCTCAAAGTCTATCCCCTCTTTCTGGCAATACCCCTAAGCAACAAGTCTAGCCTTATTCCTAACAACCACCCTATCTTCACTCTGTTTGTTCTTAAACACCCACTTTGTACCTATGGGATGACACTCTGGAGGTGGAGGAACTAAGACCCAGACTTAATTTCTATCAAAGTTCTCTAACTCCTCATGCATAGCATTAACCCAATCAGGATCAGATAAAGCGTGTCCAACATCTCGGGGCTCAAAAGAGGCAACAAATGCAGAATGAGCAAAGTGTGAGATAGTATAGGACCTGGACCGCGTGACTCGCTGATCAATATCACCAATCATCGTCTGAGCGGGGTGGCGACGCTGAATGTGTTGTGGAGCCTCTCTGGAAGAAGTCGCCTCCCCTCAACAACAACTGGTGCCTCCTCAGGTGCAGCCGACGCAGGCTGAGGAAGCTGCTTGAACGGTCCCCAAGAAGTGGAAGTAGAGGGGTCTGGACCGTGAGCTGAAGTAGTCGTCGCAGGCTCGATAGGGGCAGCCGATGGAGTCGGCTCGGGATCACCCCAATCAGCATCGTCCTGCTCCTCCTCCACAAAAATGCTTTCACCAAGCTCTTCATCACCTGCACGCTCAAAGACAAGGGTTGTACAAGGCATAGTTTCATCGAATGTGACCTCACAGGTCTCTACAACACGGTTAGTTTCAAGGTTAAGTACTCGATAAGCTCTAGAATGCAAAGCATAACCAAAAAAGATACCATCGGAGGACCTGGACTCAAACTTGTCCAAATTACCTTGTTTCAAGATGAAGCATTTACACCCAAACACTCTGAAATGACTCATCTTGGGTAACCTCCCAAATTGCAACTCATAAGAAGTTTTCTTCGTAAAAGCACGGAGAAAGATGCGATTGGAAACATGACAAGCTGTGTTGATTGCTTCGGCCCAAAACCTCCTAGGAGTCCTATGCTCATCGAGCATTGTCCTCGCCATCTCAACAAGGGGTCGATTCTTGCGCTCAACAATGCCATTACATTTGCGGAACGTAAGGTGAGGAAAAAAGCGGTGCTCAAGACCCAAAGATTTGCAAAAGGTTTCAAAATGAGTATTCTTGAATTCTGTGCCATTGTCACTGCGAATAGCTCTCATGGCATTCTTTGGGAACTCATTTCTCAACCGAAGAATCAAATCTCGAGTATGTGAAAAAGCCTCATCCTTACACTCCATGAAAAACACCCAAGAGTATCTCGAAAAGTCATCCACAGTCACTAGAACGTACCACTTTCCACCTTCTAACCGAATCTGAGCTGGACCAACCGTGTCCATGTGAAGTAGCTCACTAGGTTCCTTGGTCATGATTTGGTTCACAGGTGGGTGAGAAGTGGCTACCATCTTCCCATGACGACAAGGATGGCAAACAAGATCCTTCTCAAATTTCAACTTGGGCAATCCTTGGATTAAGCCAAGTGAGCTCAACCTAGCAAGAAGGTCAAAACTCAAATGACCAAGTCTCCTATGCCACTTCCAAATCTCAGAAGAGGATCCAGCCACCAAACAGCGGGAAGAGCCTAAAGAGTGAGAAAAATCAGCTCGAAAGACACGGCCAAATGGGACAATCCGACAAACAAGATCTCCCTGAGAGTCAAGAACTCGAGAAAAGCCATATTTAAAGCGCACTTCAAAGCCGTCCTCAAGGAGTTGTGAAACAGAGAGCAAATTGAAATGCAAGTTCGAGACCAAAGCAACATCCTTAAGAACAAAGCTCTCGTTAACCCGAATGGTTCCACGAGAGACCACTTTATCTTTGCTATTATCCCCAAATGTGATGTACTCCTTGTGTTGCACGGGGTCAAGGCTGGAGAACCATTTTGAACTTCTAGTCATGTGGCGCGAACACCCGGAATCAATGAGCCATGTGTTCTCCAAGCCTTCGTCCTACATCAATAGAAAGACATAGGATGAGCAAATGGCACACCACTAGGATTAGTATGGCTGAGAAGGATACCCGGTGATACATCATTTGCCCCGAAAAAGTGTTAGGGAAAAACACCAAATATGCCATGTCCCATTTGAGAAAAGTGATCACCACGAGGAAAAACGTGGTCCGCTAGAGCTATGGGACACAAAAGCACTGCCACGAGGTTCATAGTCATATTGACCACGACCCGAACCTCGCCGTGCACGACCACCACGTGGTCTCGCAGCCTGAGGCCTAGCACCTTGAGGCATTGCACCTCTAGGCCTAGTAGTGCGCCTCTGAACAGGCGGTACATGTACACCATGGGGAGGACGGTACATGTTTCGGTTGTTCAACTCATACTCACGCTTCTCATCTCTCTTCCTCCTAAAGCAAAACTCAACCAAGTGACCATCCCTATGACAATACTCATAATGGTACACCTCTCTTTTAGGTGTTTAGCTTACTTTCTTGTGGGCATGGTTCACTCTTGGAGGTGGCTTGGCTTTAGGAAGGGGTTCCTCAGAGATGGAAGGGAGTGTGTCAAGTGGGTTCCTTAGATGGTTCGGTTTTGGAATCCACACTTGTTTCTGAGGTGGAGCTTTTGGAGGTTCTTCAAACACTCCATCCTTGGTGGGAGGCACAAGTGGCTTAGGTGGTGTGATTTTGAGAAGCTTGGGAGTAGTAGTAGGTTTTTCACTCGGGAGCACACCACTACACTCACCAACTTTGCCATAAAGATCATCACCCTTTCCACCTGAAGCAAAGTCTAATCCCGGTCTACCAATTCCCCTCCTGAATTGGTTGACCATCATGCCAAGTTGCGGCTCACTGCAAGACACCCAACTCAAGATGGTCCGAAGGTATGTGTTTTCCTCCTCGGTACG
Organism: Chrysopogon serrulatus; assembly: GCA_015844335.1. Lineage (NCBI taxonomy): Eukaryota > Viridiplantae > Streptophyta > Magnoliopsida > Poales > Poaceae > Chrysopogon > Chrysopogon serrulatus. The sequence continues at coordinate 21,520 of JADLZL010001210.1, forward strand.
CACCTTGTCATGTCGGCAATTAGCAATCTCTAGCTCCAAACCCTCACAAAGTGCACACTTAGCCACACTAGTGCTATCTAAGTTGGCCTTCTCAAGTAAGGCAAGCTTGGTATTCTTCTCTGCCAACTCAGATTGCAAGTGTGAGCAAGACTTGCACGCACCCAACAAGACAGGTGAAGCACGCACACTATCAAATTCATCAACCAACTCAGCGTACTTGGACTGCAGACTAGCAAGATCAGCTATGTAAATGCTATAAAACTCACACTCTGGCTCGTCAGACACTATGGGAGTGTTCTTAACTAGCTCAAGCTTCTTAAGCGCATCTTCTAGCTTAGCCTTATACTCTTTTCTATCACTAGCAGCATGCTTAAGCAACTTATCTTGACGAAGCAAAGTAGCATTTAAGTCATCAACCTCAGCGACAAGAGCATCAATGGAAGGTGATACCTTAGATGTGTCGTCGTCGTCGTCACCGGGAGCATCGTCCTTGCCGCCCACCACCTCATCACCAAGTGCCATGGTGCAGAAGCCTCCGTGGGTGGAGTCAGCGAAGAAACAAAGGCCGTTCAGCTTGTCCTTGACCTTTCTCTCGGACTCGTCATCGCTCGAAGAGGAAGATGCATGCTCGTCGTCGGAGTCGAGGCCACTGAGGGAGGCGAGGAAGGCGCGCTCTCTTGCCTTGAACTTCTTCATAAACTTGCGCTTCATTGCTTCCTTGTCAAAGCCTCCCTTGGACTTGTGCTTGTCGGAGGTGTACTCACGCTTCTCCTTGTGCTTGTCGGAGGTGGACTTGCCGAAGGACTGCTTGTTCCACTTGGGGCAGTTGGCGACGAAGTGATCGGGGTCGCCGCATCCATAGCATCCATCCTTTGGTCCTCCACGGCGGCGGTTCAAGCGGTTGTTGTGGAACCGCGAGAACCGCCCGATGACGAGAGCCGACTCATCATCTCGAGCACGTCCAAGCTGCTCCTACATCCTTTGTGATCAAGAAAGACAAGGCAAACATCACGAGAGGAGGGGTTAGCGGAAGAACTAGAGACACCTTTACCGACACCGGTGCCATAGTCGGAGCAGAGGGGTTGCGGATCTTGGCATGGGTCTGGTTGTTGATCTCACTTGACTTTAGCTTGCTGAATAGCTCGTCCACCGTGAGAGTGGCATAGTTGGGTGACTCAACCAAGGCCTGAAACTTTGAATCCCAAACCCTCCGATCTAGAGCGTGTAGTAACTTGAGAGCCCTCTCATGATCATCATAGGGTAGCTGAGCCCTGTTTACTCGCATCTTGTTCAATCGGTGAAACCGAGAAAACATCGAATCGATGGTCTCACCATCCAAGCGAGTGAAGTTCTCATACTCCCGCTTGTATGTTTCAAAGAGTCTGGACTTAACTTGGGGAGTCCCCTTGTGATAGCTCTGAAGCTTCATCCAGATCTCTCGAGCGGTAGTATAGTGAGAAACTCGCTCAAACTCAGAAGGAGAGAGACTCGAAAACAGAGCATTGCGAGCTTTGCTATTGGCATCGTGTTCCTCTATTTGCTCTTGACCAACACGAGCGGGAAGAACAACATAATTTGGATCCTTGTAAATTTCCCAAACTCGTGAGCCAAGACTCTGGATATACGCCGACATGCGTATCTTCCAGTAGGGGTAATTCGATCCATCGAAAAACAGCGGCTTGCCCGAACCGCGCTCCATGTCGCCTTCTAGCGGATCACGAACCGGTTCGGGTGGAATGATCCTTAACCGGCTCTGATACCAATTGAAGGACCGAGAGTGGTGACCAGAGGAGGGGTGAATGGGAGTCTAAAATTTCTTTCGAAACTTTTGACCAAGTGTCCCAAATTCAACCCCTAAAATGAACTCACAAGCGGCCGATAAATCCACGAGCCAACGGGTGGCTGGGTACCTTAGGAGATGTCCTAGAGGCACACGGGACTATCAAGAAAGACCAAAACACGCCCTCGAAGAAATGAGAATAAACAGCGAAAACTGCACAGACCAGAAGTTGGACCGGAACTTCCGGTGAGGGACCGACAGTTGGACCGAAACTTCCGGTCTCACCGGAACTTCTTGTCAGCCTCCACCAGAACTTCCTGTCAGCAACCAGAACTTCCGGTCAGGGACCAGAACTTCCGGTTGGGGACCAGAACTTCCGGTCGGTAACCAGAACTTCCGATCAAAGTGCCCCCAAGCAAAAACAATGCAAAACCAAAACAAAACTTGGACTGGAACTTCCGGTGGATGACCAGAACTTCCGGTTGGCACGACCCGAAAGCAAGAACAACGCCCTGAAAATCGCCTCCTCACTTCGATCTTTCGAATTGTGGCCCAAATCTTCACCAACTGCCACGAAACTTGGTGAGCATGATCACAAGGCAATAGGGGAGCTACCTCTAAGAGGTCATCGCCCAATTTAGAGCCAATCAACGAGAAATCGAAGGGGAACGAAGAACACCACTAAAAACGCCCTTGCACCTTGATTTGACCCGATCTATGTATTCATGAGGAATCGTATGAAATCCTTCGGTGGAAAGGATCTTCTCACAGCAAGGATCAAGTAGAAACAAGTGGCATGCGCTAAGATGGATCACAACTCAAGAAATCAACTCGGAAACAAAAGGGGTAGAAGAAGAGAAACGAAGAACGCGATGAACAACAACCAAAACGCGAATCAACACATCAATCTAACCCCACGAGGAGACAAGGAGGATTCGGGACCTCCTTTCCTATGAGTAATCTCGATTTTTACACTAATGAAAGATTAGTGGACCTCTCTCTCACAAGCAACTAGAGGAAGGGGAAAACCTAAAGGAGAAAATGCAAAATGGAGGAGGTGAGGGAGATAGGGCTCCCTCCACCTTACTTATCGATCGGGCTTATTTTATTTTCCAGTTTTTGCCCTTACATGACACCGAGCATACTACCTAGCCTAAGGACATTGTAGTACAACTCCACCGAGCCGGATAGATATTTTGATCCGACGGCCACCGCGCCTTCTCACCGGTAGCTTCGCCTCGACGCGAACTCCCCGATGCCGCCACGTGCCGTCCGTTTGCCTCGGGACCTCCACCAGGGTTTTGAGGCTCAACCCAGAAACCCGCCGGGTGGTTTTGAGGCCCAAACCACTGAAACCTGCCTCTGTTGGTTTTGAGGCCCAAACCAACAAACCGGCCCATGTCCTTGCACTTTTAAAGCCCAGTGCCAGCAACGCGATCCCGCCCAGCGATTCCGGGTCCCTCAGTCCAAGTCTCGATGCGTCCGCCCTTTCATCACTCCCGGTCCATTCCGCGCGGCCCGCCATCACTTGACCTTCACCTCGCCGTCGGCCACCGCCTCCATGCTCGACACCTGCACAACACAAGTCAAGGCACATGTGGAACTCATGGCTTTCACCACCGTCAGTAGCACTCCATCCGAGATGCTAGTAGTTGAATCAATCACTCATCATCACAACTGAACCATAAGTATAAACCTTGTGTTCGCAGTTTGGTTGGTTTCTAAAATATGTCAAATTAGAGATTTGGCGAGCCACGATTTTGGTCGTCATTTGGTTTACTATTCAACTTTACTAACTTCTTGCATATGGCTTGCTAAATCTATGATAATTTTTTTGTCCAACTATTACTTAGCAAATCTTTGATATTTTGGTTGCTAATCACACAAGAGACCTTATAATTGCGGCTGAGCACAGCAGTGTGCCGTGAGCACTTGCGGGGCGGCAAGTCGCGTAGTGACGGCAGCTCACTCTTGTCCCTCCAACTTGCTCCGTTGCTCGCGGTCAGGCGGTCGGCTGGTGTTGATCTGGCTGAGCAACTGAAAGCAGGGTGTGTGGCGTGGCCTAGTAGGCTAGAAGCAGTATGCATGAACACAAAACTTTTAAAACTTCTTATGAAAAATCTTTTAAAAGCCTATAATTCAGGACAAGATTAATGATTGTGGTGATTTATTAATTATTGGATTGAGATAGAAATGGTTCTCTTGGCACGCGTTTGGTCAAAGCTACAGAATCGATCATGTTTACTAATTTAGGGATTAGGGTTGGTGACGACGGAAGATATATTATATTATATTATATTATATTATATTATATTATTGATATATGCAACTTTGTAGATGATTGTGACAATGTGACCTTCACAGCATGCATATTTTGCACCATGTTGGTACCCTAAGCGACGTGTAGCCATAGATACCACATAGCACACTATTATTTTTTTTTTGTCGCAATGGCCACTCACTCCATCTCCATTCTCCACCAAATACCGGTACACATATACTCCCATCGCCGGCCGCAAGTTCTTGTTCGTTCGATGCCAGTACTCTGAAAAATCAGAAAGTTTGTTTTGTTAAGTTCGCCAGCCTTGAGATGCATGTTAACCAATATTTGGATGTAGCCTTAATAAGTATGTATGAATCAGTACACATAGCATAAATCAGGTGTACTCAAGTGAAATCTAAATTTGCTGCATATAAACGTGACAATGTACATCGAATCTCAATGACTTCACATGAAGTTTCAAAGATGGCGACCCATGAATCAACGAAATGGATTACAAGCGTTAGCCGCCGGCAGCCTGCCGGTGACTTTAGAACGAGCTGGGAGCAGGTAAAGTGAATAGTTAATGAACAGTGAACCATCCAATGCAATGAGCGCCGAGAGACCAAACGGCTACGTGCTATCTGACGTCACCATATATGTCCATGATTGCTGCGCTTAGCTTTCCTATACCTATATATGTCCAGCTCCGTGGTTAGTGACTACAACCACCCTTGTTACTCAGAATTAGAAGTCAAAGTGAGGGCGAGGTTGAAGAAGAGCAGATCGCCAAGATCAATCCAGGAGTGTTTCATGGCGGAAGGCAACGAAGCGCACGGGTGGGCAGCCAGGGATGTCTCTGGTCACCTCTCCCCTTACCAATTCTCACGGAGGTATCAAGATCCTTTCTCTCTGCACTGACCATATTGTGTTGCCCGCCATGCATGCATCTTCTTCGTATGCTGAAATGGCGCACTGTTTGATCTCGATTTTAGGGTTCAGAGAGACGACGACGTCACTATCAAGGTCCTCTTCTGTGGGCTTTGCCACACCGACCTCCACGTCATCAAGAACGAGTTTGGCAACGCCATGTACCCCGTCGTTCCCGGGTAATTATTACCTTCAGCGTTGAGTTTCCATCGAGACCGCAGCAAGAACTATCATTCAGTCATTTCCGGTGCATGTCAACGCAGACATGAGGTCGTCGGCGTCGTCACGGACGTCGGCTCTGGCGTGACCAAGTTCAAGCCCGGCGACACGGTGGGCGTGGGCTACTTCGTCGACTCCTGCCGCGGCTGCGACAGCTGCAGCGCGGGGTTCGAGAGCTACTGCCCGCAGCTCGTCCCAACCTCCAACGGCGTGGGCTTAGACGACGGCGCCACCACGCAGGGTGGCTTCTCCGACGTCCTCGTCGTCCGCGAGCACTACGTGGTCCGCGTCCCGGCCAGCCTGCCGCCCGCCGGAGCCGCGCCGCTGCTGTGCGCGGGCGTCACCGTGTTCAGCCCCATGGTGCGGTACGGCCTGAACGCGCCGGGGAAGCACCTGGGCGTCGTGGGGCTCGGCGGCCTCGGCCACCTGGGCGTCAGGTTCGGCAAGGCGTTCGGGATGAAGGTCACTGTCATCAGCACGTCGCCGAGCAAGCGGGACGAGGCGCTCGGCCACCTCGGCGCCGACGCGTTCCTGGTGAGCCGCGACCCCGCGCAGATGGAGGCCGCGGCGAGCACGATGGACGGCATCATCGACACGGTGTCGGCGGACCACCCCGTGGTGCCGCTGCTCGACCTGCTCAAGCCCCTTGGGGCAGATGGTCGTCGTCGGCCTCCCAAGCAAGCCTCTTGAGATGCCCGCCTTCAGCCTCGTCGCCGGCGGGAAGCGCGTGGCCGGGAGTGCCGGTGGCGGCGTCGGCGAGTGCCAGGCGATGCTCGACTTCGCCGGTGAGCACGGGATCACCGCGGACGTAGAGGTCGTCGGGATGGACTACGTTAATACGGCGATGCAGCGCCTAGAGAGGAACGATGTCAGGTACCGCTTCGTTGTCGACGTGGCAGGCAGCAACCTTGGCGCCGCTGCCTAAATTAGGCACCACCGCCATTCCTTGTTCTGGCCATCGACGTGTGATGTGATGTGAAATTTAATTTCTTCCTCGAATGTGTCTTATGGTTTTGGTTGGAGTACGCAGCCGCCGTATCATGCAGGTGGATAATAAACAAGGGTATAGTTTTGGGTTTGTGTTTCTGGATCGATGAGACGATGAGTCAGCAACTCAGCATGCGTATATATGTGTGTGTAACATTTTTAAGAAAGTTCCTATATATATGTGAGCATCATCACTTCCATATTGGTATGCTAAAGGTTTCCAAGTTCTATATTTCATACTTATATAAAGTGGAGGATTGAGAGAAAAATACTGTTTGCCCGGCTGATAAGACAATTAAATAGGACGATTGTCTCGACCTGCTGTAATGACTTTCTAAGGATAAGTGACTTTTTCCCTTGCGGTTCATAAAACAACCATCTTTAGAAATAGAGAGGAGGAGGCCAACATACATACAACCTATCTCTATAAATCAGCTTCAAGAGCAGCTCTAGTGTAGAGGGAAAAAAGAACCAGAGAGAGAGAGAGAGAGAGAGAGAGAGAGAGAGAGAGAGAGAGGAGAAAGTTTGATTTTTGCACTTGGGCAGTTGAACTATGCCAAAAAAAAGTGCAGGAGCAAATAAGTATATATTATACTTCACGCATGCTGCCATGCAGAAGATGAGAAGTACTCTGATCTCTATTTATTATGGTTTGGTACGAGTCTCACAGACAAAAATCGTACTCCACACTGGAGCATTCCTCTATTTATTTGCAAGCGAATTAAATGGTGCCTTTATGGTCTGAACACAGGTGGCTTGGTTCCACGTCACACTAAGAGTTGCCCTAAGAGCAACCACATATATATGGATCAACCAGTCCATATAGGTGGATCCTACCATAGGGGTCTATAATTAAGTTGCAACACACAATGCATATGGATTGACTATCAATAAGGCTAGGTTCCACAGACAAATAAAAAATTCCACACTCTGGGAGAAGTCCACATTATGCATCCCTATCTCTGTCGCCGCCTTCTCCATCCCTGATCACCTTCCTCGCACTGAATCCGACCATGCCCTTCCCTTGCCTGATCATGGGAAGAAGTGTTGGCTGTAGCTTTGCCAAATGGCCAATTGCAGCACTAGTGGAGGCCTATTGGCTACAGATGCACCTAGAGGACCAACATTTTCATGAAGATGAAATCCTTGAAAGCTTGGTGGTGAGGCTTTGTAGCCAACTCCTTTGGTGTTGAACACCTTGAAATCTTGGAGGAGAATGACCATATGGTGGGTGGATTCTTGGACAACCAAAAGGATTGAAGTTCAATAGAAAATGGGATGTTTCAAAGGGAAACTGAAATTGGAGTGTAGGAGGTGAGATTTGGCCACTACCCTTTGTAGAGTATTGTGATGGAGGGTCCTCATTCAGAACGTTTGAATAACTTATTATGGGGTTAGGTTCCATTGAAACTACTAGTGTTCTAGACTCCAATCTCAGTTGCTGTGAATCGTGCAGCAAGGTCATCCACTTTTGTAGGCAAAGGGTGGAGTTCAGTAAATGTGGTGTGTGGATAGAGATGGTGTGGAAAGACATACGGAGATGCATGGAACAGGGGCAAGGGTTATGTCCTTGTGCAGACCAATGGCTACATGTTTCTTTAATGTATGTGTCAGATGTAAAGTACATTTTGTATTTTTTTATTGCCTTGTAGGCTGGCTATAGTGCTATGGTTACCTATTACTATTTCTTTCCTATGGACTATCTTACAGTGTACCAGGTAGCTGGTATGGAATATTTAATTCCCTATGGACTGCTTATTGTCAATATTATGGTTGCTCTACAGGCAGTTCTATAAGATCATGTATACCCTATGCATGATCATATTTGGTTTCGTGGTTTAAAACTAATACTTAACTTGATGGGGTACTCACACTTATTTTGATTTATTCTAATAATTAACGGTGCTATATTCCTTTGATACTAAATGATGCGGCCTTTGATAGTAATGACTTGTGCTCCTCATGTAAGCACACCCTACTCAGCCTAGTTGTGATTTACATGTGTGCGACACGAACACCTATCCTTAAAAAAGAGGCGTATGGTGACTTCATTAATTTTAAGATTCACCAATCTAATCACTCGAAAGTGTTCATATGGATAGCGAGTATGTGTGTGTATGTATGTAAACACTGCCCCCTCCCCCACACACAAAAGAGCCTATTCTGACCCAATTAACATGTCTAAAAGTATTATGCCAACCTGTCACGCCACTTGGTAATTGGCAAAGTATTCAGTGTGTACCTTCTCCATCGAAAATCTTTTGGAAAAATAGATTTATGAGTCTTTTAAGAAAAACTATGCACATTCATAGTACATATATAGATGTATATTGTTTAGCGAAAAATCGAGGTCCAAACCCAATATTTAAAAAAGTATATGAAATGACAAATTTAGATAAGATGCACTTGAAGACAAATTACTAGGAATTTAGTCCTCTAGTGCATATGCATCTAAAATTTATTATTTTCATATGATATTTTTTTTTACTAAATGAGATTGAATCTCAAATTTTTATTACAGTTTACAAATATGGATATGCATAGTTTTAAGTCTTTTGAAGACCCCCAAGGAATTTTGAGTATTGTTTTTACAATTCCACCGAGTACAAGATCTGCACATATTCCCTACCTACTGCTATACTAGGCGTCTAAGCCCAACAACCATTCGGCCCATCTCTCAAGTGCCCAATCAATTAGGTTATTTAAGTTAGGCCCATATTTTTAAATTTTAATAATTTGGTTGTGCTCTGTAGAATAATCTCAATTGAACTCATGTTTTTCTGTAAATAATCAATCTCGCTACCTTATTATTCGTCCTTGCTTGTCCGTCCTTCTGGCTTCTTTCCTCCACGAGCTCGATTGTTGAGAGACGAAGTGAATAGGTTATTGTTTACAACTACTAGCTTTGACTGTGGTAGTTGCTAAGCACATTCGTCACCGGCGGCTCGGCGGAGCATACGCGCGTCACTGCAAAGCGTTGCACAGGTTAAATAGACGCCAGAAATGTCAATCAGAGCTCAGCATTCAGCAAATGAGCAAACCCGATTTATTATTCCAACAGTTTATGTCATTGGCTCTATTTTCATCATAAGTATTTGGACCGGGTCACTGATATGCATGTTTGGTCCGGCGCACACTTTCTCCGGTCAGTCTTTCAGAAGACGAAGCGAGCTAGTAGTAGCTTTTAATAAACTTGAAAAATAATTCTCAACTTTAGTTGAACGGTTTTAAGATCAAGATTGAATGGCCACACTAAATTTCTAGTTAACAGAATTTATGACTTTACAGCTCTAGTTATTATTGGCTCACAAAAATAAAAGATTGAAGCCATTGAGATTATTTTATTATCTTCGAGGTGCAACTTCGACTATAGTAGTGTGGGGTTATAAAGGTATTTTCAAGACAATATACAATTTACCCATCCATCTTTTATGTTTCCAAACTAACTATAAAACCTTGCAAATATACCTATTAAGGGGGTGTTTGGGACTGCTCCATAAACTCGGCTCCACAAACTCGACCGTGGAGCAGCTCCAAAAAAAACTAGAGTTCGTGGAGCTCTTCTTTAGGTGCTCTCACAACTCCACCCTTTTTATGGAGCTGCGTGCGTGAAGCTGAAACCATTTGGTTAAAAAAACATGGAGCAGAGCTGAAAAACGTGGAGCGGAGCAGTCCCAAACACCCCCTAATAACCATTAAATTTTCAAAATTTGGAGAATCTTGGTACCACCGTCATGCTATACGTGAGTACTACAAAACACATTAAAAAATTAATTGGTAATTAAATTATGCACTGAAGGGCTTGGTTAGCTGTACTTTGTCAACCTATCCCTATACACATGGATTTGACTTGGATTGTTTTTAACTAGTTTTCATCCCCATATATTTTTTATATTATGGTGGGTTAGAGTACAGAGTGCATTATTTTCTTATATACACAGGTATCCATCGGATTTGCATAACAACATCACCTCCTCAATCTCAAAAAAGATGATCCTACATCATTCAAATTCTGTCATAAAATACTTGACTTCACTTTACAACCTTACTTAAGCAATGCATATTTCTCATTTCTGAATACACTTCTATCTGTGCTCCTTCAAGAACATTTTTGTCTTTTGACTTCAACGGTGGTTTTTATAAGTAAGAGATTCTAAATGTAATCTAATATGGGACGGATGGAGCAAGTCATACCGCACATGTACAGAACATCTAAATATCTAATGGGTGTCGATAATAAAAGTGTAAAACGTTGTAAAAAGTGCACAACCTGCGAGAGGACTGAGAAGGATACATACGTACGATCTGACGTCGCCGTGCTCTTGGTGGCCACTAGTCAGCTCCCAGTTCGGCTATTTAAGCCGTGCTCCGAAGTTACCAACGGCATAAATCCGAGAGCTTCATTCTTCTGAACGGAAAAGCCAAGGTTGAAGAAGCGCCGATCAAGCTAGCTGGAAGTAGTTTTCATGGAGCAAGGCGGCGACAAGACGATGGCCCACGGGTGGGCTGCCAGGGATGCCTCCGGCCTCCTCTCCCCTTATAGCTTCTCAAGAAGGTGAAGGTCTATCAATGTCTCTTTCAGTCCCACATACACTTGCGTTGCGTCTCTTTCCATGACGAACTTGCTGTGTGCGTACGGAGCGCTGTACGACACTGCTCGCGGTACATGATCGACATTGACAGTGACAATTAGCTATGTTGTATACATACGTATCAAACAGCCCACAGGAACCTTACATGACATTCGTGCTCTGCTTGATGGCGATTATTTCAGGGTTCAGCGGGACGGCGACGTGACGATCAAGGTGCTCTTCTGCGGCATCTGCCACACGGACCTCCACGTCATCAAGAACGAGTGGGGCAACGCCATGTACCCCGTCGTGCCCGGGTAATAGTCATAGCCTAATAATCATCTAATCATGCATGCTCAGGTCATTTCTAATCATCATGACGTCAACGCAGGCATGAGGTCGTCGGCGTCGTCACGGACGTCGGCCACGGCGTGACCAAGTTCAAGGCTGGGGACACAGTGGGCGTGGGCTACTTCGTCGACTCGTGCCGCGCCTGCGACAGCTGCAGCACGGGACATGAGAACTACTGCCCCGAGCTCGTCCTCTCCTCCAATGGCGTGGACCACCACGGCGACGGCGCGACCACCAAGGGGGGCTTCTCCGACGTGCTCGTCATCAGCCAGGACTTCGTCGTTCGGGTCCCGGACAGCCTGCCTCTGGACGGCGCCGCGCCGCTGCTCTGCGCCGGAGTCACGGTGTACAGCCCGATGGTGCAGTACGCGCTCAACGCGCCCGGCAAGCACCTCGGCGTCGTCGGTCTCGGCGGCCTAGGCCATCTGGCCGTCAAGTTCGCCAAGGCGTTCGGCATGACGGTCACCGTCATCAGCTCGTCGCCGAGCAAGTGTGACGAGGCGCTCGGACACCTTGGCGCCGACGCGTTCTTGCTCAGCCACGACGCCACACAAATGAAGGCTGCAGCCGCGACGATGGACGGCATCATCGACACGGTGTCAGCGGGGCACCAGATCGTGCCGCTGCTGGCGCTGCTGAAGCCCATGGGGCAGATGGTTGTCGTTGGCGCACCTAGCACGCCTTTGGAGCTGCCGGCGTATGCCATCATCTCCGGCGGGAAGCGGGTGGCCGGGAACGGCGTTGGAAGCATCGCGGACTGCCAGGCGATGCTGGACTTCGCTGGGGAGCATGGCGTCGCCGCTGATATTGAGGTCGTGCGGATGGACTACGTCAACAAGGCGTTCGAGCGGCTTGAGAAGAACGATGTAAGGTACCGCTTCGTCATAGACGTCGCGGGCAGCCAAATGGATACCGTTGCTTTGGTGTGCTCAGATGTGTAGTTCCAGTTCCAGTCATGTGTGTGCGAAATTTATTTGCTTAGCTTGTGTCTTTTGGTGGGTCCATACGAGTCAATAAACTAGGCAGCCCATACGGTTTGTACTTCTGCTATTGAATGCTTATGTACGTTTATATAAGTTTTAAATTTTGATTAAGAAATAGGATGAAAAAACAAATCCGCTACTTTTTTATGAATCGTAGTATGGATACAAACACTCACTCATGTGAGCATCTCCGAAAGGCTAAACGTTTGAGATAGACATGGTCACCATAGGCGTTTTATTGTCGATGGACACTTTGTCTAAGACAATAATAGTATTAAATGTTCAAATATATTCTAAAAAATAGGAACCAATAGATATCGAGATTGATAAAGTTACCACCGGACTCCTTGCCATAATAGGCACGTTGGCTGGATCCGATGAAAGAAACAAGAGCCTTCTACTTGTGTGCCTTTAAAAAATTGGCGATCTCGTTGAAGGGACTAAAAGTTCGATCTATTAACAGCGTACAAGTTCGAAGAATTTTTTTTCTCCCAAACCATTCCGCCCACTTCTCTACTTAACGGATTGTCAAACTACATTGCAAAAAGTCCTAAATGCCCTCTAAGCCAGTGAGAGCCAGGTCCCACCATCTCCTTCTTTATCTGTCAATGACGATAAGACCCCACATGTCGGTCATCCCCAACCTCTTGCCATCCCTCTCCTCCGTCTCCTCGCGCCGCGCAGCCGTGCCCCGCCGCGAGCAGCGCCGTGCTAGCTCGCGGCTGCACATTCCGCGCCCTACCGCACGTTGCGCTGCCGTGCCCGCCGCGAGCCGCGCCCCACGCGAGCCGCGCGCGACCTCGCGGCTCCGAGTTCCCCACGCGCGCTGCCGTGCCCGCTGCGCCGCCGCGAGCCGCCCGCGAGCTCGCGCGCGCCACGTCGCGAGCGGCAGCAGCCGCGCACCGCGTCGCCAGCCCGCCGCATCCACGCGCCGCGTCGCCCGCCCGCAGCCACCGTGCACCGCGCGCTCCTGCCCGCCGCCGCCTGCTGGGAGGCATGACGCACTGCAGGTGTTCGAGAATAGGAATTTCTCATGCGCCCACCTCAGTTCCATGCTCAAATCGCCGTTCAGGTTGGACTACCCGAGTGGCAGCCAGTCGACCGCATCTTCACCGGGGATTCATCAGAGCTACATGTATGTCAACCGGATGCACTGCAAACGATGATGGCGCTGTCCGTGCTTATGTGGCGTTCACTAACTAGACGGAGGTATCAAGGTACTACTTCATACTCGGCGAGAAGGCCGTCATGGTGGATGGGTTCTGGGATCAGAAGAGCAGCCGGCTTTGTCTGAAATGGTGTCACGTGGTGAAGTAGGCGAGCGTCTCTGCCCAACGCTCCTCGTCCTTGAGCATGTGCACGGCGATGGTGTCCGGGACGAATCCCGTGGCGGAAGCAGCTGTACGACGACGCGCCCTTGTAGTTTTACATCCGCGGCGCGTTGTCGTACCGGTTCTTCGCCTTGCCGGCGAGGTTGAGCCACCGCCCCGTCCACATGTCCTCGGGCCCGTCCTGTTCGCGGCGTGTTGCACGTCATCTGCAGCCCGTAGTAGGCGTCCTGGATGGTTGAAGCTAAGAGCGGGGCTCGAGGGCTGCGGGGATTGGACTGGAAGGAGTGAGTTCGAGAGGTGGGGTTTCGTGAGGAGCATGGCTGCCGCGTGCTCTGCGCCCGCGCCGGCGTTGCCACGCTACGCCCGCGCGCCACACCTACACTGCGCCCCCGCGCTGTCCCTCTGCGTGCTCTGCTCATTGGGAAGAAGAGGCGCTGTGGGGAGGGAGAGCTGAGAGAAGGAGGCTGACTGCTTGGCCCCACAATGCAGATATAGAGAAAAGGATATTTAGGACATTTATATTGACCGAGCCCACATGTCAGGGGCCCCAAATGCCGAAAAACAAACGAGCATGGACGAAATGGCTTGAAAGAGAAATTTTTTTTAAACTTGTACACTGCTGATAGATCGTATTTTTAAGGCCTTCAGCAAGATTACCAACTTTTTTAATGGCACACAAGTAAAAGGCTCAAGAAACAATACTATTACATTTTACAATAAATTTAGAAAAATAAAAACACACATGTCAACTCGCGGTTAAAGTCTAAACTCGATGAGATTTGGCCACTACCCTATGTATAGTATTGGGATGGAGAATCCTGATTCAAGAGGTTTGAATAGCTTATGGGTTGGGTTCCATTGAAACTACTGGTGTTCTAGACTCTAATCTCAGTTGTTATCAATTATACAGCAAGATCACCCACTTTTATAGGTAGAAGATGGAGTTCAGCAAATATGGTATGTGGACAGAGATGGTGTGGAAAGACCTATGGAGATGGAAGAGGGCCAGCGGTTATGTGCAGGCCAACGTCTACATGTTTCTATAATATATGTGTCAGATGTACAATACACTTTGTAGTTTTTATTGCCTTGTGGGTCAGCTATAGTGTTATGGTTACCGATTGCTATTTCTTTCTTATGAACTAGACTTACAATGTAGCAGGTAGCTGGTATGGAATATTTAATTCCCTATAGAGTGCTTATTGCCAATATTGTGATTGCTCTAAAGGAAGTTCTATAATGCAGGATCATGTTTGGTTTTGTGGTTTAAAACTAATACTTAACTTGATGTGGTTGCTCACACTTATTTTGATTTATCCTAATAATTAACAGTATTATATATAAACGATGCGTCCTCACTACTACAGAATAGGCCTTTGGTCACTTGGGCAAAATGAGCAATAGCTCCCGAAAAAATGGCGCCCGGGACTAAAAGTACCTTTAGTCCCGGTTGGTAACACCAACAGGGACTAAAAGTCCCCCCAGATGCGACTTTTTAGTCGGTTGGTGTTACCAACCGGGACTAAAGGTCCATCTTTAGTCGATGCTGTGACACCAGCCGGGACTAAAGGTTTTGTCCCGTCTGTGACACCAGCCGGGACTAAAGATGGGGGTTGGTGTTAGGGACCGGGGTTAAGTCCTTCCCCCCATATTTGAATCCTTCTTCCTCCCCGGCCGAGCTGCCCGAGCTCACTTTCTTCTTTGTTCTTCATATTCTTCATGTGTTCTTGATTGATTTGTGCTCACATCTCCGGCTATTAATTCATTTCATCACTTCTACGCCGTCATTTACTTGTTTAGAGGTTACTAACTTCATATTCTCAAGTTTTAGCTTGGGTTATCTCATTTTGTGGTGTTGTACATGTGGTTTTTTATTTTTTGATTTCTACACTATTTTAAACTCCATCACTTCATCGTTTAAATATTTTAGTGTAGATAACTACAATTAAGACCCTAAAAATTTGTATACACCATTTATTACTATTATGTCTACCATATTTTTTGGTTTAGTTAAAAAAATACTAAATTTATGGTTTCTCATTATAATTAGTTTTTTAAAAGATAACATTTGATAATACTTTAGTTTATAATTTGTGATCTGGTTAATTAGTTAATTATAACTAAGTATAAATAATACATTTGAAGGATTATTTAATTATAACTAAGTATGAATATAAAATTTATTTAGGAAAAATAAGAATGGAGAATTTTAGGTTATGTGTTAGTTAGTTACTTAGAATACTTTATTTTTGCAATTTGTGATCGGGTTTATAATACTTTAATTTGTAATTTGTGACCGGGTTAATTAGTTAATTATAACTAGTATGCCTACCAAATTTCTTGATTATTTAGAGAAATAGAGAACTTTGATGTTTTTTAATTTTGCTTGTTTAGAAAATGAAGAAATAGAGAATTTTAGGTTATTTATTACTTTCATTTCTTTATAAAAAATTAGAAACTTATCATACATTAATTTGCAATTTGTGTAGGGTTAATTAGTTAATTATAACTAGTATGCCTACCAAATTTCTTGATTATTTAGAGAAATAGAGAACTTTGGTGTTTTTTAATTTTGTTTGTTGAGAAAAATTAGAAATAGAGAATTTTAGGTTATTTGTTACTTTTATTTCTGTAGTAAAAATTAGAAACTTATCATACTTTATGTTGTAATGCAGACAATGACACGTGGTTGGATGTACAATGCCGATCACCGCTCCAAAGAATTCATTGATGGTGTGTATTATTTCTTAAGAGTGGCCGAGGAAAACAAGCGGGATGGATTCATACGTTGCCCATGTGCTTTGTGTCATAATTTGAAGGAATATTCTAACTCTAGAAATATTCACTCATATTTGTTGAAGTCGGGTTTCATTCCAAACTATATTTGTTGGACCAAACATAGAGAAACCGGGATAATGAAAGAAGAATGTGAAGAAGAACAAAAATAACTAGAGCCCCGACGACCTTATTGCTCAATTCGGTGGCTTCGATGATACTGGCCGATGGGAGAAGTCGAAGAAAGGGAGGTGCTCTGGTGAAGGTGATGCTCTTGGTGATGCCATTCGTGATGCAATGAAAGAATGTGAAAGTGAAAAAGAGAAGGCAAAGTTTGACCGCATGCTAGAAGATCACAAGAAATTACTATACCCATCCGTCTAAGATGGGCAAAAAAAATTGGGTACAACAATTTGGAGTTGTTGAAATGGAAGGCCTGAGAATGGTGTATCCGATGAGGCATTTGGACAAGCATCGAAGATCCAAAAAAAGATGCTTCCGAACCCTAATGAATTGCCCACCACTACGTCGAAGCAAAAAGCAGTCGTCTGCGTCCTTTGGGATTAGAAATCGAGAAAATACATGCATGTCCTAACGATCGCATCCTATACCGTGGCAAGGACTACGAGAATTTAGATGAATGCCCCGTATGTAAAGCATCACGGTATAAGATCAAGGCGAGATGACCTTGACGATGTTGAGGGGGGAAGAACGCCCGGGGAAGAAAATCCCCTGCAAAGGTTATGTAGTATGCTCCTATAATACCACGTCCGAAACGTCTTTTCAAAACAAGGACCATGCAAAGTTGTTGCGGTGGCACAAAGAAGACCGTAAGGTAGACAACATGTTGAGACACCTGGCGATGGGTCCCAAAGTGGAGAGCAATAGGCGTGGAATTTCGAGTTTACAAAAAAGACGCAAGAAACTTAAGGTTCGCTTTTAAACGGACGGTATGAATCCTTTTGGTGAGCAGAGCAAAGTAGTCATAGCACTTGGCCTGTTACACTATGTATCTATAACCTTCCTCCATGGTTATGCATGAAGCGAAAGTTCATTATGATGCCCGTGCTCATCCAAGGCCCGAAGCAACCAGGGCAATGACATTGATGTCTATCTAAGGCCATTAATTGAAGAACTCCTACTTTTATGGAGCGAAACAGTGTTCGTGTGTGAGATGAGTACAAAACAGGAACACTTCGACCTGCGAGCACTTGTTGTTTGTGATAATCAATGATTGGCCACGCTCTAAGTAATCTTTCGGGCAGTCAAACAAGGGATATAATGCATGCACACATTGTTTTGATGACCTTGATAGTATATATTTGAAAAAATGCAGAAAAGGTCGTATACCTTGGGTATCATCGATTTCTTTCTATGAATCACCCAGTTAGAAAGAAAGGCAAGCATTTTAAAGGTAAGGCAGACCACCGATGCAAGCCTCGCAATGTAACTGGAGAAGATGTATTTAAGATGGTTAAGGATGTGAAAGTAGTTTTTGGTAAGGGACGGGGCAGCCAACCCGGTTCTAAAAGATCTGCGGGTCATGCACCCATGTGGAAGAAGAAGTCAATATTTTGGGAGCTACCCTATTGGCAAGTCCTAGAGGTCCGTAATGCGATCGACGTCATGCACCTGACAAAGAATCTTTGTGTGAACCTTCTAGAATTCATGGGTGTGTATGGGAAGCCTAAGGATTCACTTGAAACACGACAAGACTTGCAGCGCATGGAAGAGCGAGACAACCTGCATCTAGAGAAGATAGATGATGGACGCCAATATTTAAGACCCGCTAGCTATACTCTTAGCAATGAAGAGAAAGAAATCATGTTTGAATGCTTAAGCAAAGCATGAAGGTCCCTTCCGGATTCTCCTCTAATATAAAAGGTATAATAAATGTGCCACGAGAAGAAATTTCTGAACTTAAAGTCGCATGAGCGCCATGTGCTTATGACGCAATTGCTTACGGTTGCATTAAGAGGAATTCTACCTCCACATGTACGCCCGGCCACCGTTAAGCTATGTGCATTCCTCAATGCAATTTCTCGAAGGCAATCAATCCAATTGGAACTTGCTTTGCTCTCTGAGAATGATGTGGTTCAATATCTTGTCGACTTTGAGTTAGTGTTCCCTCCATCCTTCTTTGATATCATGACACACCTCCTAGTTCATCCGGTCAAGGAGATCAATATTCTTGGTCTGTGTTCCTACATAATATGTTTCCCTTCGAGAGGTTTATGGGAGTCCCGAAGAAATATGTCCACCGGCGTTCTCGGCGGAAGGAAGCATCGCGAGAGGGCTATGGGACGAGAGGAGGTCATTGAGTTACGTGTTGAATTCATTCCTGAACTTGACCCAATTGGTGTTCCTGAATCACGACATGAGGGGAGGCGAGTGGAAAGGGGACGATAGGAAAGAAAAACATACATCGGTGCGGGGACGATTATTTCAATAAAGCACACTACAGTTCTTCAAAACTCATCCGTGGTGGAGCCGTATGTCAAGAAACACAAGGACTTTCTACGATCCGGTTTCGAGAGAAGAATGAAGCTTGGCTTATGCGTCAAGCCACATGGACACTTTCGGTGATTGGTTACGAAAAGAATGTCGGGGTAATGACCAGATTGATGAGCAACTATATTTGTTGGCTAGGCAACCATCATGGCACATCCTCACGTACAAAGGGTGCGAGATAAATGGAAATACATTTTACACCCTAGGCCGGATAAAAAAAAGAACGAACCAAAACAGTGGGGTTCGCGTAGACGCCACCGACCCGAATGGAAACAGACAAACATATTATGGCCGCATAGAGGAGATTTGGGAACTAGACTACGCACCTAATTTTAAAGTCCCTTTGTTCCGGTGCCAATGGGTCAAGAATACTGGAGGCGGGGTAACAGTTGACAAAGACTATGGAATGACAACAGTGGACCTCAACAATGTTGGTTACAAAGGTGAACCATTCGTCCTTGCTGCTGATGTGAATCAGGTGTTCTATGTGAAAGACATGTCTACAAAACAAAAGAGAGAGAAAAAATGACAACAAATCAACGAATGAGCCAAAACGCCATATAGTGCTCTCGGGGAAAAGAAACATTGTGGGAATTGAGGACAAGTCAGATATTTCAGAAGATTATGAAAGGGATGACCGAATCATGCCTTTCAATGTGACCAAAGATCCGAGCATCATGATAAATGCTGAGGACACTCCATGGTTACGTCAAGATCATGACCAAGGAACATACGTCAAAAAGAAGATCACTACTGTGCCCGCTTGAAAACTAGTAATGTTTAATAAATAGTGTGTATTAATTAGCGATATTTTATTGACACTGTGTGTATCAGAGATTAGTTGTGTGACAATTATTAATTACTTAAGATGTTTGTATCATGTTTTCTTATTTTATATCATTTCAATGAAATTTCTTTATGATGAAAGGTTACATCGATCTCTCTCTGAAGCATATGGACGCTTAGAAATATAATTTTTAATTAATAAACTACAAATTAGGCAAAAGAAAATGCACCTGTTATATTTCATAAAATTTATACCTATCCTTTAATTTAGTAGACAATAAATATGGTTTAACATTTTTATTACAGGTTATTAAAAATAAAAAACAAAAGGCCCTGCTCCTGTAAATCGAAATGACTTGAATTTATTTATCGAATACTCGAGAAATAAAAAATATTTGCCTTCAATATATTTTTCTATTTGATGTACATTTTTACTGTCTCGCATTTGGAGTTTTAATGTTGATAAATGCAAAGATTCACGTTAGTATTATGCAAAAACAAATTTCTGTCCAAAAGCAACAATTTTAGATTTATTAATTGATCAATATATTTTTGCATTAACAAAATACTAATTATTATTTATATTTGCAAACACTATTGTAAGATAAGAAAATAATTTATGGTACATAATACATAAAGAGTACTAGAAGGCAAAAGAAAATGCAATTGTGATTTTCAAAAAATTTTATGCCTAATCTTTTCGTTTACTATGCAATTAATAAGATTTAGAATATATATAAAACAAATATAAAACAAATAAAACAAATGTAACACAGCCCGGTAACCTAAAAGTAAAAAAACCTTTTTAGTCGGTCCGTGGTAACCACCGGTACTAAAAGCCGACCCTTTAGTCCCGGCTCGATACCACGCACCGGGACTAAAGGTGAACTTTTAGTCGGTGCTCATACGCTGCCCGGGGTTAAAAGACTTTTAGTCGGTTGCAGCCTGCCACCGGGACTAAAGGTCTCTCGCGTATTTAATCTACAGGCATCTTCCTTCTTCCTCCTCCCGATCCGGATCGGCGTACACATAGCCGCTGCCGCATCGCCGCTCTCTCCGGCGACCTCGCCCGACGACTCGCCGCCCGGCGCTCTCCCTCGCGCTCGTCGAACCTAGCCGCCGTCGCCGCCCCTCTCCCTCGGCCGCGCGTGGCCACCCTGCATTCCCCCCTCGCGCCCTCTCCGGCGAGGCCCGTCGGCAAGCGCGGCATTTGGAGGGCCAATCCGCCCCGCGCCCGGCGCTCTCTAAGTAGCGTGGGAGCCTCGCCGCCGTCGCCGCCCCCTCTCCCGAGCTCGGCCGCAAGTGCGGCTGCCCCTGCGCACCAGTCCCCGCGCCCGTCCTCTCCGTCGAGGTCCGTCGAGGGCGCGCCGCGGATGGCCATCCGCTGCGCCCCTGCGGTCCAGGAGCCCCCGCGCAGAGCCTCCGGCGTGTGGGAGCTTTCGCCGCCGTCGCCCCCATCTTCAGCTCGCCCCAGGCCGTCGTCGCCTCTCACCGGCCGGCCGGCCGTCGCCTAGCGCGCGCGCGGCCGTCGCCTATAAATCCTCGGCGCTGAACCGGCCCGACCCCCCCGTCGTCGCGCGCGGCACCGGCCGCGGCGTGCGCTGCCTCTGCCGTGCCGCTGCCTGGCCGTGCTTGCTGCCGTGCGCTGCCGTGCTTGCTGTGCCGCACCCTTGCCGTGGCGCTGCCCTTGCCGTGTTTGCTGTGCCGTGCGCCTTGCCGTGCTTGCTGTGCCGCGCCTTGCTGCTGCCGTGTGCCGTGCCATCGACCGTGCGTGTGTCTTCTGCTGTGCCATGCCGCCTTGCCGTGCATCAATCTCCGTCCGTGACGCGCGGGTACCCGTCCATTTCATGTGTTGTGTCACTGGGCCATCGAGCCACTCTTAGCGATTTGTGTATGTATATGTATATGTATGTGTGTGTGTGAGATGCCGGCCATCAGCAGCGGCGATGATACTAACTCTGCAGGGGGGCCGTTGGCGACAAAGCACGTTAAACCGCTATGGCATTGTATCGACACGCTAATTTGAATTTGATCCAATACGCGCTAATCTTATTCGTACCACAATTTGATCCGATACGCTAATTCGAAACCATAATTTGATCCGATACGGCGCTAATTCAAAACCCTAATTTGATCGATACGCTAATTCGAAACCATAATTTGATCCGATACGCTAATTGAAACCCTAATTGAAAACCCTAATTTGATCCGATACGCTAATTTGAAACCCTATTTCGAAACCCTTATTTGATCCCATACGCTAATCCTATTCGAAACCCTAATTTGATCCGATACGCTAATTCGAAACCTTAATTGCAAACCCTACTTTGATCCGATACGCTAATTTGAAACCCTAATTGGGAACCCTAATTTGATCCGATACGCTAATCCTATTCGAAACTCTAATTTGATTCGATACACATTAATCTTATTCGAAACCCTAATTTGATTTCATACACTAACCCTAATTTATTATAGGTTATTAAAAAAAAAAGACATACACTTAGTGTATGGATACGCTAAGTGCCTCCATTCCTTATGTGCAATATAGCATTTCACTTATGTTTCCCTTTGCCTCCATATTATAGGTTTTTATTTTTTTTTTTCTTGTGGCGCTACATGACAAATTGAATTCTAACATCTTTCATATATATTTACAGAAATGGCCGATCCGAATGATAACATGGATGAGGCAATGATGGACCTAATCAACGGGCCGGCAATCAAAATCCCCAAGTCCAAGGTGATGACAATGAACAAATAGATGATGGGAGTCGAAGATTTCGCTGATTATGAAAAACTTGTGGGAGACAATCCCGATGAGGTCTATCTACACTCTAGTCTATATGTATATACATACCTTTAAAAAAAGAATGGCTTTTGTATTAATATATTTATACTTGTTTGTGTAGCCCCGGATCGGCGACAACTACGGGAGTAGTAGAAAAGTGCGAGGCCGAAGATGCCGTTGGAGGGTCGGTACATTCTGTCGGAATTCGACGAGGGTACAGGCCAAGTGCTTGGGGAACATTCAAAGAAATTTGTTGTGCACTTTGTGGATACCTAGTAAGGGGACGGGCTCCCGATCGGTGCTCGAGAATGGAGGCAACGGAAAGATGACCCTACTATTAGTTATGTCTCGGATCGTCACAAGGAATTGCTATGGCTAGATATCCTTCAACATTTCACGCTCGATACACAGGATGAAGCTTTGAAGGAGAAGGTTCAAATCGGGCTATGCGAGAAGATGGCCAAACAATTTCAGGCTTGGAAGAAGAAACTCCACAAGACTTTTGTTGCACATAAGCGGACACGGATTTCACCAACAAGGCCTACGTCAAGTTGAGGCCTTTTTGGGATGAGTTCGCATACAGTTTAAGAACTCGATGAGGGTCGCACGGATGATCCGTAATCGGGGAAAATGCTAGACACAAGCAATACCACCATCACTTGGGTTCGGGTGGCTACCGGACTGCTATTCCCAAGTGGCGAAAAGCTGGAACAAGAGATTGTTGACAAGGGGATGGAACGGAATCACTGCGACCGCGGCTTTGAAGCGGCGCCAAGTATTGGTTCTTCGGTCATGGGGAACCCCGGACCTAGAGACCAGGAAAGGTAGTGTGTACGGCGAGAAGCTGGGAGAGTGGGGATGAGAATGGCCTACGCCCGAGGATTAGTTGAAAGTGGCACTGGCAGTCAAATAGAGAGAAGGATGAGCTGACATACGCCCTGGAGACTGCTGAACACGGTGGGCGAACAAGAGGCTATGGGGAGATATCATGGGAGCATGGCTTCCCTAAAGATAGACCCACTTATAGAATCCGCCAAAGAAAGAAGGAGGAGGAGGCAGAGCGATTGCGTAGGTTGGAGGCAATGGTGATGGAGTCATGCGAAGCGGCTCGTGAAGCGATACAGCGAGAGAAAGCACTTGAAGAGAGAATGAACGAGGAAATCAAAAGGCAAGTGCAGGGAAGCGTTAAGTTCTATACAAAGGCAAACCGCATCGAGCCCGGAGTCAACATTAGCCCCCCGGTCGGTTGAAAAGCAGTTGCACTTCCACGGAGGTACCAACTATTCAAGACGACGTGGGGCTGCGCTTTCCGGTGGATGGCGTCACTGAAGCTAAGACAACATGTGAGCTGCATATTCCACAGGGGGCTGCCACAGTCATAGTTGCTGTCGGTGTTGTAACTCATATCGACCCTACGAAGACACCAAGAATCCATGGGGCGATAGTTCCAGCTGGATATGCTAGTGTCTCGGTGGATAGAGTTGTCAAAGGCTTCGAAAATATGTAGCTTGAGATAGAAGGAGGTGATGGAGAGAAGACTCTAGGACAAGCAGAGAAGGCTTTCATTTGTTGGCGCAAGCGCTACATCATTATTCCTGGGGCATCACCTAGTAGTCTACCACCACCTCCTTGTCATGAACCTAACCCTAGGTGCGGATGAAACTTGACGATACATTTATTCACTAACTTTATTTTGCATTCCCTTAGTTAGCGGTTTACTCATATACCTCTTTGGTTTCACAGGTGGTCACCAACACGTCATAGTGCCGCGGGTGATGACGAGGCAGTGCAAGACACGGCTGCGTCGCCTCGGGCTGCAACGCCGCCTCCTCGGGCTCCAACGCCACCACCTCGGGCTCCAACACCGCCACCTCGGGCTCCAACCCCGCTACCTCGGGCTCCAACGCCGCCTCCTCGGGTTCCAACCCCACCACCGGCTGCCCCTTCGCCTCCACGTCGGGCTCCAACCCCCCACCGGCCGCCCCATCGCCTCCACATGTGGCTCCAGCGCCAAAACCGGTGGACCCACCATTGAAGAAGAGGCCGGCCACACGATCAAATGTGTTGGTCGCCCCGCCGCCTAAAAAGAAAGCCTCTGAAAAGAAATAACCCATCATTCCTAAGAAGCTGTCCTATGAGAAGACTGCTGCAGAAATAGATGCTTCGGTAAAGTCAGATGTGGACGGTTTCTTCAAGAGACTTAAGGATGAAAGAGAATCCAAGCGAAACCCTGAGAAGCCCTACCTCTTACTAAAGCCAGAACATTTACGGCAAAGGGTTGAGGCTCAACAAAAAAAAAGAGGCGTGCAGCTCGGGAAAGAATCATCATCTTTATCCGACTATGATCGCACTCCAACCAAATCCCTAGAAGAAGAGAAGAAGAAAGAGAAAAGAGCACGCAAAGGGTGTAGCACATTTCGGGGGAACAATCAAAGCAATCGGTGCCCCCGCTAGTCATTGGGAATGAATATGGTTTAAACATCGACGTGCTAGACCAGCAGATACCTCCGGTTTGAACTATGAGGATCTTGAAAATTTTTTTGCGGACACCGGTCTTACCTTATCCCAAATGATATTTGGGGCAGCAATTGAAAGTGCAAAAGAAATTGATCATTGGCGAGAAGACATATGAATATGGCAAGAGTCTATTCAACCCTGCGGCCCTCAAAGCAAACTTGGCACGCAGATGTACTTGCTAAACCGGTGGTACCTTGCGGCGTGTGGCGTAAGAGCAGATGACTATATCTGCGTCCGAATTAGAAACCATCATTAGTTCCGTGGTGATGATATTATTTATGTTCAATTTAATGAGCTACACCAGCTATGCCACATGGGACGCCGGACAAAGCTCTAATCACCGCTTCTGTACGTAAGTGATTCTTTCTTTTAATAATGTCATCAGAACTTATCATGTATATGTATAACTAATTACGTAAACTTAGGCTATACATATGCGTAAAACATGATGAGGGACCTCGAGCTAGAAATGACAAGGAGATTGGATTTGTAGATCCTTATGTTGTATTCAAAGACCCCAAGACTCCATATGCCTTATGGAGAGTTCAAACGGAGAGAAATCTACAGAGGTACTTGATCAATCAATAGGATAAAAGATATATACTCTTTCCCTATAACTTTAAGTAAGTATCGTTATCGTGTGTACATTCTATTAAACCAATTAATCAGATCAGTATGAAGATATATAATTATTTTGCCTACACACAAATGCAGCTATCATTGGATACTAATTGTGATTGATCTCTGTCAATGTCATTTGCAAATCTATGACTCGTTGAGAAAACCACTGGAAGATTACCAAGAAATGATAGATATTATCCAAGGGTAACTTCGATCTCTAAATATTAATTTCAGCTCTTTGACTCGGTAATAGATAATTAATAATGATCGTTTTATTGCTAGGGTTTGGGCTGGGTTCGTGCAGAAACACCATCCAGATTTGAAAGCGCCACTTTCAAAGCCTATCCTACTTCAGTGGATTCTGCGCCAGCCACCGGGCAGAAATTTGTGTGGCTACTATGTCTGTGAATTTCTGGCGGTCTATGAAAAAAGAACAAATCTTGAGCACCCAAAAGTATGTAACATGTATATATAATAAGTTCATTTCATTTATTTGTTGCTAGTTAATAAATCTTATTCATACCTCTAACTTTTTTCTTTAATGTCTACTGAAGGAGACGTGGTTGAGGCAGAAGGTGTTGGATGAAGTCCGCCTAAAAGGAATTCAGGAGACAATCGCAGGGTTTCTTAACGACCAAGTCCTGAATCCCGCCGGCGAGTACTACTTCAACCCTGACGAGCCAATGAAACCAAACCAAGATGATCATTTGTACGACGCTTGAGTGGCGGAGAACAATTAAGTTGTAAATACTTTATCCATGATGGATATGTGTAAATATTATATTATGGACCTATAGACATGTATAATATATAAATAGTGTTATATAGTATATTTATATGTAATCTTTGTCAATTATATAAATTATAGGTGCGCGTCTACATAAACAAGCAGCGAACAATACGCATTCAAAAATAATAATAATATAATTGTAAACCAGAAATGGAAAACCAAAAGAAAATAAAAGGAAAAAGAAAAGGAAAAAGAAAAAAATCTTTAGTCCCGGTTGGTAACACCAACCGGGACTAAAAGGGGCGGCAGTGGAACCTTAGTCCCGGCTCCGCAGCCGGGACTAAAGGCCGTTTAGGCCCGGGGCTAAAGCCCTGTTCTGGCTCCGTGCTTATGTGGCATTCACTAACTAGACGGAGGTATCAAGGTACTACTTCATACTCGGCGAGAAGGCCGTCATGGTGGATGGGTTCTGGGATCAGAAGAGCAGCCGGCTTTGTCTGAAATGGTGTCACGTGGTGAAGTAGGCGAGCGTCTCGGCCCAACGCTCCTCGTCCTTGAGCATGTACACGGCGATGGTGTCCGGGACGAATCCCGTGGCGGAAGTAAAGCTGTACGACGACGCGCCGTTGTAGTTTTACATCCGCGGCGCGTTGTCGTACCGTTCTTCGCCTTGCCGGCGAGGTTGAGCCACCGCCCCGTCCACATGTCCTCGGGCCCGCCCTGTTCTGGCGGCGTGTTGCACGTCATCTGCAGCCCGTAGTAGGCGTCTTGGATGGTTGAAGCTAAGAGCAGGGCTCGAGGGCTGCGGGATTGGACTGGAAGGAGCGAGTTCGAGAGGTGGGGTTTCGTGAGGAGCATGGCTGCCACGTGCTGCGCGCCCGCCCGGCGTTGCCACGCTACGCCCGTGCGCCACACCTACGCTGCGCCCCGCGCTGTCCCTCTGCGTGCTCTGCTCATTGGGAAGAAGAGGGCTGTGGGGAGGGAGAGCTGAGAGAATGAGGCTGACTGCTTGGCCCCACAATGCAGATATAGAGAAAAGGATATTTAGGACATTTATATTGACCGAGCCCACATGTCAGGGGCCCCAAATGCCGAAAAACAAACGAGCATGGACGAAATGGCTTGAAAGAGAAAATTTTTTTAAACTTGTACACTGCTGATAGATCGTATTTTTAAGGCCTTCAGCAAGATTACCAACTTTTTTAATGGCACATAAGTAAAAGGCTCAAGAAACAATACTATTACATTTTACAATAAATTTAGAAAAAGGAAAACACACATGTCAACTCGCGGTTAAAGTCTAAACTCGATGAGATTTGGCCACTACCCTATGTATAGTATTGGGATGGAGAATCCTGATTCAAGAGGTTTGAATAGCTTATGGGTTGGGTTCCATTGAAACTACTGGTGTTCTAGACTCTAATCTCAGTTGTTGTCAATTATACAGCAAGATCACCCACTTTTATAGGTAGAAGATGGAGTTCAGCAAATATGGTATGTGGACAGAGATGGTGTGGAAAGACCTATGGAGATGGAAGAGGGCCAGCGGTTATGTGCAGGCCAACGTCTACATGTTTCTATAATATATGTGTCAGATGTACAATACACTTTGTAGTTTTTATTGCCTTGTGGGTCAGCTATAGTGTTATGGTTACCGATTGCTATTTCTTTCTTATGAACTAGACTTACAATGTAGCAGGTAGCTGGTATGGAATATTTAATTCCCTATAGAGTGCTTAGGCTATCTCTGCACTTGGGTCCGGGAAGCCGTTCGACGCGCTTTCCCGGACGCCAGCTGGACGGGCGGCCTGCAGCGGCGTCCCGGGGAAGTTGGCCCGGGGAGGCAGGCCGCCCGCCATTCCCAGCGTCTTCCCGGACGTCCGGGAAGCGCGGACGTGGCGCGTGGGGGGCCCGCCACCCACCAACCCGCGATGCAGAGAGAGAGAGGACGAGGCCGTGCAGCGCCGTCGCCGTCGCCGTGGCCGGAGGAGGAGGAGGAGGAGGCACGCTGGTTGGGGAGGACGAGGAGGAGGCACGCCGAGCTCACGCCTAAGGAGGAGGGAGGAGGCACGTTCCCCGCCCGCCCGCGGGCAGGAGCCACGCTGGAGCTCCACCGCCGGACCGGGCTGGAGCGGCGTCGCGCGCGCGCCTTCCAGCGGGGCCAGCTGGAGCCGTGCCGGAGAGGGAGAGGGGCATGCCCGCGCCGAGGGAGCCGCGCGAGAAAGTCGCCCCGCCCGCCCGAGCGCCATGGCCGGACGCCGCCCTACGCTTCCCGCCCGCCCGAGCGCCCGCCCGAGCGAAGGAGGGAGCTTCGCCCGAGCTTCCTGCCCGGCCGAGCGCCCGCGTGGCGGCCGCCGCGTCCAGCGCAGCGCGCCGCGTCGGCCGCCGCCCGCTGCGTCTGCGCTGAGTAAGGGCGCGCCCATGGGCTGCCGCCGCCCGCGTCTGCGCGCTTCCGAGGCGGCGCTCGCGCCGCGGCAGCGCAGGCTTGACTCAGCGGCGGGAGCTCCAGCGGCAGGCGGAGGAGCTCGCCGGCCCCAGCGGCTCGCCCGCCCGGCGAGGGTGGAGGGGCTCGCTGCCTCGCCTGGCGCGAGGGTAGAGGGGCTTCGCTTGCCGCGCCAGCGGGCGAGAGGCGCCGGCCCAGCGGCCTCACCCACGGACCGTCTCAGCGGGGCGGTCGGCGGGCCTCGGCGTGGGTGGCGCGGCTCGCCGGCCACCATGCCGTGCGGTGTGAGGGCCTCCACCGTCTCAGCTGGGCGCGGGCCGAAAGTGAGGGAAAGAGGAGGGACTGGGGGAGGAAGGGAGGACGGGGCGGGGCGGGGGCGGCGGCTCGGCGTGCGCCACCTCGGGCGGGCTGGGCGAAGCTCCGCCCCGCCCGGCCACGCGGGGCGCGGGGAGCTCCGCCCGGCTCTGGACTCGTCTTGCCTTCAGCGCAGTGGGGGGGGAGAGGAGGGAGGGAGGAAAGAAAGAAGAGAGAGGGTAGGAGATTTTTAATAAAATACTCGGATGGTAGGTCCCACAGCTAGTAGAGGGTGATATAGAGTATGAATGAGTGCGGGAGAAAGTAGTATAGAGAACGGAATCTTGATGATCAGGATGTATAGAGTATGAAAATAGAGGACGATGAGTGCGGATAGCCTTATTGCCAATATTGTGATTGCTCTAAAAGAAGTTCTATAATGCAGGATCATGTTTGGTTTTGTGGTTTAAAACTAATACTTAACTTGATGTGGTTGCTCACACTTATTTTGATTTATCCTAATAATTAACAGTACTATATATAAACGATGCGTCCTTTTATATTGAGAGGCGTATGATGACTTCGTTAATTTTAAGATTCACATATCTAATTACTCGAAAGTATTTATATGGATAGCGAGTATGTGCGTGTATGTATATAAGCACCGGCCCCTGTCGATGGGGGACCCACAAGGCTCGCCACGGAGAAGAGAGAAGAAGATCTAGTCCAATTAGAATTCCTTTTATGTAATCCTATTAGAACTAGTTACATGTAATCCTACTAGATTTTCTACTTTGTAACCGACTAGAACTCCCGCCCTCTGGACTATATAAAGGAGGGCAGAGCTCCCTAGATCGAGACACAATAAGGCTCAACAGCCAAAACCACCAAGCGCAGGGCACAATTCGAGAGCTCGATGGACCTCAAAGATCAAGATTCGCCGCGGCACTCATCGGCCCTCGTCGACAACTCGCCGTGGCTCAACGCAGCACTCGTCAGCGCTCGTCGACAGCTCATTGCGGCCAAGATCATCAGCATGTTCTCAGCGACAACTTCAGGCGTTCAACCGGCAACACGTGTGTGCCATCGTTGGGGAGATGCTTGTACGCCACCAGCAAGCCCATCGCGTCGTCCGGTCTCAAGTTCGTTCGCGTGTCAGGATCATCATGCTCAGGGTCTCCAACTCCGAGTCTATTGCCCACCACGAGCTCTGATGGTTGCTAGCCACAACATGCATCAAGCCTGGTCTTCAAGGAACAAAGTCATGACAATCGACTACATGCAGAGAAGTTAGCAGGCCAAATCTCACGAGTAGCCAATCAAAGCAAAACCAGGCTCAATCCATAGCGCCATACAAGATCAATCACGTTTACACTAGCAAGCCAACAAGAATTCTATACGATCTAGCAACCAATCATCAAACAACAACGACAACTCGGACCTCGTCTGGATCCTTCGGAGGACTGCATTGCCACACCGACAATTTTCTTCCCTGCCAAATGCCGACTCCGCCTCGACGAAAGTGTGACACCGACTCGTAGTTAGCCGGTTTGATTTTGACACAACCAAAATACAACTCTAATTCCCAGTCCGCAAGTCTCGACTCCGCCTGGACCAGATTCAATTCCAGCTCGACTCAGCCCAAAGAAAGCAAGGAGTCCGTACAGTAGTATATATGGATGAAAACGGATCGGATACGGACGGATGTCACTCGTACCATATTTGTTTTCATATTTTTGTCCGGATTCGGATTCGAATACGGATAGTATCAATTATGCCGGATAGAATACGATTGGATATCGACATCATAAATATGCAATTTGAGTATTCGGATACGGATACGGTACGGATGTTAAATGTTTGAACTCGGATACGAACGGATAAAAAAACCCCTCTAAACGAATTCGGTCTCGAATACGATCGGAAAATATCCATACCGTTTTCATCCCTAGTAGTATACGAAGCTATTTTAGGATATTATGCAAGACATCAGCATATACAAGCAAATAATATCGTGCATGTACGTGTATGATAGATGCTTCAAAGTGAAGACGTCAGCATCAGAATATTTTCTTAAAAAAAAAATCAGAAGTTTCAAATATCAAGACGCATCTCCACTCGCCGAGTCCGGACGGGCGTGCTATCTACCGACCCTGGTGATAGGCCGCCATCGTCCGACCCCCTCCTCTGCCGCGCCGCACTGTGATGGGCTTATTTGAGTTGTTTCCTCCTGCAGCCAGGCCCATCTCCTTCACTCCAGCCCAACTCATGTTAGCGCGCTCCGGCTGAGATCCTATTTGCTTCAGTCGCCTGTGTTCGGAGAAACTGAACCTAGGACCTTCAATCCACGAGAGGCATTGCCCACCACTACATCACTAAGATACTTTATTCAAGTTATTGTTAAATATACCACATGGAATATAAAGGTGGGACTTCAAATTCATAGTGTATATGAAGGATAGAATGAAATATAAAATATAATAATAAAAAATCATCACATATGTACTATAAAACATCATGAGTATATCATCAGATCAGACATATTGGGAATAAAAACATGAACAAATAAAAGGAATAAATTAGAACAAAATAAAGAAGAATAAAATTCTAAATAAAAAAATAAGTTAATGCTATGAATAATAAAGAAATATAATAAGCAATTCAAATAGAAAATAAATTGAACAAAACATAAAAAGGAAACGAACCCACTAAAATAGAAAATAAAAGAGAACACCACTTAGATACTAATTAAACAACTTAAAATATATCACGAATATCTCATGAATACTATACGGACACTAAAAGACAATTATAGAGAATTACCATAGAACTATATATATAGTAATAATGCATGCACCATAAGAACAGATAATGAAAGCAAAAATAACTTAATATAAGAAAACATATAGAACCTTATATTAATGCTGCCTAAACAACCTAAATTATATATACCACACAACATATCACAGTATTATTATATAAATATTCAAAGATAATAATGGAACATGTCTTTATATCGTGTGAATAACCTAAAAAAACACATCACAGAACATCATATGTATACTAAAAACATCAAATGTATGTTACGTGAATACCCCATTTATACAATATGAACATTTTTAAATACACTTGAGAACATATGTATATTAGATGAAACATCATACATACCATCATAAAATAAAAAACAAAAAACTAAACATGAAAAATAAAAAAGTTATTATCTCTTGAGTATTATTTGAATACTCAAAGATAATCATAGAACATGCCATTTATATTGTGTGAACAAACGAGAAAAACACATCATCAAATGTATGTTAGGCTTAACATTCTATTTATACAATATTAACAATCTTACATACATGCGAGAACATCATATATACACTAGATAAAAAATCATGCATACACCATGGAATAAGAAATAAAAAACTAAATATAAAAATAGAAAATGAAGTGAGTATTGTTTCAAGGATAATCATATTACAAAATATTTAAAAATACATCGTAAAATATCATATGTATACTGCGGGAACATTAAATGTATACTATATGAACATCAAATTTATACAATAGAACATTCATAGATACACCGGAAATATCACATGTGTACTAGACAAAACATCATGGATACACCACGGAATAGAAAATAAAAAACATAAAAATAAAAAATAAAATATTTAACATAGAATAAAATAAATAAGACAAAAAAGAAAAATGAAACATAAATAATAAATGCTACAAATATACATCCTATAGATAAATAAATAAATAACTTAAAATAGAAAATAATTAATAAAAGACCAAAAAATAAGAGGAAACAAAAACAAGAAAAGACAATTATAGACAATTCTATTTATATTGCATAAATATCCGAAAAATATACCGTAAAACTATATATATATATATATATATATATATATATATATATATATATATATATATATATATATATATATATATATAGTAATAATGCATGCACCATAAGAACAAATAATGAAAGCAAACATACTTTAATATAGAAAAACAAATAGAACCTTATATTAATGCTACTTCAACAATTTAAATTATACATACCACACAACATATCACGAGTATTATATAAATATTTAAAGATAATAATAAAATATGTCATTTATACTATGCGAATAATCCGAAAACACATCACAGAACATCATATGTATACTACAAAAATATCAAATATTTGTTATGTGAACACCCTATTTATACAATATGAACATTCTTAGATACACACGTAACACATGTATATTATATGAAAAATCATACATACCACCATAAAATAAAAACAAAATACTAAACATGAAAAATAAAAAAGTTATTATCTCTTGAGTATTATATGAACACTCAAAGATAATCAGGGAACATGCTATTTATATTATGTGAATAAACTAGAAAAATATATCATAAAATATCATATGTATACTGCAAGAACTCAAATATATGTTAGGCTTAACATCCTATTTATATAATATAAACAATCTCACATAGACATAGAACATCATATATACACTAGACAAAAAATCATGCATACACCATGGAATAAGAAATAAAAAACTAAATAAAAAAGTAGAAAATGAAATGAGTATTGTCTCAAGGATAATCATAGAACAAAACATTTAAAAATACATCGTACAATATCATATATGTGTACTGTAGGAACATCAAATATATACTACATGAACATCCAATTTATACAATAGAATATTCATAGATACACCAGAATATCACATGTGTACTAGACAAAACATCATGGATGCACCACGGAATAGAAAATAAAAAACATAAAAATAAAAAATAAAATAATTAACATAGAGTGAAATAAATAAGATAAAAAAAGAAAATGAAACATAAATAATAAATGCTACAAATATACATCCTATAGATAAATAAATAAATAACTTAAAATAGAAAATAATTAATAAAAGACCAAAAACAAGAGAAAAAAAAAACAAGAAAAGACAATTATAGACAATTCTATTTATGTTACATAAATATCCCAAAATATACTTAAAAAACTATATATATATAGTAATAATGCATGCACCATAAGAATAAATAATAAAAGTAAACATACTTTAATATAGAAAAACAAATAGAACCTTATATTAATGCTACTTGAACAACTTAAATTATATACACCACACAATATATCACGAGCATTATATAAATATTCAAAAATAATAATGAAACATGTCATTTATACTATGTGAACAACCCAAAAACACGTCACAGAACATCATATGTATACTAAAAAATATCAAATGTATGTTACGTGAACACCCCATTTATACAATATGAACATTCTTAGATATACACAGAACACATGTACATTAGATGAAACATCGTACATACCACCATGAAATAAAAAACAAAAAACTAAACATAAAAAATAAAAAAATTATTATCTCTTGAGCATTATATGAACACTCAAAGATAATCGGGGAACATGCTATTTATATTATGTGAACAAACCAGGAAAAACACATCATAGAATATCATATGTATCTTTGCAAGAACATCAAATGTATGTTAGGTGAACATCCTATTTATACAATATAAACAATCGTACATACACATAGAACATCACATATATACTAGATAAAAAATCATGCATACACCATGAAATAAGAAATAAAAAACTAAATAAAAAAATAAAATGAGTTATTATCTCAAGGATAATCATAGAACAAAATATTTTAAAACACACCTTAAAACATCATATGTATACTGCAAAAACATCAAATGTATATTACATGAACATCCAAATTATAGGATAGAACATTCATAGATACACCCGGAATATCACATGTGTACTAAAGAAAATATCATGGATACACCATAAAATAGAAAATAAAAAACATGAAAGTAAACAATAAAATAATTAACATAGAGTGAAATAAAGAATAAAAAAATGAAACATAAATAATAAATGCTATGAATATACATCCTATAGATAATTAATAAAAATAATTAATAAAAATTTAATGCATTAGCGGTACTTGAACTTGTAAGGGTGTGTCACTTGGGTCTATTAACTTTAAAAAATACACTTCTAGGTCTCTAAACTTGTAAGGATGTGTTATTTAGGTCCACGAACTCTGAAAATGCATTTAGAGTCTCTAAACATATAAAGGTGTGTCACTTAGATCCATAAACAAATATTATATTTCTATTTCTATTTCTATTTAATAATATAGTTGTGAATAACATATAAAAATAATATTTAATATGACATTATCAATAAATAAGTAAAACTAAAGTATTAAAATAATTTAAAAGGACAAATATATATGGATTAAACTAAATTAGAAAAGTATTAAAATTAATTTGATCTTTATGTATTTGAGGACAAATATATTTTAGAGGATTAAATTAATTTTAGTATTTTTCTAATTTAGTTTAATCCTAATATATTTGTCCTTTTAAATTATTTTAATACTTTAGTTTATTTATTTATTGATAATGGCATATTAAATATTATTTTTATGTGGTACTACACAAAAGACATTATCATAGAACATCCTATATATATATGAAATGAACATCCTAAATTATGTTATAGAATATTACATATATATCAAAAATTATTTAAGTAATTAATTAGAATATAATAAATAGAAAAAAGCCACTAACCATAAAAAAATCCTAAAACATCAAATATATGGTTACTTGAACATCACAAAATATACGTAGAACGTCATAATTTTACCCATATATCAAAAAAATATATTATAAAATATTACGTATATGCTACATAAACATTACATATATAAAAACAATTAAAAAGTAAAAAAAATTATAAATAAAAAAAAAAAAGAAAAATAAACAAATGAATGGAAAGAAAAAAGAAGGAAAAGATACAATACAAAATGAAAAATAAAAATACACAAAAATAATTAAAAAAGACCACCTAAAATGAAAAAAGAAAAAAAGAAAAGAAAGAAAAAATATATAGCAAAAATAAAAGAAAAAGGGAATAAAATATGAAAAGAAAGAAAAATAAAAAGAATAAAATACGACAAGAACATAGAGAATAGAACAAAAACTAAAATAGACAATAAAAAGGAAAACTAAATATTAGAAAGAAAGAAAAAGAAAGAGGAAAAAAATAAAAGAAGAAAAGAAAAACTCACCTACGGAACCACCCACGGAACCAATCGAAAACAGCGACGACGGCGTGAATCACCCTGCTCTGCTGCCTGGGCCACACGCTCGCTCCCGTGTGGGCTGTCTTAGCGTCAGAAGAGGCGGGGGGTCGGAAGCCGGCTGCTGTCCGACTGGTCGGCAGCGAAGATTTCCGGAGTCCGACTCCGCCGGTGCCAACTCCAACTCCCGGTCCCGGCCGGCTTCGCCTCAACTGAGTTCGACTCCGACTTCCACCGCTCGTGTAAAGGAGGAGGACCGGTCAAGAGACATACTCGAGTCAAATACATACTCCTCAGACACCAAGAAGGAAACGACAAGAAGTCTGAATTCAACACACTTATACAATCTTTACGGCAAGCACAAGTCCGACAGCCAAGTGATATAGCAACAGGCGCAGCTACCCTGAACGTGCAGCAAGAAAGCCCTATTTCTACAGGAACCAATCAACAAGCAAAGCAAGGCAAGGAGTCCGTGCACCATACAAGCTAGTCACCAAGAGACGTACAAGCTAATTCTGGCACTGCATGCACGGATGCCTGATCTACGTCAAAATCGACGTGCAAGCTAATTACACCAAGCAATCAAGAAGTAGATTAACCAGAGCCATTCGCCTGCACCAAGATTTCAAGACGACCGAATACACACGCTGTACTCAGAAGCAAGTCGGTCAAGCAGAACCGCGTCCGACTACTTCGGGCCCCCGGCCAAGCTGTCCGCCGAGTTGTTTGGCTACATCAAGCAGGTTGTCGATCTCGTTTCCGTCGACTCGGAGGCTACGCCAACAACTCGGCTGCGATGATCAAAGCTTTAAGTCTTAATTTTAATAATTATTTTTCTAAATATTTTTTAATCATCATATATTTCTGAACATTATCCGCATGGCTATGAGGCTACATCATCTTTTCTTAAAATGGCTGTTAATTTACCCGAGTAGTAGGCCTTAATCCGTAAAGTTTGTCTACTCACACGACCGGTCAAGTCAACGAAACCTCTAAACCAAGTGTCAGAGATTCAAGTGCTTAAACGTAACAGGCTACTACTTGAAAATCAAAGATCATCTTGCAAACAAACACACTCCTCTAAAATCTTCTCTTAACGGTCACTAAAGTCCTCAGGTAGAACATGCCTTAATCCATAAAACTTGTCTACTCACATGGCCGGTCAAGTCAACGAAACCTCTGAACCAAGTGCCAGAGATTCAAGTGCTTAAATGTAACAGGACACTACCTGAGGAGCTTGCATGACCTAGCAAGAACAAGACACAAATAAAAAGTCCATACGCATTTCATAATGCTGGGGCATGCCCCCAATTAATTATCCATATATGGGACACACTCCCAACTTGATATCCAAAATGTCATTTACAACATATTTTCATGCTTAAACATGCAGGAAAACAATCCGGGCAAGAGAAGTTCAGAAAGAACCTGGATTGATCAAAACAACCCAGGCAAGGTGGGATAAAGATCAAGATAGGTTTAAAAAGAACCCGGGCATCGAGCTTGGGGCTCGCCTTCACCTCAACGATGCCCGGGGGCTCAAATTCAACGACAAAGGACCAAGAATACAATAATTTAAGACTGCAACAACCCTACGACATATCAAGACCCTTCATCCGAGTTCTTTTTCAAGAAAAAGAACCCGGAGAGGCTCGGGGGCGCAGAGTACATACCTTCAAAGAAGACATTTGAATTTTTTTCTACAAGAGATCCTCTAGATTTTTGTGCCAAATAGCAAGAGGCTTGGGGGCTACACTCAGTGAGTGCAATTTTCAAAAAAATTGCACTCACCTCAGAATCAAAGAGCTCAGAGAAAAAGGTGCACATCAGTCAAGATGAACTAAACAAAAGAAGACTATCTCAAGGTTTCACTTTGAAAGAACTCGGAGCAAATTGCAACAACCCGGCTTCCGAAGCTCAACCATAAAATGCTCGGGGGCTTGTCGATGGGGGACCCATAGGGCTCCCTACGGAGAAGAGAGAAGAAGACCTAGTCCAATTAGAATTCCTTTTATGTAATCCTACTAGGACTAGTTACATGTAATCCTACTATGATCTCTACTTTGTAACCGACTAGGACTCCCGCCCCCTGGACTATATAAAGGAGGGCAGGGCTCCCTAGATCGAGACATAACAAGGCTCAACATCCAAAACCACCAAGCGCAGGGCGTAATATACTGTCCACCCCAAATAGGACGTAGGGTATTACGCTACCCCGGCGGCCTGAACCTGTATAAATCTGTGTCCTGTGTTCTCTGTGTTGACCATCAAGTTCTGGATCCGGCGATCTCCTCACCAATCTACTACTTTGGGAACCCCCGAGGTAGACTGCCGGTCTCCAAACACCAACAGCCCCAAAACAAGAAAAGAGCCTATCCTACCCAACTAACATGTCTGAAAATATTATGCCAACCTGCCACGCCACTTGGTAATTGGCAAAGTATTTAGTGTGTACCTTCTCCACCAAAAATCCTTTGGAAAAATATATCTACGAGTCTTTCAAGAAAAACTATGCACATTCATAGTACATCTATAGATGTATACTGTAGAAAAAATTGAGATCCAAACTCAATATCAAAAAAAATATATGAAATGACAAATTTTAGATAAGATGCACTATAAGACAAATTACTATGAATTTAGTCCTCTTGCGCATATGCATCTGAAATTTATGATTTTCATATGATATTCTTTTTAGTAAATGAGATTGAATCTCAAATTTTGCTTACAGTTTACACATATGGATATGCATAATTTTAAATCTTCTAAAGACTCCTAAGGAACTTTGAGTGAAGTGTTTTTACAATAATATTGAGTAGAAAAGATGTAACACGCGCAGCGGGAGGGTGGATCTAGGCTAGTGGATTGGAGGAGGAAGAGATGGGGGAAGGAGGGGGTGGCGCACCCGCTAGAGGCGGCGCGCCTGGTGGGCGGCGGCGTGGGCAGAGGGGGCGGCGGCTTGGGCACACGTTATGGAGGAGGAAGAAAGGAGGAAGAGAGGCGCGGGAGATTGGAATAACGGGAATTACCCCTAATTACTTTCTTGATTGGATCAGATTAAAATAGCCTATTATTTATAGTCCCAATTAGACTCTAACGGGAAAGTCTTTATCGAACACGGACTTTTCAGTTTATCTAATCTTAATTCCTTAAATAATAATAATAAAGGGTAATTAGCGGCGACGGGCGGCGGCGGCGGGGAGCGGCCACACAGCACCCCGGCTCCCGGTGGCGGCATAGGGAGGCGGCGGCTAGGGTAGGTAGCCGCCCCTCCTCCTGTGGGCCCCCCACGCCGCCCCTCCCTAGGGCAGGCTATGGGGCCCGCTAGCAACATCCATGTCCTCCTTGGACCCAATGATGTCGCAATTTGTCGCCGTCTTTATTTGACGTATGATAGAACTCTTTCTCCAATCAGCGCGTCCTCACGCTGAATCTGAGTCCAATGGATGTGTCCTGCACGAAGCTCTTCGGATCCTATCGGTCCATGTATAGCTGAACAAGAAACTGTCCCTAGAGGTTATCATCATCTGTACCCTCATCTGCAATGTAGAAAAAGCAATAGTGGAAGGAACCTAAGTATCCATCAATGAAGTGACTAAACGGAGTGTTGCACTGCATCATTCCTGATGGTTTCCCAGTCAAGTGCTGCTGAGATATCGATCCTCCAATGTGCTGCTAATGCATCTCTTCTGGTGGTGTGTAGAAGATATGAATATCTGGAACATCGAATTCCCTTGGGATATGGAGACAAATAACAGCTGTCTTCGTAGCAGGTGGATAGCCGTGAAAAAACTCCATACTACCATGCAATAATTTGCCAGATGTGAAATCAGTTGAAAAAAATAGCAAATTATCCTAATTGTTTTTATCAATTACAACACCGCCTATTTGAGAAAACTAACGGCCTTTGTCATAAAAAAAAATCATAGTTGCCCATGACATCCATGTAGTTGGCCACTTTTCAAGAGACAATACAGCAATCGGAAAAGCAGATATCAGGTCGTATGTAGTATAGTAATTGAATTCCACAGCAAATAATTGAGGAGATTGATTTGCCTAAGTTTCCATCAATTCTGATAAATATACAGATGTAACTGAAATATAATACCTGTCTTTGTAGCAAATCACACCATCCTCCAAAGTCCACCAAGATGTTGCTTGATTGAGTCAAATTGTGTCAGCGATCACCTTTATAGTCACATCTTCCCATACAGCCTGACGTAGCTTTGCTAGCAAATCGGATGCACCAATGTTGAAATTAGGCTGAGGTTTACATGGGCCCTCCAAGGCATGGATAATAGGGCACAACTCATCCCCAACATCTGGAATCAGGCCGGGTTGTAAGTGGTTTGCTGCATGCTCTATACTCTGATCTAATAAAAATTCCTGACGCAACATCTTAAAAAAATTTGCCTAATTATCCTGTAAAGTATTTGTTAAAATTTGTATAAACCAGGCAAAAACATTATCAGTTAGGTGTAAAGCAGCATACGGGACTCTCTACTCTGCTGGCACCTCATATAGGTGAAATAAAATTTTCATCCGTGGGAGCCAAGAGATAGGATCTCTAGAACCATAAAAATTAGAGTAGAAATCTAAGTTATATACCTTGGTTGCCAGCCTGGACCGTCTGTCATTGTTGGACATGCTACTATAGCTGCTGGGGCTGCCTGCTAAACTGTTGAAAGCCCTTCATATAATTCGCAGGAGAATTTTGAATTCAAATGCAAAATAATTGCAGGTAATTAATTGCTTCATCCAGAGAGAGAGATTTTTTTTAAGCAATTCAGAATTAAAGGCAAATTCTATCTACTCTACTGAAAGTAAATACTGAGAAATAAATGACAGAATATATACAAAGGTGAAAGGTGCTCACCTCGCAGGGGCTCTCCCCCAAGCTGCATGTTGCCGTGCTTCAATAATATGTGGAGGTGGTGGTGGATACCCCATCTGGTCTATCAGGTACTCCAACCCGGTCTGCACGTGCAGCTGTCCACGGTGTAACTGCTCGAACTGCTGGTCCGCCTGGTGCTGCCACTGTTCCTGCTGGTGAAACCTGTTATCAACCTGGTGTTGCCACCGCTCATGTCGGTGCAAGGTATCATTAAATCCCTGCTTTGTCCCTATTTGAAGGTTAGTGAAATATGTAGACATAGCAGAGAAATCATTAATGGGAGTCTAAAAATGCTGTTCAGGAGGCGGCATATAATCATTTGCGGGTGGTGCATGGTATGGATACGGTCCACCAGTGGTGTACTCCGTATTTCCGCGCACAGAAAATGATGCACCGACTTTGTCCCGAAAATCATGCCCGGTGTTATCGGCTCTGTGGGGGAATGTTCCCCATCCTGTGGATGTAGAAGACTCTCCTTGCTAATATGTGGCTTGGTCCTCCCATCCTGAGTGGGTGGACCATGGCTGATGTGGCTCATGTGACGCGCCTGGATCATCAAAGTTAGTATAATGAAAATAATTTGGACTCGATGGTCTTTGGGTCATTGATGTACTCGATCCCCGGGCACTCTGCTGATGCGTGCTGATGGACACCTGCCAATATTAGTTTTCTCCGGAAAAGTAAAACTATCAACAGAATAAATTCCCAAATCCCTGTCAGGCAGTTCGTACTCATTTCGGTAGTTCTTATAAATAATGACTATTTTATTATCCCGACGTTTCAGCATATGAGCATGAAAGAAAAAGTCATATCCAATAATTCTACGGGCATCAGGAATAAATGTGAGTGTAGCCTTTGACAATAAATCTAATCCCGTAGCTAAGCGTGTAATCCAAGACGTGAAAGAAATGCTGCACTTTCTCATGGGAGGAACGGTTTTCCAGTAGTTCAACATCATTTTTACAGGTGATGCTTTTCTCTTTTTAATCATGATGTATAATAAATGTAATTTATCTTGTCTGATGGTGTTTAATTCCTCTCTAGGGAAGAAAGTAAAAGCTAGCCATTTAAGCATAAACCTTAGCGTTGGATGGTGGACTTCTTCAGTGGTATATTTTTGTTTACGTTCTGGTTTCTTAGCAGTGATGCTCTCCCAAAAATCATCTTTATTAAAATCCCAGAGAACATCAACTATATTCACTACACACCGATCAGAAAATCCTAGTACTATCTTGAAGGTTTTCCATGAGAGGGTAAAAGGTTTATTGAACATCC
This sequence comes from Chrysopogon serrulatus, assembly GCA_015844335.1. Taxonomy (NCBI): domain Eukaryota; kingdom Viridiplantae; phylum Streptophyta; class Magnoliopsida; order Poales; family Poaceae; genus Chrysopogon; species Chrysopogon serrulatus. Next base: position 63,729 of record JADLZL010001210.1, read on the forward strand.
TGAAGTGAACATTATCATCATCAAAGTCTAGGGAGCTAATAAATTCTACGGTGAGTAACTTGCTACCCTGCTCAGTGACTTCCCATGCATCTTCGTATCCAATCATTCTAAAAACGAGCTCAAACTCGGAATCCATTCCGGTTTCATGAGCAACGCATCATCAAATATTGGGGTATGAGTAAACTCTTTTGACTTAACCACATTGAATATTTTGATTTGAGGCCTAAGTGGTAACGAAATTTGATCAAGGCCCGTTAATTCATACCTCTCTTCCCGTTGGGAAGAGGATGACGGGTTGTCATACTCAAAAGGTGATGGCGGATCGACGTCCATTCGAGCCTTTGTACATGAAGGTACTTGAGATGATGTTTGGCGGGGTCTTTGCGGAAGGAGAGTGTTCTCCCAAGGATTCTCACCGCACCCTTGAGTCTCTTGTTCATCTTGCCTATAGAATGAAGAACACGAAGAACACGGCAAGAACAAACAAGAACACAAAAACTTGAAAAGGAATTGGATTAGCAAATCAAAGAGAAAGGGAAGAGGGATTCCTTGTGATGAACTTCCAAATTGCTTTCCCCTCTCTTTTCTTTTCTCTCTCTCTTTTTTTTGCTAATTAATGGATGATTTGGGCAAGTGAAGTTTCGTAGTTGAAAGTGGACGAAGAAATGTGCTCTCCGGACTTGGAATGAGCAAGTGAGGGGGTGAGAGAAATGGAGAGCAGAGGGGGAGTAGTAGGGCGCCGGCCGGCGTGGTGGTGGGGCCGGCCGGCCCCACCTGCTGCCTGCTAGTGTCCAAACTTTCCCAATGTCGACATATGCCTGTGAATGATCAATATGCTACCCCCTAGGTGCTACTTTCGGTGGCAGGAAGGAGTGGAGATGGTACATGCATGTGAGTGATAATTTGAATTTTTGGATGGTGGTGAATAATTGGTGGGTGAGATGTGATGTGAGGTGATGTGTGTGGGTCCCATATGTCTACCGTATTTATACCGTATAATGACTCAATAATGAAAAACTAAATTACTTTTATGAATCTATGAAAAATTAGAATTCTAATGATGGTATTTTTTTTTATAATTTTCTGCCACCACAATAAATTTCACTAACTTGGGGATTTGCGCTCCGTTAGTTATAATTTCATGGGGCTTAGATTTTATATATGGTATGCTTATGTTTATCTCTTTTTGATAATGCATTTGATAGAAAAGTAAATATGCTATTTAAATGCGAGAATTTAAATTATGATAAATACCGAGTTACCTCCCGGCGAAGGTTCGGGGTTTTAAGTCCACCAGGCCGGACTTTTCTATTTGAATTATTGTTCATGATTGACCTCCGATGTCGGAGGTGTTGCTATCTCGTTCCTCTTGATCCTTGAGAGCTTTGCATTGTTCGGGTCTTGGCACGAATGCGAATCGCTCTTCTTGCCCATTAATGGTGAATATTATTTCGCCCGACTCCGGCGTTGATGGTTGCATTTGCGGTGTTTAGGAATGGTCGCCCAAGGATAAGATGTATCTTCCTCTCTTCACGCATGTCAAGTACCACAAAATCTACGAGGAGCGAAAAAGTCACGGATTTTTACCGGAATATTTTACGCTATCCCTGCGGGGGTAGCGGACTGATTGGTCGACTAGTTGCAAGCACATTGTTGTTGGAGTGAGCGTGGAATAGTCGAGTTTGTCGAAGACCGTCTTGGGCATGGCCGACGCTTGCTCCAAGATCACATAAAGGCGTCCTCGAACATCGGTTGCCTATAGAGCAATCTATAGTGGGACATCCTGGGTCCTTCTTCTTAATGGGAGAAGAATGTAGGATTGCCTCACTACATGTCTCTGTTAGCTTGATGACTTGATCGAGGGTAGTGGTCCCTTGTTGTTGAGGATGGCTCGAAGGTACTTTGCGTATGTAGGTACTGCATAGCATCTAACAACGGAATGTTGACATATAAATTCTGAATAACCTCTACAAACTTCTTGAACTGATCGTCGGTGGTGATACTTCTCCTCCTTCGTGAGAAAGGTAGGAGAGTAGTATCATGGAAGTCTTTGCGTTAATTCGGGGCTCTTGTGGATCAGCTGTTGGTGAAGGTGTTTTAACTTCTTTTTCTTTGTTGTTCTTTTCAAGCTTCTTTGTCTACCTGCACTAAATGTGAAGGTCTACGTGCCTTATACGGGTAGGGTGGATCACGTGTAATCTTACCTCCTCTAGTAGATATTCCTTTAATCATTTCATGGTTAGTGGCGAAAAAAGTAGAAGCTAGATGTGTAATCTGTGATTCTATCTTTTTATTGAACATTATTTGCTCTTTAAGCTGCTAAAGAGAAATTGTCCAATTTTGAATTAATTCCTTCTAACATTTCATCATTAAAAGCAAGCTTCATATAAATACTCTCATTAATTCTAGCTTGTTCTAATATTAATTCTCTCAAGGGTGGTTGTCTTTGATTTGAATTGTAATTACTTTGATACTTACCTTGGCTTGTTGCCTGAGGTTGACTCCATCCTTGTTTCTTAATGATTGCACTGATATCTTCTTTATATTGATCTTGAGGATTGAATACATCTTGAATGGCTTGACGATTTCTTTTATAATTATCCCTCTGCTCTAGCCAGCTCAATAATACATCCATCTTGGTTGATAGTGCACACAACTCCTCTGGAACTTCTTCACTTTCAAGGCATGTCTGAGTGTTGAATGTCCAATTCTGATTTTACGCCATCTTTGCCATAATAGCTTCGACTTTTCTAGGGGTGAGTGACATAAATGATCCTTCAGTAGTGGCATCCAATTGCTCACATGACCTTTGGGTTAGTCCATGATAGAATGTTTGCATGAGCAACCACTTCTCCATTCCATGATGCGGGCAGTCTGATATGTATCCTTGAAAACGCTCACATGCTTCTGGAATAGGTTCACCTTTCTGCTGATGAAATTCTGAAATCTTTCCTCGTAAGATATTCGTTCGGCCTATTGGGAAAAACTTCTCTAGGAAAGCTTTCGAACATTCTCCCCATGTCTTGATTTGATTTTTACTCTGATAAAACCACTGCTTCGCTCTTCCCTCTAATGAGAAAGGAAACAAGCGAAGTAGTACGACATCTTGAGGAATGCCTTGAATGTCAATGGTATTGCCAATCTCGTAAAAATTCTGCAAATGGGCAATGGCATCTTCTTCCTTCTTTCCACTAAATATGATAACTTGTACCATTTTGATGAGGCTTGGCTTGATCTCATAATCATATTCACCAAGGTCAAAAGTTGGACCAACACAAATATTCTCGGTGCTTGGAGCAGAGAATTCACACAGAGTCTTCTCAGCCATCGCTTCTCAAAATAATATAAGACCCTTCTTCCTATGGTTGTTCCTGATAAGAGTTAAAATACTACAACCAGTCCTGCACTTACCCTATAAAAATTGCTAGATAAAACATGGGTAAGTTTGCTAAAGCAAAAAGGTTATGATCTAGGTATAATTTTAATATTTTGTTTTTCTATAAAGGGTTCTACGAAAGATTTACTCATATAAAATTCTAAAGAAATGTATATATCTGGCGAATCAATAAATCCTTTTAAGTTATCCTAATAAATAAAATTGCCATTCCCGAACAACGGCGCGGAAATGCTTGTTGATATTTTTAACATCACTTCACGTTAAGTTATCATTCCTAACATGATGCCAAAAACCAAGGATAAAAATAATCTACACGCAATGACTCTAAATAGAATATATCCGCAAGCGCATAGATAATTCTCCGTTGTAGCATTTCACCGGGGAAGTATTCGAGTATCGTTGATTTATTTTATGCCAAAAGGATAAAGGAGCATTCTATCTATTAGGAGTGGGCAACTTATAAGGATTAAGAATAATAAATGAATAAACCCTATCATAGCCTATTACACCAATGCTTTAGCAATAACTAGTCAATGATAACGATAAATGATAAATGAGTAATTAAGATAAATGGTATTCCGAGAGATAGAATATAGAGACTCACTAATGTAGTAAAACAATCTCGAGATTCGGTTAGAGCAAAGGAAACCTATGTAATTACTAATATAAAGTCTACGACCTACGCCATGCTACACATTTTCATCTATAGTGTAATAAACTCGAGAAGACATCATAAGGAGCATCAACTAATGAGGATATTAAGACACAAGGGTCACCTCCTTCGCGGCCGTGCTCGGCTAGTCCTACGTGCGGGGGATGGACTACTGAGAGGAACCAACGCGCATTTGTCACTGCGCGGACTACCACACTAACCCCGACACATCGGGGTGCCTCCGTAGGTACACAATATATCTAGACACCACGTCTACATAATGCGCACCACCTAACTCACTCGAGTCTTGAATCGGGCGCTTTTACGATCATATAATGATAATCATCATAAATCACATCTATATCGAATATGCAACTAGAATAAACTAAGAACTGAATAAGTAGCAATATATTAAAGTAGAACAAAGTCATAATGAAATACAAGATAATATTACCAATTTCTAGAAGACAGATCACGGAATCCCGGCGGGGCGCTTTGATCTCTACTTGAATCTTGCTAGACGCCTATACTAAGAACTTGAAGAACTAGAGCTCCACTTCTAATCTCTAAAAACCCTAACTTCTGACTACTCTTGACAAATGAAGCAGGAGAAATGAATTCGTTCTCTGGGCGGGGGGTCTACCCCTCTATTTATAGCCCGGTGGAGTGCACGCGCGCCGCAGGATCAAACCGACGTAACCAAGGGCCAGGATGCATCGTGGGAGGCGGTGGAGGAACATTCCAGAAGACGGCGGCCAAACCCTAACCCTAGGGGCCGGGCGGCGCCATCGTGGGGCCGACGGGCCCCACCTGGTAGCGGCTGTGGGCCCCGCTGCTTCGGGTGTCTTCTGGAACCTTCCTGACCCCGTTGGCGGTGTTGTTGCGTTGCGGATACGTTTCGTGGTAGATTTGCACTCCAATCCTTCTTTTTGGTCTTTTCTAGATAATTCCCTGAAAATCAGACAATTCACCAAAACTCATGGAATTTATCAGAAATAACCCCTATGGTTCTATTGTTGCTTCTTTTTAAGTGATAGTTGACGGTATAGAATTTGCACTTAGTGACCGTCAACAGATGCCATTACTTCTAGGTTGTGAGGTGATAGGGTGGGCGGTAGGATGAGAGTTGCCCATACCGTGCTAGATGCTGGTACCACTTGGAGGGCCTGGTTCTATGCTTTTCCAGTCTCAGCTATACCTAAGAGGTTATCCGGAGGTTTCCCAGGAGCTGAGTGGTAGGATGGCATCAGTCTGTCAAGCAAGCAGCTGGAATTTGCCTAGACAATGCATGGTCGAGGATGGCTATCTTGTGGGTATGTAAAACCTCTGCAGAGTGTCATGGTTAATCGATCGATACATATGCCGACTTGTCGGTTATGGACCTTTCCTGGGACCTGCTTCACTAGATAGGAGATGTGTCCTTCTTTTCTCCCCCGTGTTGTGAGATAGAGCCGGTCGAGGACTGTTGAGGCAGGCCGAGTGGGAGTTGGCCTGTCGACACGAGTGAGATGAGATATGGTGGATGAGGTGGATGGGTGGTATGGGATGGATGGATGGATGGATAGACGGTGTGTGGATATGGTGTTAAACTTAAACTATATACATACTTATATTATACTTGACTGATATTGCATAGGAAACCACAGCCAAATATAGGTTCTCTTGTTATACCCATATTGCATCCAGTTCCACAAAGCATAGCAAAGCATAGGGTGAAAATGTGGCCAGTACATATCGTACTGATCTTTGGCACGCAGGTTCTGAGGCTTACAACTCCGAAGGATTCGATGGTTAGGGGTTTCGTTGCTACGCTCAAGTCGTTGGATAGAAGTTGCTTCCGTACTCTCAAGCTGTTCCAGTTGATGCTACTCTGTGATTCGCGTCTGTTGGTGTTGTAATAAGTTATCGTAAACCCTTCTAATTGCACTCTATTATCGTGGTATGGATTTGATATTCGACTGGAATATGGGTAATATGATTTAAAAGATCGTATTACACTTCGACTGTGTGGATTTTTTCTTCATGGAAAATCGGGTCGTTTCAGTTGGTATCAGAGCCGTACTTGACCCTAGGACGAAACCCTTAAGAAATTGACGATAGAAACAGGACGAACCAAATCTCTTTTCGGTTATATACCGACCCTGCAACACTTTTGCTTGCAAGACCTATCTACTATTGACCGACTTGCTAACCATTATCATTTGAAGTACTACAACACCTTAGAAATATAGGTGGCCTATAGGGCCCACACCCAGACTTTATTCCCCAAAAGCTGCTTTGGAAAAAAATACTCGAACAAGACCCCGTCTACTGCAACTCAAGTAACTGTCTACACCCATTGGAGACACTAGCTGACCTTAGAGCCAGCTGGAGCCTTAGCTACACGGGCCACCTATACTAGGCAAGACGACAAGGTTGGAGCTACAGACAACCATGATCCTTCGTAGTACACCTTCCCGGACAAGATTTAGGGCAATCAAACCTCACAAAGACCTTAGTTGTGACCTGTCATGAGCTAGGTTGTACCCCCCTAAGGAAGAATCCAGACTTAGCTAGACGTTGACTTGGTACGCGTAGTACGATCTTCGTGAATCCTCTAGCGTAGCTGCTGGGATATCGCTGTGTAACTAAACCATGTAATGAGTGAATCGGTTCTTAACACTTCTTTTTGGGTCTTAATTGCTTCTTTGATTGAGTGTAGGGTAGAAAAATAATTTAAAATTGATTAAACTCTTAATTACTAATGAAATAATGTTACTATATCCATGTCACGTACACTAAAGTGCTTTTTATGGCTATGACGCAGATGTCTTCACGACGTTCTGCTCGCCTGGAAGGCCGCCCTCCATCCCCCGAACCAGCCATGGGGCGTGGAGCCAATCGCAACCGTGGTCGATGCAGCGGTCGTGGTCGTGGGACGGGGGCGCACCGAATCGTTCCCGACGACCGGGGAAGTTGAAGACGTCCGTGAACAGACCTACCAATGAGATCCCAGTTGTCCATGAAGTCCCTATTGGAGGAGCACCACCCCAGCCGCCACCTCCGCCGCCTACGCTTGTCGAGGTGATGGCCCAACAGACTCAACTTCTGGCATCGCTCGTGGAAGGAGCAAATCGCCGCCATGGAGGTCACCATAACGACTTCCAACGGAAAATTGAGGGATTCATGAAGCTCAGGCCGCCCACTTATGACGGCTCTGACCCCGATCCACTCTCCGCTAGTGACTGACTCAAGGAAATGGAGAAGAAACTGGATATGACCACTTGCACTACCGACGAAGAGTGTGTTGCCGCCGCTTCGCATTAGCTCACAGGTGTCGCACGCACCTGGTGGGATAGCTACAGTGATGCGCATGAGGACCCCACCAACATCTCTTGGGAGAAATTTGTGGAAGCTTTCACCGAGTACCACATCCCAGAGGGAGTAATGGAAGCTAAAGCTGAGGAATTTCGCAACATCGAGATGGAGAGAGACAGTGTCTGTGAATACACCACCCGCTTCACCAACCTACTTCGCTATGCACCCAGCTCTATCAGGTCCTCTGAGAAAGAGAAGCTCTACTACTACAGGAAGGGGTTGGACACCCGCATCAAGGTGAATCTGGGAGGCACCAAAAGCCACACACTGCGCGACCTGATTGACTGCTGCATCCAAATCGAGAAGGATCGCAAGGAAGTCGTAGGTGAGTTCAGGGAGAGGAAGCACAAGTATGTGGGATCATTCCGCAGCTCTGAGCACAAGAGGTACCGCAGTGAGACGCCTTCGGTAGGTCGTAACCGCTATAGAGAATGGTGGATCCTACCACACCGGGCACACCCGCTCTGCTCCAGACCGCTACAACAAGGATCGCTCTACCCAGCCACGCGTCTCGTACGAGCACCCCACGCAGGACCAAGCCCCAATCAGCACCGACAACCAGAAGACCCCTGCACCAACGCCTTTAAGCAATGCTCGTACCACAAGCTTTAGTTGTGGACAACCGGGACATAGAGCCGCCAACTGCCCTAACAAGACCGCTACACCTGCTACAATCTCCGGCAAGCAAGTTCTAGGTTACATGAACCACAGTGCCCGAAGATCCGCCCGTTGGCGCCTCACCCACCTGAACGCTAAGGATGCGCAAGCTACGCCGAATCAGGAGTACGGTATGTTCTGAGCTTTACGGCATTAAAGCATTAGTTCCTTTAGATTTTAGAGTAGCATGTTCACATATATAGCATCAACGAGAAAGAGTCCGATCACCGAGCATGACAACCCCACCCCACAGAGGTGTACGTCACACTTTAATCTCGGGGACGAGATCCGATGAGGGGTAGTACTGTAACAACCCGAAATTTTACACAACACAAAAATCTCAACTATAAAACTTTTCTCAAAAGACCCATGTAATGATGAGTGTCATTTAGTATAACCAACCCTAGCTTGCATAATGAAGGACCCAAATAAGACTATTCCATTATCATATGCATACTATATTTCTACATTTGTTGATATCACATGTGAAATGGACCTTGCTTTTATTATTATAGATATTTGTACAAATAAATCCTAACAAAAAGCATGTATGATTTGGCTTTTGCTTGGAGTTTATGATGTGCTAAGAATAACTAAATATAATACGTATAAATAATTAATGAGGATCATTAATTATTTAACCTAATTAAACCTACACTACATATGTAGATAATAATGTCCATTGATAATATAAATATGTATGTTACTATTTAATAAATCCCAATACATGGGAAAAGACCTCTAAGACCCACCTTGGACCCCCCCCTTTGGACCCCACCTTGCTTTGTTAAACCCCAGTTACTATCACTAACTATGATTAAGCACTAATAATAGAGGGGAATTGAAATAGAAAAGGGAAAGGAAAGCAGAGAGGAGAAAGAAGCCCACGGCGGCCCACGGAGCCTAGCCGGCCGGACTGCTCGGCCTTCCCTTTCCAGCAGCGCACGCATGGGCACGCCCGATGGCGAAGCGTTAAAGAAGCAGCGCCCAAAGAACAACACGCGGCGGCTCCACCGAAAAACGCCTGATCGGGATCCGCTTCCTTCACACAGACCGACAGACGGGGCCCACCTGTCGGCACCTCACCCCTATTCCTCTTCTTCCTCCCACGCCGACGCTCCGCTCCACGGCACGTCGCAACGCCCGCGCCCCACCGCGCCGCCTGAGTCCTAAGGCCCGCGCGCTGCCTCGCCCCCTTGCCCTCACTGCCACGCGGGCCCACGAGCCACGCGAATTGCGTGAACCCCTTCACGCGAGCACGCACGCAGCTCACCACCCGCCGCTGCCGTGCCTCACCTGCTCGCCCTTCTGCTTGGAGGCTAAGAAATTGGCACCGCTGGCTGCCAATTGGGGCCCGCCTGTACGTCCGCGTCGATCACCAGCCGCTCCTAGCCGCTTGATCACGACGACGCCGCGATCGCCGTCCGCCATAGCCGTGGCAAGCCGCTCGTGCCTATAAAGCCAGACCCCGATGCGCTAGGGCTTCCCCATCCACCCGCCGCCACCCGGTGGCCTTCACCAAGTCCTGCCGAGCCAAGAGGAAGAGAAGGGGAGGGAGCAGCAAGGGGGAGGGAGACGCCGGACCTTCACCGGAGCTGTTGCCGCCGCCGGAGCTGGAGGAGACGACCCTGTATGACTACAGCAGCGTCGCGGCTCTGCACGGCACTGCTCCGAATCAACACGGCCACAACTCTACACTGCACCGGTAGCCTAGCTTCCCCGCGACCAAGGTGAGCACCACCGCCCACCGTTCCCACCTTGCCCTGCTACGGCCATGGCGCTCCGCCGTGAGAGCGCGTAGGCCAGAGCCATCGCCGGCTCTTAGAACACACACGCACGCGCACGCACTGACCATCCAGGCCAAACGGACCTGACCCAGCCACAAAATCGGTGCCATGTGCACCGACGAGCTCGACGACCACCGTGAACGCCGTATCCTGACAAGCCACCGTTCCGGCAGTACCACACCACCAGAGACCTCGAGGACCAAAGGACCATCCCGCCTCGCCGTAGTACACATCGTGCGCACACAGGCAGCGAGAAACCGCTAGCCAAGCCCTATGACCCGAACCCACGCCGCCGCGCGGGCGCGTTCTGTGCTGCAGCGATATGCGTCACGGAGCGCCGCCTTGTCGCCGCCGTTCTGACTGACTCCGGCCGCCTCGCATCGTTCTGTTGGTCCGAACAGCTTCGCCGTAACGCCATTGAGCCGAACCATGCACGAGACGAGGACCGAGCACCACCTAACGCCCGGCAGCGCGAGCACCAAGCGGGAGTTACATCACGGCCCGGCAACCGCGCTACGGACGCCACCGTGTTATATGGCCGTCGCCGGCTATCCTTGTAGAGGCCCAGGAGCACCAATCGGCTGACTACGCCCCCAATTTGGCACTAGAGACATCACGGCCCATCCTACGTGTCGCCACCGAGGACCCCCGCCATGCCCCACCGTGCTTGCGGTTGCCGCCGTCTTGAATGGGCGCCGCCGGTCAGCCAAACACCAACACGGGGCCACCAATTGACTAGCCGCACCGCAAATTGCACCCTGGGGATGTCGGGGACCTGTCGTTGCCGTACGCCACCGGCAGAAGCGCTGCCGCCGCGGCCAGTCCCCACGGAGCACCACCACCATCGTTTGAACGCCTACCGAAACCACCGTGAAGCCCTAGTGCCTATGCGCTCGCCCATGGGAACCGAGACACCGCCGTGCCGTGGGTGTGAGCTCACCGCCGGCGGGTGCCTCGCCGCGTTCTTTGTGAAAATGTAGAGGGAGATGGAGAGGAGAAAAACTGGCCACAGCGTGCACTCGGTCCATGTGAGCCTCAGAGGAGAGGAGGATTGGTACACCCGTTCCACCATAAGCCACGTCTGCGGTCCATGGACCGACGCTGGCCTATCCACCGAAGACCCGTGAGCCGTAGACCGAGACCCGGCCCAGTATCCAGATGATGACGTGGCGCAACCATGTGTTGACACGTGGCAGCCCAAGCCCGGCCCTCCAGGCCCAGTGACCCACTGTTGATGTCACGCTTGCATCACGCTGACGTCAGCCCTGCACTGTTGACCAACCAGCAGCTGACACGTGTCACCCTGAGGATTTTTGGCCCTTTTCTTTTTCAGAAAATTGGTTAAACTTCGGAAAATCATAACTTCTTTATACGAACTCCAAATTTGGTGAACCAAATTTCTAAATTCATCTAAAATCAAGCTCTACACACTGGAGTCATGTTTGAGTGCATTTGGATCTTTTCGCAATTTATTTGTTCTTTATGCCCTCTATAGGTGTCGCTAATGCGACTATATTTGTGCCGTTTCAGAGTAAGAGGAAGAATGTGCCGAGTACGATCGTGACTACAACGAGAAATTAGGAGACGACCGTTCTGAAGGTGCCACATTCTATCCACTTCTCGTAGATCCTATTACGCATTGCAAATGAGTAGTACTGCTAGTGCTTTAATTATTGTTGCTATCACCTGATTAGGGTTGCATGGAAGTACTTCTTGATTGCCGTTATATTGACGCAACCTTGCCCCTACTCACCCGCTGTTAGGCTAGACACACGCTTGCTATCATGATTACTATTTTGATCTCTACTACGCTTTATATCTTGATGTGATGCGTGGTGGAAACTATTATATATATATATGACTAAGGCACATGATGCCAACCTAAACCTTGTGGATGGTGAGTGTGCTGTGTGTGTCTTGGGTGAGTGGAGGGTGAGGGTTCTGTCGACCGAGCTGGGATATGTGACGAGCTTGAGGCGAGTCTTGCCGTGTGATGTGACCTGGGCATCCTATGAGATGAATACCTGTGGCCGGTATATGTGATGTGATGTGATGTGTGAGGTGGGATCCTGGGTGTGAGCCTATTGAGAGGTGGAGCCCAGGACAGGGGTGCTGTGGTGGCACGTAAAATGGTAAACCTAATGAAGATATCCAGCTTGGTCAACCCTAAGAACTTACTAGTATCCAGACTCACCGGGAATCCTTGCATCCTACACGCTCTCTTGTAATGGGAGAGACGGTTGGACTACTTGGTAGAATGATGCCATTACTGCTAGGTTGTGAGGTGATAGGGTGGGCGGTAGGATGAGAGTTGCCCATACCGTCCTAGATGCTGGTACCACTTGGAGGGCCTAGTACTATGCTTTCCCAGTCTCAGCTATACCCGAGAGGTTATCTGGAGGTTCCCCAGGAGCTGAGTGGTAGGATGGCATCAGTCTGTCAAGCAAGCAGCCAGAATTTGCCTAGACAATGCATGGTCGAGGATGGCTATCTTGTGGGTATGTGAAACCTCTGCAGAGTGTCATGGTTGATCGATCGATACATATGCCGACTTATCGGTTATGGACCTTTCCTGGGACCTGCTTCACTAGATAGGAGATGTGTCCTTTTCTCCCCCGTGTTGTGAGATAGAGCCAGTCGAGGACCGTTGAGGCAGGCAGAGTGGGAGTTGGCCTGTCGACACGAGTGAGATGAGATATGGTGGATGAGGTGGATGGGTGGTATGGGATGGATGGATGGATGATGTGTGGATATGGTGTTAAACTTAAACTATATACATACTTATATTATACTTGACTGATATTGCATAGAAAACCACAGCCAAATATAGGTTCTCTTGTTATACCCTTATTGCATCCAGTTCCACAAAGCATAGCAAAGCATAGGGTGGAAATGTGGCCAGTACATATCGTACTGATACTTTGGCACGCAGGTTCTAAGGAGGCTTACAACTTCGAAGGATTCGATGGTTAGGGGTTTCATCGTTACGCTCAAGTCGTTGGATAGAAGTTGCTTCCGCACCCTCAAGCTGTTCCAGTTGATCCTACTCTGTGATTCGCGCATGTTGGCGTTGTAATAAGTTATCGTAAACCCTTCTAATTGCACTCTATTATCATGGTATGGATTTAATATTCGACTAGAATATGGGTAATATGATTTAAAAGATCGTATTACACTTCGACTGTGTGGATTTTTCCTTCGTGGAAAATCGGGTCGTTTCAATTGGCCGGCTCTAGGGAGTCTCTCTTGGTACTTTGGCATACTTAACATCTCTTAGAGTTAAGCAAACCATCTCCCTTACTTTACATGCCTCTTGATTGATCTAGAGAGTGATTGGGAGAGCTTCTAGTGCATTTGCCTTGTGATTAGGCATTTAGTGGTACTAGTGAGTGTTTTTGCTGCGATTGAGCTTATTACTCTTGGTGGTTGCCACCACCTAGATAGTTGGAGCAGCAAGCCAGAGTTGAGCAAGCTTGGGGATTGTTCTTGGCCACTCTGAAGGTGATTGTGAGGGGTTCTTGACCTTGTCCCCGCGGGAGATCACAAAAGGTACTCTAGTGGAATGCTCGTGACTTGTGTTGCCCTCATCTTGTGGTGATTCTTACGGTACCCATTGGAGACTTGGTGTGGTGCTAATTAACCACCGAATCCTAAGTGAGTGTGACGTAACAACGAGGAGTAGCGTGTTGGCAAGCACGTGAACCTCGGTAACAAATCTAGTGTTCATTTGGGATTGATCCATCGAGATCATATTTGGATTTCATATTGATTGATTGGATCATCACCTTGGATATTCATTGTTGATCAAGAAGATGATTGGTATGACATCTCGAAGGCACAGTTTGCATCCCTCGGTTTCTTCCTTGCGATTACTCTTGTGCAAAGTAACATATTAGGTTGTGTAGAATAGTTTGATTGCTAAGTATTTTATTCTTAGTGTGCCTAGGGTATTAGGATTGCTAGAATTGGATAGGTTGGCTTGTAACCCCTTTAGGCTAGAGCAATACTTGCTTCACCATTTTATTTACTAACTGGTTTGTTTAGTGCTTTGTAAAATTTTTATTAGGCTATTCCCCCTCTAGCCATTTAGGACCTTTTAATTGTGCTGTGCTGACAGTTGCTCTGCTTCTGCTGATGTTCTGGGATAGAACTATTATCAATTTTGGCTGGCAGAAACTTTTCCTCATCATTATGAAATACATTGATTATTGATGGCCAAACGATCCTCTTCTTCTCCTCCTTCTTGATGATGCACGCAGTATGGCTTGGTGCTATCGGTGCCTGTTCGTTGATGGTGTTCAGGCTGCTGCTCCCGATGTCCACGATCTCCTTGGCTCTCTTCGTAAATGGATCAAGTATGGTGCTAAATGCTGTCGGGCCTCTTGGCTGCTGATCTCGCTCAAAGATCTATAAGCGAGTCTCTAGATTGGCGAGACGTAGATCCATCTCATGGAGACGATCCTCATCCTTGCCACGATTGTGCGATCTCAAATGTCTTTGAAGCGGTTATCGGCGATGTCGAGGCGTAGCTTTAGTTCATCCATGTGCCCCGACGAAGGCGGTGGTGAACTTGTCGAAGACCGTCTTGATCTCATCAATGGTGATAGAAGCCATGGATTACTTCTGGTCTGCTGATACCAGTTGTAACACACGTAGCAGGAGGGTGGATCTAGGCTAGTGGATTGGAGGAGGAGGAGATGGGGGAAGGAGGGGTGGCACACCCGCTAGCGGCGGCGGCTTAGGGCGCATGGTGAGGAGCAGGAAGAGAAGAGGAAGAGAGGTGCGGGGAGATTGGAATAACGGGGAATTACTCCAACTACTTTCTTGATTTGATCCGATTACAATAGCCTATTATTTATAGTCCCAATTGGACTTTAACGGGGAAAGTTCTTATCGAACACGGACTATCCAGTTTATCTAATCTTAATTCTTTAAATAATAATAATAATAATAATAATAATAATAATAATAATAATAATAATAATAATAATAATAATAATATGCGGCGAATGTGGTGACGACGGGGGGGAGCGGCCGCGGCGGCCCCCGGCTCCCCGGTCTTGGCGGCATAGGGGGAGGCGGCGGCTAGGGTAGCCGCCGCCCCTCCCTAGGGCAGACCTTGGGGCCCGCTAGTGACGTTCATGTCCTCCTTGGGCCCAATGATCTCGCAATTTGTTACCGTCTTTATTAGACGTGTGACAAAAAATCTGCACTAAATATTTTTACCTCGGTAATTTCAGTCCTTCCCTACCAACTGCCACTAGGCGTCTAAGCCCAACAATCATTCGGCCAATTCAGTTATTTAAGTTAAGCCCATGATTTTGAATTTTAATAATTGGGTTGTGCTGTGTAAAATAATCTCGATCAATTGAACTCACGTGTCCGTAAAATAATGACAGTATCGCTACCTTATTATTTGTCCTAGTTTGTCTGTCCTTCTGTCCTCTTTCCTCCACAAACTCGATTGAGAGACAAAGTGAATAGGTTATTATTTACATCTACTAGCTTTGACTGTGGTAGTTGCTAAGCATATTCGTCACCGGCGGCTCTGGGGCGCATACCGCGTCACTGCATAGCGTTGCACAGGTTAAATAAACGCCATAAATGTCAATCAGAGCTCAGCATTAAGCAAATGAGGAAACCTGATGTATTCCAACAGTTTATATCATTGGCTCTATTTTCATTAAAAGTATTTGGACTGTGTCACTGGTATGATCAGGAAACCCGGTTTATTCCAATAGTTTATATCATTGGCTCTAGTTTCATTATAAGTATTTGGACCGGGTCACTGGTACGCATGTTTGGTCCGACGCACACCTTCTCCGATCAGTCTTTCAGACGGCGAAGCTTTTAACTAATTTGAAAAGAATTCTCAACTTTAGCTGAGTGGTTTTAAGATCAAGTTTGAATGGCCAAAATAATTAAAGCTCTAGTTAACAGAATTTATGACTTTACAGCTCTAGTTATTGGCTCACAAAAAAGAAGAAGATTGAAGCCATTGATTTATCTTCGAGGTGCAACTTCGACTATAGTAGCATGGGATTATAAAGGTATTTTCAAGACGATATACTCTTACCATTCATCTTTTATGTTTCCCAAGTAACTAGAAAACCTTGCAAAAATATACCTATTAATAACCATTAATTTTTCAAAATTTAGAAAATCTTGGTACCACCGTCACTGATACTAAACTCATTAAAAGAACTAATTGGTAATTAAATTGTGCACTGAAGGGCTTGTTTAGCTGTACTTTGTCAACCTACCCCAGTACATAGATTTGACTGGACTATGCTGAAAATTTAACTAGTTTTCATCCCAATATATTTTGATCGGATTTGCATAACAACCTTACTTCCTCGATTCAAGAAAAGATGGTCTTACAACATTCAAATTTTGTCATAAAATACTTGACCTTGCTTTACAATAATGCACATTTCTCTTTTCTCGGTTCACATCTATCTCTACTTCAAGAACATTTTTTGTCTTTTAACTTCGATGGTGGTTTTTATAGGTAAGAGATTCTAAAATATTATCTAATATGGGCGGATGGAGCAAGTCATACTGCACATGTCCACAACATCTAAATATCTGGTCTGGTGGGTGTTGACAAAAGTGTAAAACGTTTTAAATAAACGTGGGGCACTGTCCTGTGTGAGGACTGAGATGGATACATATACGTATACATACGTACGATCTGACGTCGCTGTGCTTTTGATGGCCACTGGTCAGCTCCCAGTTCGCCTATTTAAGCAGTGCTCCAGGGTTACCAGCGGCATAAATTCCAGAGCTTAATTCTTCTGAACGGAGAAGCCAAGTAAGGTTGAAGAAGCGCAGATATATCAAGCTAGCTGGAAGTAGCTTTCATGGAGCAAGCCAGCAAGACGACGACGGCTCACGGGTGGGCTGCCAGGGATGCATCCGGCCTCCTCTCCCCTTACAGCTTCTCACGAAGGTGAAGGTCTATCGATGTCTCTCTCAGTCTCACATACACTTGCGTTGTCTCTTTCCATGACGAACTTACTATGCGTACGGAGCTCTGTACGACACTGTTCGTGGTACATGATCAACATTAAGGGCCCCTTTGGCACCATGGGTGAAACGCAGGCAAACCAGGGAAAGCAGGTACGCAGGAAACGAATCCGTAGGAAAGGAAGTTCGATTCCTATGACGTCCCCATCGGCCCATCCGCTCCTTTGGCTCCCCATTGTCCAGCTCGGCACAATCGCTCGCCGCCCCCCTCCTCTAGCGCTGGGCGCGGGCGCCTCCCCTCCGGGCGCGGCGCGGGCGCCCTCCTCCCCCACGGCACCCGGGCGCTCTCTCCCCACCCGGCGCGGCGGGGACGCCCTCCCCCTGGGCGGGCGCGGGCGCCCTCCCGGCGGCAGACGCGACGCGGGCGGCCCCTCCCGTCTGGAATCTGGATCTAGCGCCCGGGCCCCGCCTTTCGACCTCCGGCGCCTGCTGGAAGGGTGTGGCCTCGTCGTGGCCTCACGTCGTTCCCTCCTGGTGTGGCCGTTGCCCCTCTCTCTTTCTCTCTCTCTTCTTCGTTCTTGCCTCGGACTTCGCGAAACCATGAGATCGAAGCGGATGTTTCTTTCCTCCGCCGTTTGTGAGAGAACAAATTCCAGAGGAATCCGTTCTTGCGGTTTTCCGGTGGCCTTCCAAAGGGCGTATGACGTCAGCAAAACCATAGGAATGGATTCCTATGGTTTCCTGCGTTTCACCCGTGGTGCCAAAGGGGCCCTAACAGTGATAACTAACCAGCCATGTACTCAGTACACGTATCAGACAGGCCCACACAGGAACCTTACATGACATTCGTGCTTTGCTTGATGGCGATTATTTCAGGGTTCAGCGGGACGGCGACGTGACGATCAAGGTGCTCTTCTGCGGCATCTGCCACACGGACCTCCACGTCATCAAGAACGAGTGGGGCAACGCCATGTATCCCGTTGTGCCCGGGTAATAGTCATAACCTAATAATCATCTAATCATAGATGCTCAGATCGCGATTTCTAATCATCTAACGGCGGTGAGCATGATGTCAACGCAGGCATGAGGTCGTCGGCGTCATCACAGACGTCGGCCACGGCGTTACCAAGTTCAAGGCCGGGGACACAGTGGGCGTGGGCTACTTCGTCGACTCGTGCCGCGCCTGCGACAGTTGCAGCACGGGACACGAGAACTACTGCCCCGAGCTCGTCCTCTCCTCCAACGGAGTGGACCACCACGGCGACGGCGCGACCACCAAGGGGGGCTTCTCCGACGTGCTCGTGGTCAGCCAGGACTTCGTCGTCCGGGTCCCCGACAGCCTGCCTCTGGACGGCGCCGCGCCGCTGCTCTGCGCCGGAGTCACGGTGTACAGCCCGATGGTGCAGTACGCGCTCAACGCGCCCGGCAAGCACCTCGGCGTCGTCGGTCTCGGCGGCCTAGGACATCTGGCCGTCAAGTTCGCCAAGGCGTTCGGCATGACGGTCACCGTCATCAGCTCGTCGCCGAGCAAGCGCGACGAGGCGCTCGGACACCTTGGCGCCGACGCGTTCTTGCTCAGCCACGACGCCGCGCAAATGAAGGCTGCAGCCGCGACGATGGACGGCATCATCGACACGGTCTCCGCGGGGCACCAGATCGTGCCGCTGCTGGCGCTGCTGAAGCCCATGGGGCAGATGGTGGTCGTCGGCGCGCCAAGCACGCCGCTGGAGCTGCCGGCGTATGCCATCATCTCCGGCGGGAAGCGGGTGGCCGGGAACGGCGTGGGAAGCATCGCGGACTGCCAGGCGATGCTGGACTTCGCAGGGGGAGCATGGCGTCGCCGCTGATATTGAGGTCGTGCGGATGGACTACGTCAACACGGCGATCGAGCGGCTCGAGAAGAACGATGTGAGGTACCGCTTCGTCATTGACGTCGCGGGCAGCCAGATGGATACCGTTGCTTAGGTGTGCTCGGATGCGTAGTTCCAGTTCCAGTCATATGTGTGCGAAATTTATTTGCTTAGTTTGTGTCTTTTTGGTGGGTCCATATGAGTCAATAAACTAGGCAGGCCATATGGTTTGTACTTCTGCTATTGAATGCTTATGTACGTTTACTAGCAAATATGTCCGTGTGTTGTAACGGGAGCATAATATTTTTTTTCTCGAACACACAAAAAGCTTGTGTGTCTCTGTATTGAGGAGAAGGTTTGTAATACAAGAATTGGAGTCTTCGGTCGATTCAATTCCAGTCTAGTTGGTGCTTCGATCTGGTTCTATTTGGTATTCATCTTGCCTCTCTTATTTTGTTTTGGTCTCGACTTGTTATGTATGCTTGTGATTTCGGCTCGGCTTTGATCAGGTTTCGAATGCTGGTATTTACGTGTTGTATCTGATCGCTGTCTCCACCTGAAGCATGCAAGATTAGCTAGAGGAGGACAGCTTAAACAAAAAAAAAAAAAAAAAAAAAAAAAAAAAAATTGCCACTCGCGCCACCAGATGGCCAGCTGGAACGAGAGGTAGTCCAGCTGCACCACCGAGACGGGGTGGCTGTAGTGCATCTTGGCCCACGCCTCCGTGCAGGTGAAGCACACCGGTACAGGTTGAGCTCCCCGGTCTTCTTCAGAGCCCGCTCCAGGTGAGCATCATCAGCAGGTAGAAGTGGGTGTAGACGCGGTCGATCTCCAACATGGACAGCCGCACGCGCACCTTGCCGATCCGCTGGTCCATGCTGCCCTCGCCGCCATGGCCAACACGTGCCCGCTATCTAGCACGGCGACGGTGACTATGGTGCATGAGTCGCACCTCCCACGTGAACTGCTCGTTCCACTGGGGCACAAGCGTCTGTAACTTTTTTGTCCAATTTTTATTTTTGCCGGCTCCCAGCACAACTTCCGTTTTTCCTGTTACCTCCGTTGTTCTTCTAATTTTATTTTCCTGTCCTGTTTTCCTTTTCAACTTTTATTTTTCCTCTGATCCATATAGAACTGTTTATTTTTCGAATTCGAACACAGCACCCTTTCTTTCTCTAATTATCCAGTTCGTTTAGTGTTTTGTCTAATTTTTATTTTTTCCAGCTCCTAACCGAACTTCCAGTTTTCTAGCCAGCTCTGTTTTTTCTACTTTTTATTTTTCCAATCTGAACAGAACACTTGTCCCGTCTTTTTCCCGTTCATTGCACTTTTTTCTCTAATTTTATTTTTCCTAAATCCAAACAGAACATCCGTTCAATTTTTTTCCTAAATTTATTTCGTATCGTGTGTATCCAGTTTTTTTCTGCTATTCTTTTTTATGTTTTTTTCAATTTCATGTCCATGAGTATTTGAAAATGAATCAATGTCCTATTAGGATTCTTATACCTATCCAAGTTACACCAAAAATCCCAACATATGTCATTATTCCAAGTTACACCAAAAATCCCAACATATGTCATCATAAATAAAACGAATAAATTGTAGATAGCCAAACATACCTAACTTCTTTATTCACGGAGTTAGTTAAAGGGAGACAGAGCGAAGAAAATGGATGGACGAAAAAAAGATTGACTGAAATTTTGGTATTTTATTATTAGGTAGAGATATGTTTTAAAATTTGATCGAGAAAGAGGATGAAAAAACAAGTCAGCTACCTTTTATGAATCTGTAACACACGCAGCAGGAGGGTGGATTGGGCTAGTGGATTCGGAGGAAAGGAGGGACGAGAAGGGGGTGGTGGCGCCCATAGGGGATCGAGTGGCTCTCTGGGGCGGCGGCGCAGAGGGCGGGCGAGGTGGGGGTGGCGGCGCAGGGCTAGGGGAGGGAGGAGGAGGCGTGAGCGAGAGAGAGGGATAAAGGGAATTAACCCAATTACTTTCTTAACTGATCCGATTACAATATCTCTATATTTATAGTCTCGAGTGGACTCTAAAAGACAAGGAATCTTATCGACCGGATCTTTTCTTTTTTACAAATTTACTTAATATCCCGAAATATCTCTAATAAATATTTAATTAAAATAACTACACGCGGATGCAGGTCCCATAGGGAGGGCGGGCGCACCCCACCCCCTAGGGTTTGGGGTGGTTGCGGCCCACGTCACCATCCTTCTCCTTTTCTAGGCTTTTGGGCCCAATTAGTCTCTGTTTTTGTGTCGTGCATGGCATACGTGTGACAGAATCACTAGCAAATATGACCATGGTTTGTACTTCTGCTATTGAATGCTTATGTACGTTTATATAAGTTTTAAATTTTGATTAAGAAAGAGGAAGAAAAAACAAATCCGCTACCTTTTTATGAATCATAGTATAGACACAAACACTCACTCATGTGAGCACCTCCGAAAGAGTAATTGTTTGAGATAGACAAGGTCATCATAGACGTTTTATTGCCGATGGACACTTTGTCTGAGACAATAATGGTATTATATGTTCAAATATATTCAGAAAAATAGGAACCAAGTAGATATCGAGATTGATAAAGTTACCACCAAACTCCTTGCCACAGCACGCACGTTGCCTGATACGATGAAAGAAACAATACTATTACATCTTAGAATAAATTTAGAAAAATAAAAACACACATGTCAACTTGCGGTTTAAGTCTGAACTCGGTGAGATTTGGCCACTACCCTCTGTAGAGTATTGGGATGGAGAGTCCTGATTCAAGAGGTTTGAATAGCTTATGGGTTGGGTTCCATTGTAACTATGGGTGTTCTATACTCCAATCTCAGTTCTTGTCAATTGTGCAGCAAGGTCACGCACTTTTATAGGCAGAAGATGGAGTTCAGCAAATATGGTATGTGGACAGAGATGGTGTGGAAAGAACTACGGAGATGGAAGAGGGCTAGCGGTTACGTGCAGGCCAACGACTACATGTTTCTGTAATTTATGTGTCAGATGTACAATACACTTTGTAGTTTTTTATTGCCTTGTGGGTTGGCTATAGTGTTATGGTTACACAGTTACTATTTTTTTTATGAACTGGACTTAGAATGTACCAGATAGCTGGTATGGAATATTTAATTCCCTATGGAGTGCTTATTTCCAACATTGTGGTTGCTCTAAAGGCAGTTCTATAATGCAGGATCATGTTTGGTTTTGTGGTTTAAAACTAATACTTAACTTGATGTGGGTGCTATCACACTTATTTGATTTATCCTAATAATTAATGGTGCTATATTCCTTTGATGTTAAACGATGCGTCCTTTGATATTGAGAGGCGTACGATGGCTTCGATAATTTTAAGATTCGCAGATCTAATTACTCAAAAGTATTCATATGGACAGCGAGTATGTGAGTGTATGTATATAAGCACCGGCCACAAAACAAGAAAAGAGCCTATCCTAAAGTATTATGCCAACCTGGCCACAAAACAAGAAAAGAGCTTATCCTGACCCAACTAACATGTCTAAAAATATTATGCCAACCTGCCACGCCACTTGGTAATTGGCAAAGTATTCAATGTGTACCTTCCCCACCAAAAATCCTTTGGGGGCTTGTTTGGATATAGAGGGATAGGGAATAGGATATGGAAAGAGAAATCGACCAACGGCTAGGATTAAATGAGTCCAAAGAATAAATGGCTAGGATGTAATAATACCTTTTAGGGAGGGTGGGATAACCCTATCCCTATCCCTATCCCTATCCCACCCCATTAAACATGCCCTGGAGAAATAGACTTACGAGTCTTTCAAGAAAAACTATGCACATTTATAGTACATCTATAGATGTATATTGTAGTAAAAAATTGAGATCCAAACTCAATATTAAAAAATATATGAAATGACAAATTTTAGATAAGATGCACTATAAGACAAATTACTATGAATTTAGTCCTCTGGTGCATATGCATCTGAAATTTATTATTTTGATATGATGTTCCTTTTAGTAAATGAGATTGAATCTCAAATTATGCTTACAGTTTACACATATGGATATGCATAATTTTAAATCTTTTGAAGACTCCTAAGGAACTTTGAGTAAAGTGTTTTTACAATTCTACTGAGTAGAAAAGTTCTGCACTAAATATTTTTACCTCGGTAATTTCAGTCCTTCCCTACCTACTGCTACTAGGCGTCTAAGCCCAACAACCATTCGGGCCATCTCTCAGGTGCCCAATGAATTCAGTTATTTAAGTTAAGCCCATGATTTTGAATTTTAATAATTGGGTTGTGCTCTGTAAAATTATCTCAATTGAACTCACGTGTCCTAGCTTGTCTGTCCTTCTGTCCTCTTTCCTCCACGAACTCGATTGAGAGACAAAGTGAATAGGTTATTATTTGCATCTACTAGCTTTGACTGTGGTAGTTGCTAAGCATATTCGTCACCGGCGGCTCTGCGGCGCATACCGCGTCACTGCATAGCGTTGCACAGGTTAAATAAACGCCAGAAATGTCAATCAGAGCTCAGCATTAAGCAAATGAGGAAACCTGATGTATTCCAACAGTTTATGTCATTGGCTCTATTTTCATTAAAAGTATTTGGACCGGGTCACTGGTACGCATGTTTGGTCCGACGCACACCTTCTCCGGTCAGTCTTTTAGACGGCGAAGCTTTTAACTAATTTGAAAAGAATTCTCAACTTTAGTTGAGCGGTTTTAAGATCAAGGTTGAATGGCCAAAATAATTAAAGCTCTAGTTAACAGAATTTATGACTTTACAGCTCTAGTTATTGGCTCACAAAAAAGAAGAAGATTGAAGCCACTGATTTATCTTCGAGGTGCAACTTCGACTATAGTAGCATGGGATTATAAAGGTATTTTCAAGACAATATACTCTTACCATTCATCTTTTATGTCTCCCAAGTAACTATAAAACCTTGCAAAACTATACCTATTAATAACCATTAATTTTTCAAAATTTAGAAAATCTTGGTACCACCGTCACTGATACTAAACTCATTAAAAGAACTAATTGGTAATTAAATTGTGCACTGAAGGGCTTGTTTAGCTGTACTTTGTCAACCTACCCCAATACATATATAGATTTGACTGGACTATGCTGAAAATGTAACTGGTTTTCATCCCAATATATTTTGATCGGATTTGCATAACAACATTACTTCCTCGATTCAAGAAAAGATGATCTTACAACATTCAAATTTTGTCATAAAATACTTGACCTTGCTTTAATTTCTCTTTTCTCAGTTCACATCTATCTCTACTTCAAGAACATTTTTGTCTTTTTGTCTTTTAACTTCGACGGTGGTTTTTATAGGTAAGAGATTCATACTGCACATGTCCACAACATCTAAATATCTGGTCTGGTGGGTGTTGACAAAAGTGTAAAACGTTGTAAATAAACGTGGGGGACTGTCCTGTGTGAGGACTGAGAGGGATACATATACGTATACATACGTACTATCTGACGTCGCTGTGCTTTTGATGGCCACTGGTCAGCTCCCAGTTCGCCTATTTATGCCGTGCTCCAGGGTTACCAGCGGCATAAATCCCAGAGCTTCATTCTTCTGAACGGAGAAGCCAAGTAAGGTTGAAGAAGCGCAGATATATCAAGCTAGCTGGAAGTAGCTTTCATGGAGCAAGCCGGCAAGACGACGACGGCCCACGGGTGGGCTGCCAGGGATGCATCCGGCCTCCTCTCCCCTCACAGCTTCTCACGAAGGTGAAGGTCTATCGATGTCTCTCTCAGTCTCACATACACTTGCGTTGTGTCTCTTTCCATGACGAACTTGCTATGCGTACGGAGCGCTGTACGACACTGCTCGCGGTACATGATCGACATTGACAGTGACAATTAGCTATGTTGTATACATACGTATCAAACAGCCCACAGGAACCTTACATGACATTCGTGCTCTGCTTGATGGCGATTATTTCAGGGTTCAGCGGGACGGCGACGTGACGATCAAGGTGCTCTTCTGCGGCATCTGCCACACGGACCTCCACGTCATCAAGAACGAGTGGGGCAACGCCATGTACCCCGTCGTGCCCGGGTAATAGTCATAGCCTAATAATCATCTAATCATGCATGCTCAGGTCACGATTTCTAATCATCATGATGTCAACGCAGGCATGAGGTCGTCGGCGTCGTCACGGACGTCGGCCACGGCGTGACCAAGTTCAAGGCTGGGGACACAGTGGGCGTGGGCTACTTCGTCGACTCGTGCCGCGCCTGCGACAGCTGCAGCACGGGACATGAGAACTACTGCCCCGAGCTCGTCCTCTCCTCCAATGGCGTGGACCACCACGGCGACGGCGCGACCACCAAGGGGGGCTTCTCCGACGTGCTCGTCGTCAGCCAGGACTTCGTCGTCCGGGTCCCGGACAGCCTGCCTCTGGACGGCGCCGCGCCGCTGCTCTGCGCCGGAGTCACGGTGTACAGCCCGATGGTGCAGTACGCGCTCAACGCGCCCGGCAAGCACCTCGGCGTCGTCGGTCTCGGCGGCCTAGGCCATCTGGCCGTCAAGTTCGCCAAGGCGTTCGGCATGACGGTCACCGTCATCAGCTCGTCGCCGAGCAAGCGCGACGAGGCGCTCGGACACCTTGGCGCCGACGCGTTCTTGCTCAGCCACGACGCCGCGCAAATGAAGGCTGCAGCCGCGACGATGGACGGCATCATCGACACGGTCTCCGCGGGGCACCAGATCGTGCCGCTGCTGGCGCTGCTGAAGCCCATGGGGCAGATGGTGGTCGTCGGCGCGCCAAGCACGCCGCTGGAGCTGCCGGCGTATGCCATCATCTCCGGCGGGAAGCGGGTGGCCGGGAACGGCGTGGGAAGCATCGCGGACTGCCAGGCGATGCTGGACTTCGCAGGGGAGCATGGCGTCGCCGCTGATATTGAGGTCGTGCGGATGGACTACGTCAACACGGCGATCGAGCGGCTCGAGAATAACGATATGATACGGTTGCTTAGGTGTGCTCGGATGTGTGTGCGTGTGAAATTGTTTGCTCAGCTTGTGTCTTTTTGGTGGGTCCACGCGAGTCAATAAACTAGACAGCACTACTACGAACAGGGCTGTAGTCCCGGCCTAACGGCCTTTAGTCCCGGCTCCGGAGCCGGGACTAAGGTTTCGGGACTAAATGTCCAACCTTTAGTCCCGGTCGGTTCAGCGGCCGGGACTAAAGGTCCACCTTTAGTCCCGGTTGGTAACACCAACCGGGACTAAAAGTGTGTTAGGTGCGCCACCCGGCCGCCTTTTAATCCCGGTTGGTGCGAGTTTTTTCTTTTTCTTTTTTTTTTTTTTTTTTTTTCTTTTGGTTTTCCATTTGTGGTTTACAATTATATTATTATTTTCGAATGCGTATTGTTCGCTGCTTGTTTATGTAGACGCCGCACCTATAATTTATATAATTGACAAGCATTATATATAAATATACTATATAACACTATTTATATATTATACATGTCTATAGGTCCATAATATAATATTTACACATATCCATCACGGATAAAGTATTTACAACTTAACTGTTCTCCGCCACTCAAGAGTCGTACAAATGATCATCTTGGTTTGGTTTCAGTGGCTCGTCAGGATTGAAGTAGTACTCGCCGGCGGGATTCAGGACTTGGTCGTTAAGAAACCCTGCGATTGTCTCCTGAATTCCTTTTAGGCGGACTTCATCCAACACCTTCTGCCTCAACCACGTCTCCTTCAGTAGACATTAAAGAAAAAAGTTATAGGTATGAATAAGATTTATTAAATAGTAACAAATAAATGAACTGAACTTATTATATATACATGTTACATACTTTTTGCGTGCTCAAGATTTGTTCTTTTTTTCATAGACCGTCGAAATTCGCAGACATAGTAGCCACACAAATTTTTGCCCGGTGGCTGCCGTAGAATCCATCGAAGTAGGATAGGCTTTGAAAGTGGCGCTTTCAAATGCGGGACGGTGTTTCTGCACGAACCCAGCCCAAACCCTAGCAATAAACGATCATTATTAATTATCTATTACCGAGTTAAAGAGCTGAAATTAATATTTAGATATCGAAGTTACCCTTGGATAATATCTATTATTTCTTGGTAATCTTCCAAGTGGTTTTCTCAACGAGTCATAGATTTGCAAATGATATTGCCAGAGATCAATCACAATTAGTATCCAATGATAGCTGCATTTGTGTGTAGGCAAATTAATTATATATCTTCATACCGATCTGATTAATTGGTTTAATAGAATGTACATACGATAACGATACTTACTTAAAGTTATAGGGAAAGAGTATATATCTTTTATCCTTTTGATTGATCAAGTACATCCGTAGATTTCTCTCCGTTTGAACTCTCCATAAGGCATACACGGAGTCTTGGGGTCTTTGAATATAACATAAGGATCTACAAATCCAATCTCCTTGTCATTTCTAGCTCTCGAGGTCCCTCATCATGTTTTTCGCATATATATAGCCGGTTTACGTAATTAGTTATACATATACATGATAAGTATCTTTGTGATATTATTAAAAGAAAGTATCACTTACGACGTAAGCGGTGATTAGAGCTTTATCCGAGCGTCCAAGTGGCATAGCTGGTGTAGCTCATTAAATTGAACATAAATAACATCATCACTACGAAAGTAATGATGGTTTCTAATTCGGACGTAAATATAGTCATCTGCTCTTCTGCCACACGCTGCTAGGTACCACTGGTTTAGCAAGTACATCTGCGTGCTAAGTTTGCTGAGGGCCGCAGAGTTGAACAGACTCTTGCCATATTCATATGTCTTACGCCAATGATCAATTTCTTTTTGCACTTTCAATTGCTGCCCCAGCTATCATTTGGGATAAGGTAAGACCGGTGTCCGCAAAAAAAATTTTCAAGATCCTCATAGTTCAAACACGGAGGTATCTGCTGGTCTAGCCCGTCGATGTTTGAACCATATTCATTCCCAACGACTAGCGGGGGCACTGATTGCTTTGATTGTTCCCCGAGCTGTGCTACACCCTTGCGTGCTCTTTTCTCTTTCTTTTTCCCTTCTTCTATTGATTTGGTTAGAGTGCGATCATAGTCGGATAAAGATGATGATTCTTTCTGAGCTTGACGCCTCTTTTTTTGTTGAGCCTGAACCCTTTGCCGTAGAAGTTCTGGCTTTAGTAAGAGGTAGGGCTTCTCAGGGTTTCGCTTGGATTCTCTTTCATCCTTGAGATTCTTGAAGAAACTGTCCACATCTGACTTTACCGAAGCCTCTATTTCTGCAGCAGTCTTCTCATAGGACAACTTCTTAGGAATGATAGGTTGTTTCTTTTTGGAGGCTTTCTTCTTTGGCGGCAGGGCGGCCGACAATTTTGATTGTGTGGCCGACCGCTTCTTCAATGGTGGGTCCACCGGTTTTGGCGCTGCAGCCACGTGTGGAGGCGATGGGGCGGCCGGTGGGGGGGTGGGGGCCCGACGTGGAGGCGAAGGGGCAGCCGGTGTCGGTGTTGGAGCCCGAGGAGGCGGCGTTTCAGCCCGAGGTGGCGGCGTTGGAGCCCGAGGAGGCGGGGTTGGAGCCCGAGGTAGCGGGGTTGGAGCCCGAGGTGGTGGTGTTGCAGCCCGAGGTGGTGGTGTTGCGGCTGAGCGATGCGGCCGTGTCTTGCCTTTGCCTCATCATCACCCGCAAAGCACTATGACATGTTGGTGACCACCGTGAAACCAAAGAGGTATATGAGTAAAACCTGACTAAGGGAATAAAGTTAGTGAATAAATGTATTGTCAAGTTTCATCCGCACCTAGGGTTAGGTTCATGACGAGGAGGTGGTGGTGGACTACTAGGTGATGCCCCGGGAATAATGATATAGCGCTTGCGCCAACAAATGAAAGCCTTTCTACGCTTGTCCTAGAGTCTTCTCTCCATCACCTCCTTCTATCTCAAGCTGCACATTTTGAAGCCTTTGACAACTCTATCCATCGAGACACTAGCATATCCAATTTGGAACTATCGCCCCATGGATTCTTGGTGTCTTCGTAGGGTCGATATAAGTTACAACACCTACAAGCAACCATGACTGTGGCAGCCCCCCACGTGGAATATGCAGCTCACATGTTGTCTTAGCTTCGAGTGACGTTATCCTAGGGAAAGCGCAGCCCCCCGTCGTCTTGAATAGTTGGCACCTCCGGGGAAGCGCAAGCGCTTTTCAACCGACCGGGAGCTAATGTTGACTCTAGGGTCCGATGCGGTTTGCCTTTGCATAGAACTTTTGCTTCCCTGCACTTGCCTTTTGATTTCCTCGTTCATTCTCTCTTCAAGTGCTTTCTCTCATTTGTATCGCTTCACGAGCCGCCGTGTGACTCCATCACCATTGCCTCCAACCTACGCAATCGCTCTGTCTCCTCTTCCTTCTTTCTTTGGCGGCTTCTATAAGTGGGTCTATCTTTAGGGAAGCCATGCTCCCACGATATCTCCCTATAGCCTCTTGTTCGCCCACCATGTTCAGCAGTCTCGTGGCGTATGTAAGCTCATCCTTCTCTCTATTTGGCTGCCAGGCGCCACTTTCAACTAATTCTTGGGCATAGGCCATTCTCTGTCCCGCTCTCTGCAGCTTCTCGCCGTACACTACCTTTCCGGTCTCTAGGTCCAGGGTTCCCCTATGATCGAAGAACCAATACTTGGCGCTGGCCTTTCGGGCCGGTGCGGTGATTCTCGTTCCATCCCCTTGTCAACAATCTCTGTTCCGGCTTACGCCACTTGGGAATAGCAAGTCCGGAGCCACCGAACCCAAGTGATGGTGGTATTGCTTGTGTCTAGCATTTTCGATTACGGATAATCCGTGCGACCCTCATCCGAGTTCTTAAAGCATGCGAACTCATCCCAAAAAGGCCTCAACTTGGCGTAGGCCTTGTTGGTGAAATCCGGTGTCCGGTTATGTGCAACAAAAGTCTTGTAGAGTTTCTTCTTCCAAGCCAGAAATTGTTTGGCCATCTTCTGCATAGCCCAGATTTGAACCTTCTCCTTCAAAGCTTCATCCTATGTATCGGGCGTGAAATGTTGAAGGATATCTAGCCATAGCAATTCCTTGTCATGATCTGAGACATAACTAATAGTAGGGTCATCTTTCCGTTGCCTCCATTCTCGAGCACTGATCGGGAGCCTGTCCCTTACTAGGTATCCACAGTGCGCAACAAATTTCTTTGAATGTTCCCCAAGTACTTGGCCTGTACCCTCGTCGAATTTCGACAGAATGTACCGACCCTCCAACGGCTTCTTCGGGCCTCGCACTTTTCTACTACTCCCGGTAGTTGTCGCCGATCCGAGAGGGCTACACAAACAAGTATAAATATATTAATACAAAAGCGTGATTCGGTCATCCCTTTCATAATCTTCTGAAATATCTGACTTGTCCTCAATTCCCACAATGTTTCTTTTCCCTGAGAAAACTATATGGCGTTTTGGCTCATTCGTTGATTTGTTGTCATTTTTCCCTCTCTTTTGTTTTGTAGACATGTCTTTCGCATAGAACACCGATTCACATCGGCAAAGCAAGGACGAATGGTTCACCTTTGTAACCAACATTGTTGAGGTCCCTTTGTTGTCATTCCATAGTCTTTGTCAACTGTTACCCCACCTCCGGTATTCTTGACCCATTGGCACCGGAACAAAGGGACTTTAAAATTAGGTGCGTAGTCTAGTTCCCAAATCTCCTCTATGCGGCCATAATATGTTTATCTGTTTCCATTCGGGTCGGTGGCGTCTACGCGAACCCCACTGTTTTGGTTTGTGCTTTTTTATCTTGGCCTAGGGTGTAAAATGTATTTCCATTTATCTTGTACCCTTTGAACGTGAGGATGTGCCATGATGGTTGCCTAGCCAACAAATACAGTTGCTCATCAATCTGGTCATTACCCTGACATACTTTTCGTAACCAATCACTGAAAGTGTCCATGTGCTGACGCATAAACCAAGCTTTATTCTTCTCTGGGAACTGGGATCGTAGAAAGTCCATGTGTTTCTTGACATACGGCTCCACCATGGATGAGTTTTGAAGAACTGTGTAGTGTGCTTTATTGAAATAATCATCCCCCGTACCGATGTATGTTTTCTTTCCTATCGTTCCCTTTCCGCTCGGTCTCCCCTCGTGTCGTGATTCGGGGAACACCAATTGGGTCAAGTTCGGGGAATGAATTCAACACGTAACTCAATGACCTCCCTCGTCCCATAGCCCTCTGCGATGCTTCCTTCTGGCCGAGCACGCTGGTGAACATATTTCTTCAGGACTCCCATAAACCTCTCAAAGGAAAACATATTATGTAGGAACACAGGACCAAGAATATTGATCTCCTTGACCAGATGAACTAGGAGGTGTGTCATGATATCAAAGAAGGATGGAGGGAACACTAATTCAAAGCTGACAAGACATTGAACCACATCATTCTGTAGAGCAGCAAGTTCCAGTGGATTGATTGCCTTCTGAGAAATTGCATTGAGGAATGCACATAGCTTAACGGTGGCCAGACGTACATGTGGAGCTGGAAGCAATTGCGTCATAAGCACATGGCAGTCATGCGACTTTAAGTTCAGAAATTTCTTCTCGGGCACATTTATTATACCTTTTATATTAGAGGAGAATCCAGATAGGACCTTCATGCTGCTTAAGCATTCAAACATGATTTCTTTCTCTTCATTGCTAAGAGTGTAGCTAGCAAATCTTAAATATTGACGTCCATCATCTGTCTTCTCTTGGATGCAGGTTGTCTCGCTCTTCCATGCGCTGCAAGTCTTGTCGTGCTTCAAGTGAATCCTTAGGCTTCCCATACACACCCATGAATCCTAGAAGGTTCACACAAAGATTCTTTGTCAGGTGCATGACGTCGATCGCATTACGGACCTCTAGGACTTGCCAATAGGGTAGCTCCCAAAATATTGACTTCTTCTTCCACATGGGTGCATGACCCATTTGCATCTTTTGGAACCGGTTGGCTGCCCCTGTCCCTTACCAAAAACTACTTTCACATCCTTAACCATCTCAAATACATCTTCTCTAGTTACATTTGCGAGGCTTGCATCGGTGGTCTGCCTTACCTTTAAAATGCTTGCCTTTCTTTCTAACTGGGTGATTCATAGAAAGAAATCGACGATACCCAAGGTACACGACCTTTCTGTATTTTTTTAAATATATACTATCAAGGTCATCAAAACAGTGTGTGCATGCATTATATCCCTTGTTTGACTGCCCTGAAAGATTACTTAGAGCAGGCCAATCATTGATTGTCACAAACAACAGTGCTCGCAGGTCGAAGTGCTCTGTTTGTACTCATTATCCCGGTTTCTCCATGCTTGGTCCAACAAATATAGTTTGGCATGAAACCCGACTTCAACAAATGTGAGTGAATATTTCTAGAGCTAGAATATTCCTTCAAATTTCGACACAAGGCACATGGGCAACGTATGAATCCATCCCGCTTGTTTTTCTCGGCCACTCTTAAGAAATAATGCACATCATCAATGAATTCTTTAGAGCGGCGATCGGCATTGTACATCCAACTACGTGTCATTATCTCGTATTGCAACATAAAGTATGATAAGTTTCTAATTTTTACTACAGAAATAAAAGTAACAAATAACCTAAAATTCTCTATTTCTAATTTTTCTCAACAAGCAAAATTAAAAAAACACCAAAATTCTCTATTTCTCTAAATAATCAAGAAATTTGGTAGGCATACTAGTTATAATTAACTAATTAACCCGGTCACAAATTGCAAATTAATATATGATAAGTTTCTAATTTTTTTAAAAGAAATGAAAGTAATAAATAACCTAAAATTCTCTATTTCTTCATTTTATTTACAAGCAAAATTAAAAAACACCAAAGTTATCTATTTCTCTAAATAATCAAGAAATTTGGTAGGCATACTAGTTATAATTAACTAATTAACCCGGTCACAAATTACAAATTAAAGTATTATAACCTAAAATTCTCTATTTCTATTTTTTTCTAAACAAGCAAAACTAAAAAACACTAAAGTTATTTATTTTTCTAACTAATCATGAAATGTGGCATGCATACTAGTTTAAATTAACTAATAAACCCGATAACAAATTGCAAAAATAAAGTATTCTAAGTAACTAACTAACACATAACCTAAAATTCTCCATTCTTATTTTTCCTAAATAAATTTTATATTCATACTTAGTTATAATTAAATAATCCTTCAAATGTATTATTTATACTTAGTTATAATTAACTAATTAACAGATCACAAATTATAAACTAAAGTATTATCAAATGTTATTTTTTAAAAAACTAATTATAATGAGAAACCATAAATTTAGTATTTTTCTAACTAAACCAAAAAATATGATAGATATAATAGTAATAAATGGTGTATACTAATTTTTAGGGTCTTAATTGTAGTTATCTACATTAAAATATTTAAACGATGAAATGATTGGAGTTTAAAATAGTGTAGAAATCAAAAAAAATAAAAAACCACATGTATAACACCACAAAATGAAATAACCTGCAGCTAAAACTTGAGAAGATGAAGTTAGTAACCTCTAAACAAGTAAATGACGGCGTAGAAGTGATGAAATGAATCAATAGCCGGAGATGTGAGCACAAATCAATTAAGAACACATGAAGAACATGAAGAACAAACAAGAAAGTGAGCTCGGGCAGCTCGGCCGGGGAGGAAGAATGATTCAAATATGGGGGGGAAGGATTTAATCCCGGTCCCTAACACCAACCGGGACTAAAGTCCAATCTTTAGTCCCGGCTGGTGTCATGCATCGAATAAAGATGGACCTTTAGTCCCGATTGGTAACACCAACCGGGACTAAAAGCCCCCTCAGATCCCCTCGACACCATAGCCGTTGGGGTTGGGGGGACTTTTTAGTCCCGGTTTGGTTACTAAGGGACTAAAGGTGCTTTTAGTCCCGGGCGCTATTTTTTTCGGGAGCTATTGCTCATTTTGCCCAAATGACCAAAGGCTCGTTACGTAGTAGTGCAGGCCATATAGTCTGCACTTCTGGTATTGTATGCTTATGTATTTTTAAATTTTAAAAATTATTTATTGAAAAAGAGGATGCTAAAAACATATCCGCTATTTTTTTTTTATGAATCATAGTACAGACTCAAACGGTCAGTTGTGCTAGCATTTTCAAAAGACTCAAACGTTTGAGATTGATGAGGTGATCATATATATCTTATTATCGACGGAGACATCTTGTCTAAAAAAAGAACAATACTGTTAAATCTTGAATTGAATCTAAAAAATGGAAACTGACAGATCTTAAGATTGATAAAGTTAGTCCCAACCCTCTCGCTATCGATAGACATGTCATCTGACAAGATAAAAGAAACAACAACTTTAAATCTTAAAATAAACGTTAGAAAAATAAAAACACAAATGTTGACAACTCGCGGATTAGACTTAAAACCTGGTGAAACTCAAATCAGTTGAGCTGTGCTCAACCTTGGACTTATGGTTTTTGTAGCGTGCAAGATGCCCGGTGATGCAGTCTTTGTCTGGCTTGTTTTTCCATCCATTGTGAAATTCCAGATCTAAGGGCTGGCACTTCTCAATAAGATTGGTGGTAGAGATGACCGTTGGATTTAATTGGGTTTCTCCAATTTTTATAGTTAGCAATTAAATCATAGAAGAATGTTGCGATTGTATCTTTCAATTATTTCAGGCGCTTCAGAGGTATGTTGCAGTTAATCATATGGATGTTACAAAAAGTAGATCAACGAATGTTGGACATGTTTACATACGTTGCAATGGTTTTAGATATATAGTTCAACCGTTTGTTCAAAAATATTTCATATGTTTCTAGAAATATCTTTTGCAATCATTTTTTATCAGGACGTTGCATGTGCCAAAATATTTTTAGCTGTTATGTAGTCTTATGTTGAAGCACACAATTTTTATGTTGCAAGAGTGTTTTTATTTGGATGTTTCATATGTTCCACACACATTGCAATTGTATGTCTCGCTAGACAGTCCTACTATTAAACTACAGGCCCATTCGTGCCTAGCCACTGTGCACGATCAAGCTTATTAGAGCATGTATGTACTCCAATACTTCTCCCTCAAAGATATGCACGAATTTTAAAGCATGTAATTAAGGTAATTAATCTTTTTGCTAATTATTTTTTATATGGGGCTTGGACCCAGCCCGTTCATCACAGACCTGAGTCCAGCCCATCCATCCCCAAAGTGAAGTCATTGTCACGGTATCATCTATTTCTGCCCTTCCGTATGTTGCTCCATCCTTCTTTCGTCAAGGAAGGAGACAACACGTCGCGTCTAACATTCCTGAGCAGTGAAAACCACCTGATCGAGTGACGATGGCACCTCGGCACCACGACATGCCTAATGCTGGAGCACCATGGATTTGAGGCATAATAGTGACTTTACTTTGGGTCTGGATGGGTTGGACTCAGCCTGGCCCCTTTTCTTCTTATCATATCACAAGGGCACGGCTTTGTATGGGGCTCGTACTGTGGAGCAAGTCTGGGAGTCCGTGCATCTGCTTACTTTTCATGTGTGTATAGAGATAGAAAGCGCGGGAAGAAGTTTGCCTCACTCATCTTTTTTACGTACTCTAAGAATGAAAGAATGCATTCCCCGCTCTATATTCCAGTGTGGAAAATAAAAAATTCAGAAAAAAAGTAAAAAAGTCTAATTAGATCTATCTTGAGTTTTTGAGAACCCCTTGAACGGGTTGGCAATGCATGGGCTTGGTCCAAGCATGGCCTAGATAGAAAGTAATTAGCAAAAAGGCTAATTATCTTAATTGGGTGCTTGAAAATTCACGCAATCTTTTTGAGGGAGGAGTATCGGAGCAGATGCCCACAATCTTATAGCTAAATAGATAACTTTTATCGTTTTTTGGGTGTCTAGTTTCGTCAGTTGATTGTGCTGCGCGCGTATTGTGCTGTGTGATATTGTCTTAATGCTCCTCTCGGTTCCTGCTGTTCCATAATTCTCATTACCATTAGTAAATTTATAACTTGTTAACTCTATTTTCGCTTCATGAAAAACGTAGTCAGAAAAAACTATTTAAACTATATGAAACAGTTTAATTACAAGTATCCATGATCAGGCAAAAAAAGCCACAAAAACATAATTGTCGAATGAGAAAATCACTATAGTTTATTGAGAAGGACCTCCTTTGTTATATTGTATTTATATTAAAACTCTACAATTGGACAAGAAATCATAGAATAATGATGTGGAAATCATCCCGACGCTCAACATCCCGTTTGCTGCGAGAGTTGGGATTCCGTTCATCCGTTGGCTCGAGGGCAACATGGGTTGGCTGCTAGACGCCACGCGGTCGAAGCCTGCTTGCTTGGTACCAAGCCGATGCTGCAGCCCATTTCCAGCCTCTCTTGGGCTGATTTTCGCTGCATCTTAATAGACGACAACTAGATAACTGGGCTTATAACTCCCGTTAGTCTCAACCCAGCCCAGCCGCCGCTCTTCTTGCCCAGTCGGTTCGGTGACAGACGTCACGTCTTAAACGGTGGGCGGCTACGAGGCCACCTACATCCCCACGTCACCGGTTCACAAGTAAAGTGAGCTTCCGCTTCTTCTCCGTTTCCGTCTCCGTCTCCTCCACAAGCTGCGCCAATTTTCTTGCAGAGCGTAGAAACCAGAGGGCACACATCTATGTACATCTTCAACTTCACGCTGTTATGTAGTCTTACGTTAAAGCACACAGTTTTTTATGATCCAAGAGTGTTTTTATTTGGATGTTTTATATGTTCCACACACATATTGTAATTTCATGTCTCAAGTGTTTCATCTGTCTTCATACATATGTTGCAAGTGTTGGATGTTTCAAAAGCAGTTGCATCTCCCTCCTCGCCTTCTGCTGCCTGCAATGTCTCCTCCTCCCCTTATATTGCCCCATCCTCCTTAGACTGCAGAGGGGGC
Organism: Chrysopogon serrulatus; assembly: GCA_015844335.1. Taxonomy (NCBI): domain Eukaryota; kingdom Viridiplantae; phylum Streptophyta; class Magnoliopsida; order Poales; family Poaceae; genus Chrysopogon; species Chrysopogon serrulatus. The sequence continues at coordinate 100,335 of JADLZL010001210.1, forward strand.
ACAGTGGCCGTGGAGGGGTGTGTCGTGGCCCATGGGATAATGGCGTAGACGTGAACACATGCTCTCACTTTTTCTCCGTTACGCGAGCATCCGAAGGGGGCTCAGTAGGGGATTGTGGAGGGGGCTTGACAAGGGCAGAGGGGCCACGCCGCGCGCGCTGGGGTGGATGAGCTAGAGTGGAGATTTTTTTTTCTTTTTTACTATGAAGCCATTCTGCTGCGTAGGTGTGGGAGGTGCATCTGAACATGTCTTGGATGTCGGACGTCTGGGTGCTAATATCCCCTTATATTTAATTGCTCCTGCGAACCAATTTTTTTTGGTGCAGTCCGACTACCCAAGTGCATAAATCAAACTTTCAACCTTTTCTCTCTCCCCTCGTTTGTTTTCCCTATACACTAGAGGTGCTCTTAGAAACCGACTTACCGAGATAGGTTGTATGTTCGCCTCCTCGTGACTATTTCTAAAGACGGTTGATTTTGTGAACCACATGTGAAAAAGGCACATTGTTGTTGCAGTGGTTGAGACAATACACTAAAGTTTGCTAAAATCTCAATCCTCCATTTTATATAAATCTGACACATATAATTTGGAAACTTTTGGCGTATCAATGTGGAAGTGATTTGTTCACATATATAGAAACTTTCTTAAATGTTACACATAACATATAAGTACTCATGGTGACTCATCATCTCATCGACCCAGAAACACAACCCAAAACTCTACCCTTGTTTATTATCTACCTGCTGCATGATATACGGCTGCGTACTCCAACCAAAACCATAAGACAAACGGTGGAGGAACAAATTAAAATTCACACGTCGATCGGCAGAGCTAGGAATGGTGGTGCCGAGCCTAAGCAGCGACGCCAAGGTTGCTGCCGGCGATGTCGACAACGAAGCGGTACCTGACATCGTTCCTCTCAAGGCGCTGCATCGCGGTATTGACGTAGTCCATCCCGACGACCTCTACATCCGCGGTGATCCCGTGCTCACCGGCAAAGTCGAGCATCGCCTGGCACTCGGCGACGCTGCCAACGGAACTCCCAGCGACGCGCTTGCCGCCACCGACAAGGCTAAAAGCGGGCAACTCAAGAGGCTTGCTCGGGAGGCCGACGACGACCATCTGCCCCAAGGGCTTGAGCAGGTCGAGCAGCGGCACCACGGGGTGGTCCGCCGACACCGTGTCGATGATGCCGTCCATGGTGCTCGCCGCGGCCTCCATCTGCGCGGGGTCGCGGCTGACCAGGAACGCGTCGGCGCCGAGGCGGCCGAGCGCCTCGTCCCGCTTGCTCGGCGAGGTGCTGATGACGGTGACCTTCATCCCGAACGCCTTGCCGAACCTGACGCCCATGTGGCCGAGGCCCCGAGCCCCACGACGCCCAGGTGCTTCCCCGGCGCGTTCAGGCCGTACCGCACCATTGGGCTGAACACGGTGACGCCCGCGCACAGCAGCGGCGCGGCTCCGGCGGGCGGCAGGCTGGCAGGGACGCGGACCACGTAGTGCTCACGGACGACGAGGACGTCGGAGAAGCCGCCCTGGGTGGTGGCGCCGCCGTCGTCCAGGCCCACGCCGTTGGAGGTCGCCACCAGCAGAGGGCAGTAGCTCTCGTACCCCTTGCTGCAGCTGTCGCAACTGCGGCACGAGTCGACGAAGTAGCCCACGCCCACCGTGTCGCCGGCCTTGATCTTGGTGACGCCGGGCCCGGCGTCGGTGACGACGCCGACGACCTCATGCCTGCGCATGCACCGGAAATGAATGAATGATGATAGTTCGTTGCTCCCTGCGGTCTCCATGGAAACTCAACGCTGAAGGTAATAATTACCCGGGAACGACGGGGTACATGGCGTTGCCAAACTCGTTCTTGACGACGTGGAGGTCCGTGTGGCAAAGCCCGCAGAAGAGCACCTTGATGGTGACGTCGTCGTCTCTCTGAACCCTGAAATCGAGATCAAACGGCGCGCCATTTCAGTATTCGAAGAAGATGCATGCATGGCAGGCAACACACAGTATGGTCAGTGCAAACTGCAGAGAGGAAGGATCTTGATACCTCCGTGAGAATTGGTAAGGGGAGAGGTGACCAGAGGCATCCCTGGCTGCCCACCCGTGAGCCTCCTTGCCTTCCGCCATTAAACACTAGCTCCTGGATTGATCTTGGCGATCAAGCTCTTCTTCAACCTCGCCCTCACTTCGACTTCTACTTCTCAGTAACAAGGGTGGTTGTAATCACTAACCACGGAGCTGGACATATATAAATAGGAAAGCTGCGCGCCGCAATCATGGACATATGGTGACGTCAGATAGCACGTAGCCGTTCGGTCTCGGTGCTCATTGCATTGGTTCATTGTTCATTATTCACTGTACCTGCTCCCAGCTCGTTTCAAAGTCACCGCTCGGGAGGCTGCCGGCGGCTAACCTTGCTTGTCAACCATTTGGTTGATTCATGGGTCGCCATCTTTAAGCTTCACGTGAAATCATGAGATTCCATGTACATTGTCATGTTTATATCCAGTAAATTTGTACTTCAGTTGAGTACACCTGATAATTTACTGCTACTGCTATATACTCCCTCCGTCCCTAAATAAGTGTCATCGTGAGATGCGTGCCACAAGTTTAACTTGATTTGTAGAAAATACATGTAATATTTATATCCCCAAATAATTTTGTTAAAAAAACTAGATCCAAAGATCTTTCCAATAATACTAATTATGATACTTATCAGTGATATTTATTATTTATTAAAATTATTGGCAGTTGTTTCTCGGGAAGCAAAGCGACATTTATTTAAGGAAAGAAGGAGTATGTACAAGTTACTGATGCATACAATCTCAAGGCTACTTCCCTTATTTAACCATTCTACTCCCTCCATTCTAAATTATAAGACATTTCATAAATCTTACTTTGTAAGTTTGACTAAAATTATAGAACAAGTCACAAAAATTTATGACATCAAATAGGAATACGATGAAAATATAACTAATAAAGAATCTAATAATACTTAGTCGGTGTCATAAGTATTATTATTTTATTATATAAACTTGGTCAAACTTGAAAAAACTAGCTCTTCAAGATTCTTGGAATGACTTATAATTTGAGATGGAGGGAGTACATCCAAAGATTAGTCAACATCTCAAGGCTAACGAACTTAACAAAATAAACCTTCTGAAATTCAGAGTACTACATACTTCTATTCTATCTAGTACACTCCATTCTAAATTATAAGTTAATTTTTGTTTTCTTGGAGAATCAAAGTATCTTTTGTTTGACCAAAACTATCAAAAGAATTATAAAAATTTATGACATCAAGTAGTATACTATAAAAATATAATTAATGAATAATCTAATGAAAATTAGTTGGTATCATAAATATTACTATTTGTATTATATAAATTTAATTAAACTTAAAATATGTTGACTTCAGAAAAATTAAAATGACTTATATAATTTTAGAACGGAGGAAGTATACGGTAGGCATCAAACAAGAACTTGCGGCCGACGATGGGTGTGTATCGGTATTTGGTGGACGATAGAGATGGAGTCAGTAGCCATCGCGACAGAAAAATATTAGTGTGCTATGTGATAGCTATGGCTACACGTCACTTGGGGTGCCAAGGTGGCGCAAATTTGCTTGCTGTGGAAGTCACATTTTCACAATAATCTGCAATGTTGACCTAATAAGTTGTACTCCGTCACCAATCCTAAATAAGTTAAACATGATCAGTTCTGTACCTTTGACCAATGCGTGTCAGATAACAATTGTATCTTAATATTACTAATTAGAGGCCTCAACGGAGGCACCATGTTAATTCTCACCTGACGTGCTATGAAAAAAAAGATAAATCTTAGAAATTTTACAACAATCATAAAAATCTGACTTTTAATTTGATAGACTATAGTAGCACGGGATTATAATTATATTTGGTTCACCTTTCCTAAGAATTCTCTTTCCTAGGAATTTCTCTCCTTTTTTCAAGGATCTTGCTAATAAGCCTTCATTCCTAGCCATGATTTTGTGAGAACATAATTTGTAGGGGAGGGAATTGATTCTCTAGCAACGGAGCAAGAGGAAGTGTGTGCAGCAGCGCTACTCCTGAATTTTCTGTGATACTCATATACGGAGCCATTGTGAATCTATGGATTGATGTCGTCTATTGCATGGTGCTAATTAGTTTGGTTTCTGCCTCTACAGGATAGTAGACAAACAGGCAAGAAAGCTAGATAGAGGTGAGGAGGCAGAGAACATATATGTTGCAGAGTATTGAGCTCAGCTGAAAAGCCGTTTTAGCTTATCAGCCAATAGTATTTTCTTCTCATAGAAAATCAGTCGTTTCAGCAGTGTTTTGGCTTAGCAGCCGGCTTATAAGTTCTGCCAAACAGCCTGACGCGTAATCATTCATTATCTTCAATTTGATTCTACACTTAGTTTGTTCTTAATATTTTACCGTGAATGCTCACTTATTTCTTTACTTCATTATAGCTATCTAGCCTTTTCTGTTTGTATAAATTTAATGTTTTATGTTCTATCAATAGTTCCTTATATGATGAGCCTTTAAAGGTTCATATTGGGATTATGCTGATGCACGTTACATTTTATATGTCAAATAACGTGCCCATTGTTTGTACTAAGTAGTTTTAAGATATATATAGTTCCTTACATAGCTTGCTACGGTTCCACTTTTTGATATATATTATAAGAGGGGTCTGGTATTATTTTCTATCAGTTAATTGCTAATGCACAAAAGATTCCTCAAATTAATGTTTTATGTTTCTTTTGTGGATGGTCCTAATTAATAAAACTTATGCTTTACAAAACACCAGATAATCATATAATATTTCCACTCTAGGATACAATTATATTTCATCGTATTACCTCTAAATAGCCTTAATTGTATTATTTCACCATTAGAAGTTTGGGTCTAATATTTTCTCCATTCATCATAAATTGTCTTCTAAAAACCCATAGCAATGCACATGAAATTCTTCTAGTTTTTTTAGTGTGAAATATACCTGGTGATGCAGTCTTTGGTCCGGCTTTCTTCTCCATCTGTGGTGAAGTTCCAGATCTACGGTTGGCACTTCACAATAAGATTGGTGCCTTGGTGTTGATGGTGGATAGCATCAATTTTTTATATATCAAAAGGCATGAGAAACACATCAATATCAGAAGGCTAGGGATTTATCTAACAATTTCCATGAGTTTTGGTGATTTACCAATTTTTAGAGATTAATCCAGAAAACAGCGATAAAGGAGCATAACTATAAAACTACACCACGGAATTATCCGCAACTCAGAATACGCCAAACTACTCTAGAAGGATCCGAAGACACCGGAGCGAAGGGGAGGCGGGGCCACCGCCAGGTGGGGCCGGCCGGCCCCACACCTCAGGCTGGGCAGCACCCCAGTGGGCCCCACTTGCCAGCCTCCGCGAACATCGATCTTCCACCGCCTTTGAGGATCAATCTCAGCCCTACGTGAAGTCGGTTTGATCAAACAGCCAACGTGCATCCCACAGGACTATAAATATGGGTCTATACCCTTAAAAACCCTAACTCATTCAGTACCTCATTCAGTCATCTGAAGTTTAGAAGCCCCAGTTCATTCAGAGCCTCTCTAGTTCATAGTTTAGCCTAGTTCGATCTAGATTGGAGGAAGTCAAGTTCTTCAGCGAGCTTGGATTCCTCAAGTTGTCAAGAAGAGAAGAGTTCGGTACAGTTCTTAAGTTCTTTTCTTTCTTATTGTAATATCTGCATTTATATGACTATTACTAGCAACATTGTTCTTCATCATTATGTTCTTGATTATATTTTTTATTGTCTACTTTAATATGTCTAGTATAGTTAGTTTACTGTTATATTCATGCACTGGTTCATATAGCGCTCATCTATTCAATTGTATGGTGAGTGGTAGGCAATATGTAGGCGTGGTGTCTAGATGTTTTGCTTATCTGTGAATATCTCCAGTTGTACCGGGTAGTGAGATAGATCGTGGATGTGACAGATCCATTGAGTCCTTTGTAGGCCTCCTACCGTACGGTGGATTGGTAGAGTGAGACTGTCAGGTTAAGAGTATATTTATATACATGAGGTTCCTGTAGTCATCTTTTCCTTACATTGCTTTGATGTATTTGGGAATTATGGTAACGATGATTGTTAGACATACTTGCACTAGTTGACATAGCTTTGACTGTATCTAAAATACTTAGGAGTTATTTCTCTATATTTGGGTTGGACAATGTTAACATGCTAGATTGCTCTGAGTGAATTAGTAGTATTATATCATGAATGATCATCTTTATCATTTATCTATTTATCTTGTGACACCTTCCTATTTTAAGGAGAGTACATTGGCCACATCTCTTATTCACTGCATACAAGTGTTATCAATACTATAGATTAGCTATTTAGCAATACCTTTCTAGTGGTAAAATATAAATGACAACCTAGTAATACTCTAGTTAAAATGCTACAATAGTATAATTATCTGTCCGCTTGTAGAATCATTCTTAGTTTATTTATTCTTTATTTATTTCTGCCTAGTCACATAAAATGATAGATTAGATTAGCACCACTAATTATTCCTAGCTATATAATTAGAGATGACAACCTAGTTCCATGCTTAGGAGTAAAGGTAAGAGATAAGTGGCTAGTTGTTAAAGACAAGTTAATCAAGTACTATATGTTTTGTAGCGTTGTTAATATAATGATGCTATAAAATATCAACATTTGATGGTAGAGGTGACAACGGATTAACATCTAAATCTATGTGGATGAATACAAGAAAAACAATCCAAATGCAAATCCATCATCCTAATACAAAATGATTAATGTCCAATATAGTTACCTTTGTATTGATTTTTGGGCTATTGATTTTTGGGCCCAGACAGCAAAACGCTAGCCCAAAAAAGTTTCCTCGGCCTTGAACACTGTTGTGAGCATCTGGTAGATATCCTTCAACATACATGACTCAACTACTTTCGGCTGAGGTTCCCCAAAATTGAGCACATTGCGTGAAAGAAGAGGAGTTGGAGCTTCCACAAGCAGGGGACAATGTTTTGTCATATGAAAAATCTAGCATCTCCAACACTTTCTTATCTCAGATTGTTATTTTTATTTTTTGGCAAAAACAGAAAAATCTTCTCTAACGTTTTCCACCCCGGGTTGCCATTTATCCCAAGTTGAGAAAAAGAGCCTCGCTGGCGTGCATATATGCACTTTCGACTCCACGCACGTATCCATCTATATTAAAAGATGTGAAAAGGTATACAAATAATTTTGTTTCTCTCTCAGGTTCCTAACGTAAGTTTTCAAGAGGTGGAAGGACATAAACATAATTTTGTTTCTCTCTCAGGGTTTCTGATGTAAGTTAGATCTAGGTTTGACAAGTAAATTATATTAAACTATTGGAGATGAGCTCTTTTTTTTACTTGACATAATTTTTAGGAGTTGGCAAAACACAAGATTTATTAAGTAAAATATAGAAAATTGTTGAAGATGCTCTTACATCCAATATTTATTCTTTAATTGTCTTGTGGCTAGATTTGTTTGAAGAGTCTGGCAAGTGACATTTAATCTTGACCACTAAAAGATGTAGCCATCTTATTTAGGCTGTAGGATATACAAACAAACCAACACTTACATTCTCTAATTTGTATGGGTGCAAGTGCAATCTTGTGGTCTATTTGGCTATTTAGAAATGAAGGGATTTTTGATAAAAAATAATTATACTCTTATTTGCAAGTTGTTTTCAGGGCAACTTATTTGACCCAGCAATAAACCTTTTCTAAAATAGTCATGTCGCATGATGAAGACTTTGGCTATAGAATATTCGCGAAACATAGATGAGCGTCGTTCAAAAGGCTTAGCACTTAGTGTTTATTCGATTTTCCGTTTGTTTGCTTTAGTTTTTTGAGAGTTTTAAAACAGCAAGATGCTGGTTTTGTAATAAGGATTGGTTGTGTGCAAATTTCTTGTAGAGACCAGAATAAAATTTCCTTTTTCCAAAAAAATGCTAACTACACATCCTTCCTCAGTATGATCTCCATTTCTATTACTTTGCATTGATATAAGGCACATAAACAAACACTAACATACCAAAAACTTCTATATCAACCAACGAAAGATGTGCCCGAAATTATCATAACCGACTGATGATCCTGCATGTTACTTTGATCTAAACGGCTCAAAATTTGTTGGGCAAACATATGGTGACATATTCATACGGAGTTTCTTGCTCCTAGGATCATTCTTGTCAGAGGTACGATGTTCAGGGGTTGTTAGGCTATAACCCTGTCGCCGGTGACTGATCCGCATCCGCATCCGCCCGCGCCGCCGCTTGCTTACTGTTACTGGGGCCGTGGCCGTAGCAGGGCGGCCCCATTTTGGGTGGGTCATAGGTGCAGCCATTTTGCTGCGGCACAGCATCAGCAACCCCAAGATGGCGCGCCGCCGCCGCCGCTGCCCGCCGTCCCTGCTGCGCGAGACAGCGAGGACAAGCAGGAAGCACTTACGTCGCTGCTCCAGCGCCGCCGATGCGTTTGCCATCTCTCTTCATCTCGTTTGAGTGGTCTACTTGTGCTCTGTTCCTAGCTAGCTTGCTGCTTTGCGCGCTTGATCAGCTCGAGCTCAGAGAGTATGTGTGTGTATATATATGAATGAATAGTGCATGAAGAGCTAGAGGTGTGTCTACTTTTATAGGCATGTGCAAGTGCAACCAGCTTATCGGATACCAAAATTAGGGCCCTCCAAACAATCAGGCCCAACAGGCGCTTAAAACCAGGCCACGCAACAAAGCACGGCCCACCAAGGCCCACCACGTTGCTCTCCATTTCGTCCGAGCCTCTCCGCCGAGGCCTCGGACGGGCGCTAACTTTCCGCCTCGGCCGAGCCCTCCCGGCGAGGCCTCGGGTGAGCTCCCGCTTTCCGCCTCGGCCGAGCCCTCCCGGTGAGACCTCGGACGAGCGCACACATCTCCGTCTCGCCCGACCCCTCACACAGACGCCTCAGACGAGCTCCCGCTCTCCGTCCCGCTCGAGCCCCCATGCCTAGGCCTCGGACGGGGCGCGCCGCACTTCTTGGTCAAACCAGGCCTCTGATTTGACGTATATCCACCGCCTGCCTTCCCACAGTTCCCGTCAGAGCGACGTTATCCCCTGGCAAGGGATAGGAGCCGTCCTGTCACAACTCTCACCTGCGCTCATGATTACGTTATCCTCCGTAGTGGAGGCCATGCCTACCACTGTGGGGCACTGTGTCGCCTAACCTTTCTGCCAGGACAAGTCGTCGAAGCTCCCAGGCGGCGACCACCACGCCAAGGGCCATCACCCAGCATCATCTTCCGTACGGGAGTCAGGCCAGACGGGGAGCCGGTCAAACAACAGTCCCTCCCGGGTTTTCTAAGCCCGGGATGGGCAGCGATTGTCCCGATGACGGCTCTCTCCTATGCCAACCGCCCCGCGTACGGCAGCGGGCTCCGAGGCCCTCCGAGCCTCGGAACCGGAGTGAGTCAAAGCTATAGCACGCTGCGAGAGTCAGATACGCCTCCCCTGGCCTCTCCATCAACTTCTACAGGGACAGCCATCCCCTCCATCGTCAGGATAAGGGGACACGACTCCTCACGGCTGTGACCAGGCTCTACAGTGCCGGCGCCCACTCTGGGACCTCGGCATAAGAAAGGCGGGGGCTCCGAGGCCTCAGATGAGGAAGGGAGACGCTCACAACCTCTTTCACGTACACAGGCACCCTTTGTAAGCCCTGTCCTCCCCTTGTGGCTATAAAAGGGGAGGACCGGGCCCCTTATCAGGCAGACTCACACAAGCAACCTTGAGCACTTTCACACACACGATATTGGCACTCGCCTCAATCACACACGAGACTTGGGACCAGCTCCCTCTCTCTACTTGCTTGTACACCCTACCTACAAGCACTTAGGTGCAGGATAATATAAGTCTTCCTTGTGTCCTTCCTGCACACCTTCCAGAGTTAGGAACACGCACCACAAATTTACTCGTTGGTGCTAGGGCCGCCGATTTTGCTGCTTGGACGGTTGGCGCGCCGGGTAGGGGTGCAATGCGTGTTTTCGTCTCTCTTCCCGCCAAAACTCCGGAATGGCCGACAACCGCGATGAGACGTCTCGGGACGTTTCCGGCCCCAACTTTCCTCCAGCACAGCCGCTGGAGCTGGGCATCGTGATCCGGTTTGGTGATCTTAAGTTCGTGTCATTTGGGCACCCGATGCGACATGGAGCTCCTTCGCCCGGGGCCCGGGGAGTCTCCCGGCGAGGCTCCGTGGCCCGTCACGGGCCCGACGCGGGGGCGCGCCGTAGCGCACATGCCCACCGTACTCGGCAGGCACGTTGCGCCGCCAGGGGCCTGGAGGAGGATCTGGCCGCGTTGCATCTAGGCGGCGGAGGCCGCCCTAACGCCTCGCGACCAGCTCCACCACTATGGATGAAAATGGTATGGATATTTATCCGACCGTTCGTTCGACCGAATTCGTTTAGAGGGGTTTAGATCTGTCCGTATCTGGGTCTGGATATTCAACATCCGATACCGTATTCGTATCCGAATACTCAAATCGCATATTTATGATGTCGATATCCAATCATATCCTATCCGGCATGGATGACATTATCCGTATTCGAATCCGAATCCAGACAGAAATATAAAAACAAATGTGGTATCAGTGATATCCGTCCGTATCCAATCCGTTTTCATCCATATCCACCACCACCGTCGTTCGGCCTCACCAACGCCACCTCCACGTACGCGATGTTGGTCTCCACCAGCTTGGGGGCCTATGGTGAGCTCCCTGGCCACCAGCTGCGCTTCAACTAGGATCCAGACACGTCTGCTCCGACCGCGTCCTACCCCGACCTTGAGGAGCACCGGACTAGGTGGGCGGGGTAGACTACTCCGGGTCCCGCCACGCCCACGCAACACGGCGCTACACGGAGGCCGCGGGCCCCGTGGGCTTATGCCGGCGCATGTATACGCCTTTGGGTACCCCGACTTGGACTCACCGGACGACATATGCGACCCAACCCGCGAGTGCTTTCACATGGAGATTGGCGATCTCGGCGGCGGTGGCGGCGGCAGCGGCGGCGGCGACGGGACGCGACGGGCATGCCGCAAGGCCGGCTCCAGCGGCGCGCGCCTCGGGACCCGGCGTGTCCCGGCCCACGGGCGGGAGCGGCGAACTTCGGCGCGCCATGGGTCCCCCAGGACCCGGCGATCCAGCGGCTACCCCTCGGGGGCCTGGCGCCCCACTATCGAGCAAATCCGGGGCTTGGGGACAAGCTCGAGCACGACCGTCTTACGCTACGGTAGAAGATAGAAGGCGTTCGGCGTGGCGCCGCCGTGTGGCGTAACCGAGCCCCGCTGCCCGGCAATGGCGCCAGCGGCGTCAATCGAAGGATTGTCAACGGCGAGGGAGGGGAACGTCCCCCCATCTTCCAGCGTGCAAGCGAACATCGCGGAGGTGGCCCTTCTCCTCCGAGCGATGCCGGAGCCATCCACCCTGGAGGGGCGATGGATTCGAGAAGAAATGCGGGGCTGCATCGAGACCGCTGCTGTCCAGCAAGGCGAGAGTTCGGCCTCCCGGCCGGCGCAGCGAGAGGGACGAGGAGGACGAGGTGCTTCCTCGCCGCGAGCGAAGCCTCGGTCCATCAGGATCCGTCACGAAGGCCAGTCCGCGAGCGCATTCAGGACAACCACGGCAGCCTCGACGACGGCGACGCGCGTAACGTCATCAACCACGCCACGAGGGAAGCCGGAGCACGGGCCGGACGCGACCGCCAGCTGCGCAGAGGTGGCAGGCACGACAGCGACGAAGACCGTGACGATACCGATCCCCCGGGGCCCCGTGCCTTCAGCCAGGAGATCCACAATGCTCGGTTCCCTTTCCGGTTCCGCCAGCCGGCCAACCTCACCAAGTACTCGGGAGAAACGAACCCCGAGGTGTGGCTCAACGACTACCGCCTAGCGTGCCAGTTAGGCGGCGCGGACGACGACAGGCTCATTATCCGCAACCTTCCGCTTCACCTGGGTGACTCGGCGCGAGCTTGGCTAGAGCATCTTCCCGCCCACACGATCCACGACTGGTCCGATCTGGTCAAGGTTTTCGTGGGGAACTTCCAGGGCACATACGTGCGCCCTGGTAATTCGTGGGACCTCCGCAGCTGCCGCCAGAAGCCCGACGAGACGCCGCAGGATTTCATCCGGTGCTTCTCGAAGAAGTGCACTGAGCTGCCCAACGTAGCCGGTACCGCCATCATCAGCGCGTTCCTTGACGGCACCACCTACAAGGAGCTCGTCCATGAGCTGGGTCGGAGGATGCCGACCACCGCCAACGAGCTGTTCGAGGTGGCGACAAACTTCGCCTCTAGCGAGGAGGCGGTGGGGGCGATTTTTCGCAACGGCGACAACAAGGGGAAGCGAAAGGAAGGCGACACCGAGGGGGACGCATCCCATAACCCCAAGAAGAACAAGAGGAACAAGCGCAAGGGGAAGAAGGACAAGAAGGAGGCAGACTCAGAAGATGACATCGTCGCCGCGCCCGACCGCAAGGCCCCCCGAGGCCCCCTCAGGGCCCGGGGCGTTCGACGACATGCTCAAGAAGCCCTGTCCTTTCCATAAGTTCCCCGTCAAGCACACCATGGGGGAGTGTGACTTGGCCTGCCGTTTCTACCAGAAGCTTCTCCCGCTCGAGGACAAGAGAAAGAAGGAGGAAGAGGGCAAAGGCGAGGGATTCCCCGAGGTCCACGATGTCTTCGTGGTCATCGGGGGGCAGCCGGCGAACCTCACCCCGCGCCAGATCAAGCGCGAGCGTCATGAGGTCTTCTCGGTGCGCCCCACCACTCCGCAGTACCTGCCGTGGTCCGCCAACGCCATCACCTTCAACATCGATGACCACTCACTCTACATGCCGAACCTAGGACGGTACCCGCTCGTGGTTGACCCCATCATTGGCAACGTGCGGCTCACCAAGGTGTTGATGGATGGCGGCAGCGCGCTCAACATCCTCTACTCTGAGACCCTCAGCCTGTTGGGGATTGAGCGCCCGCAGCTCCGGCCCAGCAGCTCTCCTTTTCAGGGCATAGTGCTAGGCAAGCGTGCTGCCCCTCGAGGCGAATCGACCTTCCGGTCTTCTTCGGGGACGCCATCGAACTTCCGCAAGGAGGTCATCACCTTCGGCGTGGTCGACTTCCGAGGACCTATCATGGAATCCTCGGGACGTTCAGCGTACGCGAAGTTCATGGCCGTCTCCAACTACACCTACCTCCTCCTCAAGATGCCAGGCCCCAACGGCGTCATCACCGTCGGCTCCTCCTACAAGCATGCGTTCAACTGCGACGTCGAGGCAATCGAGCACGCCGAGGCCATGGCGGTCTCGAGGCCCTCGATGCCAAAGCCACGCCCGGCACTTTCGAGCCGTCCGCCCCGGGGGTGAAGGAGGTCCCGCTGGATCCCGCCTCTCCATCCGGCAAGGCGGTGAAGATCTGCGCCTCCCTCGACCCCAAATAGGAAGTTGTGCTCATCGTCTTTCTCCGCGCGAACATCGACATCTTCACGTGGAGTCCCTCAGACATGCCAGGCATTCCGAGGGATGTCGCCGAGTACCCCCTTGATATCAGGGCCGGATCTAAGCCGGTGAAGCAGCGTCGGCGCCGATTCGATGAGGAGAAGCGCAGGGCCATTGGCGAGGAGGTGAACAAGCTTTTGGCGGCCGGATTCATCAAGGAGGTGTTCCATCCTGAGTGGTTATCCAATCCTTTACTGGTTAGGAAGAAAAGTGGGAAGTGGAGGATGTGTGTAGATTACACAAGCTTAAATAAAGCATGTCCAAAGGTCCCCTTTCCTTTACCACGTATTGATCAGATTGTTGACTCCACCTCGGGGTGTGAACTTTTATCCTTTCTTGATGCCTACTCCGGCTACCACCAAATCAAGATGAAGGAGTCTGACCAGCTCGCGACTTCCTTCATCACTCCTTTCGGCATGTATTGCTACGTGACGATGCCCTTCGGACTCAGGAACGCCGGGGCCACGTACCAACGGTGCATGCTCGGCGTCTTTGGGGATCACATCGGAGAGACCGTAGAGGCCTACGTGGACGACATAGTGGTTAAGACCAAGAAAGCCGACGACCTCATCGCCGACCTTCAGATCGCCTTTCGGTGTCTTAAGGCCAAAAGCGTCAAGCTCAACCCTGAGAAGTGCGTCTTCGGGGTACCCCGAGGCATGCTCCTGGGGTTCATCATCTCCAAGCGCGGCATCGAGCCCAACCCAGAGAAGGTGACTGTGGTGACCAGTATGGGGCCAATTAAGGATCTGAAGGGGGTACAACGGGTCATGGGCTGCCTTGAGGCTCTTAGCCGCTTCATCTCACGCCATGGTGAGAAGGGACTGCCCCTATACCGCCTCTTGAGGAAAATAGAGTGCTTCTCCTGGACCGCCAGGCCCAGGAGGCTCTTGACAAGCTCAAAGCTGCCCTTACCAGCGCCCCGGTACTGGTCCCTCCAGCCGAAGGTGAGCCCCTCCTCTTGTACGTCGCTGCGACGACCCAAGTGGTTAGCGCGGCCATCGTTGTTGAAAGATAGGAAGAAGGCCACGCCCTGCCAATCCAAAGGCCGGTCAGTGAGGTGCTGTCCGAGACCAAGATCCGCTACCCGCAGATCCAGAAGCTACTCTACGCTGTGGTCCTGACTCGGCGCAAGCTCCGACACTACTTTGACGCCCACCCAGTGACGGTGGTATCCTCCTTCCCGTTGGGAGAGATCCTCCTGAACCGGGAAGTCTTAGGACGGGTCGCCAAGTGGTCTGTCGAGCTTATGGGAGAGACTCTCTCCTACGCGCCAAGAAAGGCCATCAAGTCTCAAGTCTTGGCAGATTTTCTCGCGGAGTGGACCGACACCCAGCTTCCACCGCCTCGGATCCAGGCGGAGTGCTGGACCATGTACTTCGACGGGTCTCTGATGAAGACCGGCGCCGGCGCCGGCCTCCTCTTCGTCTCACCCCTCGGGGTACACATGCGGTATGTGGTCCGTCTCTATTTCCCTGCTTTAAACAACATGGCAGAGTATGAGGGCCTCCTCAATGGCTTGAAGATCGCCACCGAGCTCGGCGTCAAGCGCCTCGACGTCCGAGGCGACTCATAACTTGTCATCGACCAAGTCATGAAGCACTCGAGCTGCCACGACCCAAAAATGGATGCATACTGCAAGGCCGTGCGTGCCCTGGAAGATAAGTTCGACGGCCTCGAGCTCAACCACGTCGCCCGAAGGTACAACGAGGCTACCGACGAGCTCACCAAGATTGCGGCCGGGAGGGCTCCCGTCCCCCCAGACGTCTTCACCAAAGATCTTGCGGCCCCCTCTGTCAGCTTCGAAGACCAAGGCGCGGCGGCAGGCGATGAGCCCGACCCCCCTTAGGGGCTACAGCAGCCCCTGAGGCTGGGGCCCCCTCGGCAGCCGACGCTGAGGTCATAGAGCTTGACGAGGAGGGCCCTGAAGCCGAGCCTAGGCAAGATTGGAGGAAGCCGTACCCCGATTGGATCGTCCGAGGGGTGCTCCCCGAAGACTTCAACCAGGGTCGACGCATCGCGAGGAGAGCAAAGTCCTTCATTGTGATAGAGGATGAGCTCTACAAGCGAAGCCCCTCGGGGGTCCTGCAACAGTGCATCTCCACCGAGGAAGGGTTGAAGCTGGTCCGCAAGATCCACGCCGGCGTCTTGGCCACCACACTGCTCGTCGTTCCATCGTCGGCAGTGCTTTCCGGTAGGGCTTTTACTGGCCTACCGCGGTCACCAACGCCACTCACATGGTGCGCACCTGCGAGGGCTGCCAGTACTATGCTCGCCAAATGCACCTGCCGGCCCAGGCGCTCTAGACTATCCCCATCACTTGGCCATTCGCTGTGTGGGGACTCAACCTCGTCGGACCACTCAAGAAGGCGCCCGGGGGCTTCACCCACTTGCTAGTCGCCATCGACAAGTTTTCCAAGTGGATTGAGGCACGCCCCGTTACCAACATCCGATCTGAGCAGGCGGAGCTGTTCTTCACCGACATCATCCACCGATTCGGGATCCCAAACTCCATCATGACCGACCACGACACCCAGTTCATGGGGAAGAAGTTCCGGGACTTCTGTGACAGGCACCAGATACGCATTGTCTAGTCTGCTGTCGCCCATCCCTAGATGAATGGACAAGTAGAACGTACCAATGGTATGATTTTGCAGGGACTCAAACCTCGGATCTTCAACAAGCTTGACAAGTTTGGCAAAAGGTGGCTGTTGGTATCTGTTAATGCCTACTGAATAATTCCGCAAGCGCACGGATACGTTGTAGCACTTCACCGGATAAGTATACCCAGTTTTAATATCAAACTCAAAGAAAGATGTGTGAGGGTCTTCTAAACTACACTTAACCACCTGAGTAGCAAACAAGGCTGTAGAAGGTAGGGATATAGAGGGGACAACTAAGGCTTCTAGTTCAGGCTCAAGCAAATTATGATTAAGATATTTTACTAGGGAGTTGGATAGAAAAGCACAGGCAAAGCTTTACTCAGCTACCAACTATTCTCCTGCTAGGCCTACTGACGGGATAGTGGGATATGTAAGATTCAACGGAGCTATAAGTCACCTCCGCGAGCTACCACCAAATCTGGACAATAGGGTACATCTATGAGTAACGGAGTCTAAGCACCACGCTTACACTACGAATACTACTCTAACCCAAGAGCTACAAGGATTAAAATACTCACAAGAGTCGTAAACAAGTAAAACAAGATAACAATGTTACTTACTTGAACACAGAAGTTGACTCCAAAGTAGTCTCAGATACAAGCCATAGAGGTAGCACCGACAAGCCGATACTCCTCTAAAACTTTCTCTTTAACTCTATCTCTCTATCTCTGAAGAACTAGCTTCTAGAGGTATAGAACTAGCTCTCTCTTGGAATGCTAACTCGAGAGGTCATCCATTCAAGGGACACCTTCGAGAATCCTACTTAGGGTTTTTAACTAAAGCTCTTCTCTTCTTTTCTTGGATTCTCCCCATGGGGGGGTGTGCCTCTCCTTTTATAGCCCTGGTGAATCAACGTGAGCCTTTGGATCAAACCGACCTTAGTGGATGGTGGAGATCGTTCCTCAAAGGCGGTGGAATAAACCGAGCGAACCGGGGCGCGAACCGGGGTAAACCCAGACCGGCCGGTCCAGGGCTAGACCAGCCGGTCTGGCCTGGTCTCCGCTGGCCCTCCGCTTCGGTCTCATGTCTTCTCGCTCCAATCTTGCATTCTACGTTGCGATGTAGCTTAAAAGCATGTCTTTTCCGGCATTTACCTGCAAAACCATTGATTCACCAAACTCGTGGAATTCGTTAGTTAAAACTCTACTCTAGGTAGATGGATTGCTTTTATATCATTTTGGAAGATTAGTTGACGGTTGAATTTGAACGTTAAGGACCGTCAACAACACCCCCACACTTAGGCTTTTACTCGTCCTCGAGAAAAGGTTGGATAACTTCAGACATAGCTCAAGACAAAGAGATCAACATAAGCTCATTCCTGGTGATTCCTGCACTGTGAGATTCAGAGTGTCTACCAAACAACCTTGGGAAGTTAAAAAGTAGAACAGTCGAACAGATTACCTCTATCTCACTGCTAGGCCCATTGGAGGTTCTTATAAAATTTTTGAAATAAACACTTAGCTTATCTGCTCCTCAATGTGGTACTCTCAAATCACTCATTGTATGTGGTATTTGTAGATCTCACTTAGGCATAAATGAGTGATGCCTTTCCTTGCAACCTACCTCTAATAGGCTTATGTGGAGTTTGAAGGTCTGGCAAGGAATAGTACACTTACCTTACACGTCACTGAGCCAGCGTGAGAGTCCCAAGGAGAGAAGTATCATACTCTTAGATCAAGATGTGCATGTGTGTGGAATATATGGTGGCTATCCTGCTCTACTTATGTTCATGCGCTTGAAGGATATATCTCTCTTGCTTGAATTGTAGTGCTTGGAGACAATGGACTATCTTGAATTTTTCTTTCCTTCCTTTTCTAGAGAGCTAGGCACCTTTTTATGCCTCTTGTTCTTTTTAACATTTGGACCCTTGTCCAGTTCTTATTTTAACTCTCTTTTTTATTTTTGCATAGCCCATGTCATCCTGCACGAAAACTTTGTGCAAGACAGAGATTCTGTTAATGTCAGAGCATAGATGAACACAATCCTACCAAAGATCTTTTTGGGTGCGTACTCTCAGTGTAAGAGCAGCACATTTTCTATGTGGATGAAAAAAAGCTGCGCCTACACCTAGTGCAGGGATAGTGCATATATGGAGTGTAAGTGGATCTTGATCTTGAGAGCATGATAAGTCTTTACAACACACGTCTCAAAAGCTGACAGAGCTCAGTGCAAAATAAGTAACTTATGTAGCAAGTTATGATCATGTATGGCTCTATAGGTATTTTAAAACCACAGAGGAGTAGCTTAGCTATTGTTTTTGTGTTTTTAAAATAAAAGCTCCAATAACCAGACAGAGAAATTCAGGTTTTCATGTTTTACTATCTCATACTTGTCAACAACTTAAGAAGCATGGGGTCCCTATAAAGAGTTTCCAACAGCTGCAAGTGTACAGGAGATGAATTTATGTGACTCTTGCCTTAAGTTATGACCAAGCCACTCATCCTTGAGGTGTAATCATGTTTCATTTAAGGGTATTCAATTAAGCTCAGTTGTCAATAAATGAGAGTGCTTTGGAGTGCGTACCTGGCTCCTGTTGATGTTCTTCCGTGTTCTTTATTGGTTGTCTCCCCCACACTTGTTTCCTGTTTCCTTTTATGCACAACAAGGTGGAGACAAAAACAAACATATATCTAGAGAGAGATGATGACTCTAAAAACTTACTTCTTTATTATTAATGAGGCACATTTATTACACGATGAATGAATGAATTAACTAATCAAACTAGAAACTAAATAATCAAGCTGACTAATGGACTAACTATCACGTGTGCCTACTCATCTCTATCTCTAGTCTTTCTTTTCTAGCTCCTCGACCCTAGCCTTGAGTGCCTTGTTCTTAATGCGCATCTTTTCATAATTTGCTTCTAGATTCCCTATGCGCTGCACAGCCGTGGTCAGGGTGTTGAGAACCTCGACAAATGCACGGCCCCCTGCAGGTCTATCCTAGTCTCTAGCATGGCTAGGTTGAGTCGAGGTTGACGCGGGACTGGTGTAGTTCTTGCTTTCTTCTTTGGCGGCTCCGGGTTGGCTCTCGGCGGTGGATTGAACTTGACATTGCTGGGGTCCACTCGCATACCATCTAGAGTCACACGCTCTTTCTCCGTGGTGTACTTAGCACCAGTCACCATTCCAAACTTGGTGGTGACTCCTAGCAGCCTCTCCCCCTCTCTAGGAGGTAGTAACTTGGTGCCCTAGGGGAGAGAGATGCTAGAATGACCAAGTGGTCGAGGCTTATCTCCAAGGAGTGGCCGACGAGCTGGAGGCGCGATGGTTGGCCTCCTAATGGCTTGGGCGTAGCGTGCCTCCTCCATTGGAGCTCCTTGAGGTCGAGCTCAGACGACCTCCTTCGATGGTGCCGGGAAGATCGCCTTCGAGGGCACCACTGCCAGCTGCTTTGGCGGGAAGATCGCCAGGGGGAGGACTTCCTCCGGCTCTTCGACGGTGTAGGGAAGGCTTGGGTTTGCCATTTGGTGGAAGATGGAGAGATTGGAGAGCTTCCTTGCTAGGGCTAAGAGAGGGAAGCTCTTGGGATGAGAGGAGAATGACCCTAGGGGCTTGTTTATATAGTCTTGGTTCCTTGAGGTGGGGGTCATTCCATCCTAATCTATCCCGAGCATCTATCGTGATAAGGCGGCGGCGGATACGGATCACAACCGAATATTCTGAACCCTAACAGAACGAACTTCGCAACGAGAGGTGGCGGACCGCGAGGCGGCGCCAGGGCAGACCGACCGGTCTGGGGTGGGACCGGCCGGTCCCATCCTGGCCCGGTTTCCGGTGCCCTTCCGCGGGGTGCAATCTTGGCCCGTTTTCTCTCCAAATTTTCTCCCGTTGCGGCCCGATTCACGACGGGGTTTTATATTTTAAAAAATTAGGGAAAAGTTAAGAAATAAATTTCATCCAATTCCTCAGGTAGTCTAGAAGGTTCTAAAAAAATTTTAAGATGTTAGCCATTTATCTTGAATAACATACCTTCGTTGTTTTAAAGTGTCACTGCTCCATGTGATGACGAATTTACCACCGTGAATGGTCCTTTCCATTTGCTTCGTAGCTTTCCATGTCCGAATAATCTCACCCTGGAGTTGAATAGTAACACTTTATCTCCAGGATTGAAGCTCTTCTTCTTGATTCGCTTATCATGCCACCTTTTGGTTCTCTCTTTATAGATCTTTGAGTTATGATAAGCTTTTTCTTGCCATTTATTTAGTTCTGAGAGTTGCATATTTCTTTTTGTTCCAGCAGCTTCAAGATCCATGTTCCATCTCTTGATTGCCCAATGAGCTTTGAACTCGAGCTCTATTGGCAAATGACAAGTCTTGCCGTAGACAAGCTGATAGGGTGATATGCCAAGCGGTGTCTTGTATGCAGTTCGGTATGCCCATAGTGCGTCTGGTAGCTTCTCCTTCCAAGCGGTTCCCATCTCATTGACTGTCTTTTGTAAAATATTCTTGATTTGCTTATTGGAAGTCTCTGCTTGACCACTTGTTTGAGGATGGTAAGGAGTAGCTACGTGATATTGAATCCCTTGCTTCATTAAGTAGTTGCGAAAGTCTTTGTCAATGAAGTGAGTTCCTCCATCACTAGTCACCATTCTTGAAACACCAAATCTTGGAAATATTGTCTCTTGAAACATCTTCTTGGAATTTGCAGAATTTGTGGCTTTGCATGGCATGGCTTCTACCCATTTTGAGATATAGTCAATTGCCACTAGAATGTACTCATAGTTGCCTGATTTCGGAAATGGTCCCATGTAGTCGATTCCCCAGACATCAAAGAGCTCGATTTGAAGATTGTTGGTGAGTGGCATGGCATCTCTTGAATTGATATTACCGTGTCTCTGACATGCTCCACATCTTCGGATAAAGTTCTTGGTGTCTTCGTACATGGTTGGCCAAAAGAATCCACTTTGCCAGATCTTTGCATGGGTTCGGAATGCGCCATAATGACCTCCATATGGTGATGAGTGACATTTTTCAATGATCTTCAGTCCTTCCTCAGTGGGTACACATCTTCGGAGTAGTCCACAGCACATACTCGGAAGAGATAAGGTGTTGGTATTTTTAACTGCACTCCATTAAATAAGTTTTAAGTAGGATTATCCGCAAGCGCACAGATATCATACCAGTGTCACATTTTACCTGGAGGTTTTAAATATCGTATCCACAAGGAACAGTTGTGATGATGACAACGTCTATAGACTTAATCACACAATTAGGCTAGATCATATCAAGAAAAAGAAAATAGCTAATGTACTCTAGTTCTGACTCTGGTAAACTTTGTATAATATCGTCTTATCGGACAAGTGACCTGAATAGAAGAAGAAACTGAGTAATCTTCCTACCAGACACCTATAAGCCTATCAGTCCTATCAACGGGAAGTGGACTACAGAGGATTCAACGTAGCTATAAAGTCACCTACGCGAGCTACCACTATCCGGCTGATCAAGGGTAATTCACAAGTAAATCTAGCCTAGGCACCACGCCTACACTACGAAATACTACTTCAACCAAGTAATGACCAAGATCAAAGCCCTCAATATGAGATGTGAACCAAAGAACGAATAAGAACAAGTTGCTTACTTAAATCGGAATGGTAAATACAAAAGTACCTCTAACGCAGCCTCGGGCGAGGGAGCTGAATCGTAAGAATACTGACCACGAAGAAGCGCCGACATGCCGGAACTCCTCCGTAATCTCTACTCCTCTACTCAATCTCTCTAATCTCTAAACAAGACTAGATCTAGAAGAACTAGTCTCTCCTAATTGCTACATCTAGATGAACTAGATCTAGATGAACTAGAACTAGATCAACTAGAGGGACCCTAACCCTAATTATGTAGAGAATATGAAGCACCGGGTGTAGAATGCCTCTAGGAGGGGCCTTGGGGCGTCATTATATAGGCCGAGATGGAGTAGGGGGCAAGGAACCGCCATGTCGGCCGATCCGCGTCTTAATCTCATGTGCACCGTCGGATCAAACCGACCTAAAATCGGCGTAGGGATGCTTTGATTGGCTTCCAAGGAACCGTGGGAGTAAGACTCCGGAAGGCGGCGGCCATCGGTGGAATTAGGGGCGCCGACCGGCCCCTGTGGTGGGGCCGCCGGCCCCACCAGGCTCCTCTGCGGGCCCCGCGCTTCGGTGTCTTCTAGACCCTTCCCCGAACCTGTTGGCGGTGTAGTTGCGTCGCGGTTAAGTTTTCGTAGTAAATTTGCACTTAAATCCTCTTTTTTGTCTTTTTTCTCGAAAATTCCTAGAAATTTCATAAATCACCAAAACTCGTGGAAATTGTCGGTTAAAACTCTAGACTAGTGTGTTTTCATGTTCTCCTTCGGGTTTAAAGTGCTAGTAAAAGTTGACATTAACGATCACAACAATAACCCCCAAGCTTACCTTTTGCCGGTCCCTTGGCAAACAACCTAAATCTAACTAATAATAATCTTGGATTAGGAGTTGCTGCAATACTTTTATTTCTTTTAAGCACACAGCTGTTGCATAAGTGTTGAGCAATCGAAAGAGAGAACAATCAAGTCAAGCACTATGTCTCAAATTCTTTACAGTACCAATATTCTAGAGTTTTGTAAATTTTCGCAATAAAGCTCAGAGCTTAATTGTATGACACCCTTAAGTCTCTTATTATATGTGGTATTTATGGATCTTACTGAGACATTAATAATGTCATGCCTTCCTACAACTAAGGATCATAGTGGAGCTTATAGGAGTGGCAATAACAAGGATGAGCATACTTGTAATTCATCTATTGTAAAGTCAAACAATGGATCCATAGAGAATCGAGGCATTCAATCAAATCAAGGTGTGCATATGTATGGAATATGGTGGATACGTGTATATATGGTATTTAGTGGCTAATCCTAATTCTACTTTTGCTCTTTGAAAATAACTCCCTCCTTAGAACTTTTTCGAGGGAAAACATGGGCTATCTTTATTCTCTCTCTCTCTCTTTTTTTAATTTGGGAGGCGGGCATCTATGTACCCATTGTTTTAATGCTGGGACACTTGTCCATCTTTTACTCCCATTTTTTTCACTCTTCTCTTTTTTTTCAATACTTTTATATAGCCACATGCATCCTTTGAATATAAATAATTGGAGAGATAATGATAAGAACTTAGAGCAATTAAACGGGGGTTGTCCTATAGGGTATATTTTTAGGTGTTTACTCCCCGGTGTAGGAGAAAAAACATTTTTAAGGTGGATCTGGATGAAAGTGGAAATGACTACGCTTACATCCTAGAGTAGGAGTAATACATATGTGGGTGGAGTGCGTAAGTGATCTTGATTTTAAAAGCATGACAAGGCTCTATAAGGTATATTCCAAAGGTTGACTAAACTCAATATAAAGCAAGCAGCATGAATGTATAAAGGTTTTCCTAACTCTAAATATATCATATATGGCTTTGGTAGGAATTTAGATTTTGTCATACAAGAGCTCATCATGTAAGATTTTAGATTTTTAAAATAAATCTCCAGAACTTAGTAATGCTAGGAATAAGATAAATAGCAGCTTAGACCTTCATGTATCATATCAATCAATTACCTAGACTCAGCTCAGGCATATGCCTCCACAAATTTCAGGTTCAGAGTAAATTCTTATATCAAAGTAGTCATGTCCGAAACTTAGGAAAATCCATGGTTAAAAACTAGGCACTTGAAAGAAATTGTAGTAGAGCAACTATTCATCATTTCCACTTTAAAAGATTAGAGAGAGAGAGAGTTCTTCAAACATACTTTAATTATTAAATCTAACGCAGACTATAGCTTACTAAAATAAAACTAATAGTAAAGACATACCTTAATCACGATGATAGCGGGGGTGCGTCTCCCCAAAGCTAATCCCTTCGATCGCGTCGAGCCTTCATGTGCCCGAATATTTTTGTGTTTTTCTTAATTAAGGGTGAGCCTTCATGTGCTCACATATTTTTGGTATTTTATGACTATATAAAGTAGACTTGATAATCGCCTAGGTATAGTTACCTGATAACTAGGGGATGCTCCTCCCCCAAACTAGATGTTTGCAATACTTGGTGTTGATAATCTTTAGAGTGAGCTAACCAGTAGCAGTTCTGGTGGATGCCACTAATAGGCTCTCTCCTTGTCATAATGTTGTTCCTGCATAATTATACTCCAACAAGAAAACCAAAACTCGAGGCTCAAATTTAAAAATAGGTTGGCGGTCAGCCAATAAGTGATTGATTGTTCTTTGAGTTGATTTCAAATTGACAGTTCTAGCAGATTCTCTTTTTAGGATTTTCTAGTTTAATTATGCAGAAATTAAATATATATGCGCATGATAGATATAGTTGTATTTTTATGCCTCCACAGAAAATATTTATTCTTATGGGGCTTTGGCTTTTTCTTTCATAATGCAAGAAAGTAAATACACAAACTATTATTATTATTATTTATGCCACCACAGTAAATATTTCTATAGGGTTACCATAAGTTTATTCACGTGGAGCTTTTAATATTTTATGATGCAAGTAAATAAAGCAATAAAGATTTTTATTATCTTTTCAATATTTATGAAGATGAATATATTAAAGTAAAATTATTAATGTAGACAGGAATACTTAATTAATTAGATAACTACCATATTACCTTATGGCAAAGGTACAAAATTTAAAGTTTACCGATAGGTCTTCTTCTTTCACTCTTGTGTATCTCTCCATCTTGAGAGATGGAGGTCTTAATAGTTGTATACCTCTAGTGATGATGATGTCACCTTTATTCTTTGATTTGACCAATAAGTTGAAGTAGAGCTTTAATAGTAGCCGGGCAAGCATCTTGCTCGGTGTACATGCTCACAGAACTTTCACTTGTAGAATTAATAAACTTTGCCCGACGTGCTGTTCTGTTTGCAAAATCAAGGTAGAGATCAAGTGCAAGGGCTCTGCTGGTGGTAAAACACCAACAGAACCAAATCTATTTCTTTATTTATTTTTCTCTATCCTTAGACACATTGAACAAGATAAAGTTGATGTTACATGATTTGTTTATTTACAAGTGGTAAGATCAAAAGATTAAACATTTAATATTACATTTAAGTTTACATGGTAGAAAAGAACGAAATTGCTTAACCAATGGAAGGAATGTCTATCTATAAATTTTCACATGAGTATGACTGTCGTCTTCCCAAGATTGAATATAATGTTTTAACTTGTTTGGTTAAGACCGAGATTAAGAGAACAGTGCCATGAACAATCTTAAAAGACAAACCATGTTGAGTTAATCAGGTTAATCAATTTAAATTGTAACTCAACATGTTTGTGTTTTAATTTATGTGTACATCAAGAGCAAGAGAAGAGCAGTGACCACTTACCTTAGAATATTACCTTTATTATTAGAGCGTGATAGCACTAAGTGATGAAGGATAAATGACTGGTGGTCCTTCCTCTTGAATCTTGAGTTGCTCATGGACATCTTGTCTCCTCTGTTGCATCTATTCTTTTACCATCTTTTGCTTCTTTGATCTTTTGACTCTTTTCACTTCAGTTATTATTATGCCCGGTGCTACCATCAATCATTTTCTTACTTCGAACCTGGAATGGTTAGTGACAAAAATACCCAAAGGAATATTTTGATAATTATAACTCTGCTCAATTCACAAGGGTATAACAAAAGGTGCAAGCTCAATTCATCATTTTTTTAAGAGTGGTTATTTTGGGACACAAGTTTATTCTTAGAAAACCTTCTAATTATTGTACTTCAAGTTGGTGAGGTGGGTTCCTTTAGAACACTAGCCTTTGTGTACCTATTTCAAGATTACAACGAGATCTTTAATATTTATGATAAACATATGCATCTACAACCACCCTCTTAATGATTTTATGAATAGGTAGAATCAGGGGGTTGAAAATCTCGTGTGTGGTAATATTAGAGAGACCAAAAGATTCAGGAGGTTTCTCATATGAGCATGGATTTGATAAAGTGTTAATGAGATAATTCCCATGCTCATCGATGTAATCTCTCTTTTTAAATTCCAAGGGTGCCTCTTCATGGTTGTCTATAGGCAACAAGTTTGCCTCTATTATTTCATGCCTATGATATTTATTAGATGTTTTATTTTCTAGAATTTTCCATGAATTAATACCTCCAAGGTTGGTCTTATCTAAAGCTTTCTCTAAACTTGGGTAAGTTATGTTTATTAAAGGAATTAATTTAAGGTCACCATTTGAATTTAAACCAAGTTTAGATGCTAGTGCTAAAATTTCGTCTTCTTCCATCCGTTCTTTTACAATGGCATATGTATTTCTAGTATATTTTACGCATTCCCCGCCATTGTCGTTGCTCTTCTTGGAGATTCCTATAATCGTCATGACTCCTATTCTTAGGATGTCTTGATAGATTTCTAGGATTATTATGAAGTTTAATAGAAAGAGCACAAAAAGATTCATTGGGGTCAAGGATGGGTTTAGAGATGGGTTCAAAGATATTTAATATGGGCATAGAAAGGGAGAAGATAGAATTTATTTCTAAGTGGCTTGGCTCTCCTTCTATGCTATCATTCAACATGCCATCTTGCACTCTTTCCAATGTCTTTCGGGAGGGAAAGGAAGTCGACTATACTTTTCCTAAGATGCTTTTCTAAGAAAATCTAATGTGTATTATGAGCATCTAGCTAACTGGAAGTCTAAATTATCAAAGTGGAATTTCAAAGTTCGGGATTGATAGCTAAATCTTAGGAATGAAATGATTGTGTTTTAGCTATAAAGACTTCCGTGTCTAGTTCGGGTGATGAGTTATCCCGAATCATATTAATTAAACATGGGTATAGCTCATAGCCGGTGTTATGATAGGTTCTATAGATTTTGGTGGCCCAAAGCTTTTTGCGCATGTCATAAAGACAGATAGAAATAAAATTAAAGACATCTATAAGGATGAACACAAAAAATAATGAAGAGAATGGGATAAAACAGGATTGAAGGCATCCATAAGGATGAACACAAAAATAATGAAGAGACTGGGATAAAATAAGAAAAGATAAAAGTATGATACAAGATTAAGCTAGACTAAGTCAAAATCAGTAAACCGTTCCCGGCAACGGCGCTAAAAAAAAATGCTTGTTGGTATTTTTAATTGCACTCCATTAAATAAGTTTTAAGTAGGATTATCCATAAAAGTTTATGAGATATCATATCGTTGTCACATTTTACCCGGAGGTTTTAAATATCGTATCCACGGGAAACGCTTGTGATGATGACAACGTCTATAGACTTAATCATACAATTAGGCTAGATCATATCAAGAAAAAACGAAATAGCTAATGTACTCTAGTTCGACTGTAAACTTTGTATAATATCGTCTTATCGGATAAGTGACCTGAATAGGAGAAGAAATGTAGTAATCTTCCTACCGGACACCTATAAGCCTATCGGCCCTATCAACGGGAAGTGGACTACAGAGAATTCAACGTAGCTATAAAGTCACCTACGCTGAAGCTACCACTATCCGGCTGATCGGGGGGACATTCACAAGTAAATCTAGCCTAGACACCATGCCTACACTACGAAAATACTACTTCAACCAAGAATGACCAAGATCAAAGCCCTCAATATGAGATGTGAACCAAAGAACGAATAAGAACAAGTTGCTTACTTAAATCGGAATGGTAAATACAAAAGTACCTCGTAACACGGCTCAGGGTGAGAGAGCTGAATCCGTAAGAATACGTACCACAAGAAGCGCCGATATGCCGGAACTCCTCCGAATGTCTACTCCTCTACTCAATCTCTCTAATCTCTAAACAAGACTAGATCTAGAAAAACTAGTCTCTCCTAATTGCTACATCTAGATGAACTAGATCTAGATGAACTAGAACTAGATCAACTAGAGGGACCCTAACCCTAATTATGTAGCGAATATAAAGCACCGGGGTGTAGAATGCCTCTAGGAGGGGCCTTGGGGCGTCATTATATAGGCCGAGGTAGAGTAGGGGGCAAGGAACCACCACGTCAGCGATCCGCGTCTTCATCTCATGTGCACCGTCGGATCAAACCGACCTAAAATCGACGTAGGGATGCTTTGATTGGCTTCAAGGAACCGTGGGAGGAAGACTCGCAAGGCGGCGGCCATCGGTGGAATTAGGGCGCCGACCCCAGCCCTGTGGTGGGGCCGGCCGGCCCCACCACGGGCTCCTCTACGGGCCCCATTTGCGCGGGTGTCTTCTAGACCCTTCCCCGAACCTCGTTGACCCGGTGTAGTTGCGTCCGCGGTTAAGTTTTTCGTGGTAAATTTGCACTTAAATCCCTCTTTTTTGTCTTTTCTAGAAAATTCCCCGGAAATTTCACAAATCACCAAAACTCGTGGAAATTGTCGGTTAAAACCCTAGACTAGTGTGTTTTTATGTTCTCCTTCGGGTTTAAAGTGCTAGTAAAAGTTGACGTTAACTAACCGTCAACATAAGGATCATCCCATATATGTAGACGACTTTCATAGATAAGCTTTCTCCCTGTCTACCCCTGGTGGTACATGTCCCGCAACCATAAAATTGACAATATTTGCATGCCGGGGATCCGACACGGAGATGGCGTAGAGTGTGTCGTCTCGAAGAGAGTCATTGATTGGTAGTTCCCGCATATTCTTAAATTGCATTCTAGACAAGTGATCGGCAATGTGGTTTTCTACTCCTCTTTTATCTTTTTATTTCTAAGTCAAACTCTTGGAGTAGCAAAATCCATCTTATGAGTCGGGGTTTAGCATCTTTCTTAGTGAGCGGTATTTAAGAGCGGCATAATCAGTATAAACAATTACCTTTGCTCCTACTAAATAAGATCTAAATTTGTCTATAGCAAAAACAACAACCCCGTAAGCTCTTTTCAAGTAGTTGCATAATTAAGTTGAGGTCCTGTCAAAGTTTTGCTAGCATATGCAATTGCGTGATGTTTCTTGTCTTTAGTTTGTCCCAAAGCGCCCCCACAAAGATAATCACTTGCATCACACATCAATTCAAAAGGCGGCGACCAATCGGGGTTGAATGATTGGTGCGAGAGATGAGCGCTTTCTTAAGAGTTTCAAAAGCTTTCAAACACGCATCATCAAATTCAAAGGGAGCATCCTTAGCTAGAGGTTTGTTAGAGGTCTAGCAATGTATGAAAAGTTATGTATGAATCACCTATAAAAGCCTGCATGACCTAGGAAGCTTCGAATTCCCTTAACATTAATGGAAGGAGGTAGTTGTTCAATTACTTCAATTTTAGCTTTGTCTATCTCTATCCCTCTCTCGGACACCAAATGTCCAAGCACTATTCCTTCTCTAACCATGAAATGACATTTTTCCCAATTAAGGACTAAGTGTTTTTCCTCACATCTTTGCAAAACTTTATCTAAGTTTTCAAGGCATTTATCAAAAGTTTTTCCATATACAGAAAAGTCATCCATGAAAACTTCCATTATCATTTCAATCATATCGAGAAAATATAGACATCATGCATTTTTGAGATGAGGTTGGAGCATTACATAGTCCAAAAGACATTCTACGGTAAGCATAGGTTCCATATGGACATGTAAACGTGGTTTTGCTTTGGTCATCCTGGGTGGATTGGTATTTGATGATATCCCGAATACCCATCAAGAAAACAGAAGAAAGAATGATTTGCCAATCTTTCCAACATCTCATCAATGAAGGGAAGTGGAAAATGATCTTTCTTTGTTGCCTTATTTAGCTTTTGGTAATCAATACACATCCAACATCCTGTGATAGTTCTTTATGGGATTAATTCATTCTTATCATTTCTAACAACTGTCATGCCTCCCTTCTTAGGCACAACTTGCACAGGGCTTACCCACTCACTGTATGGCACAGGATATATGATCCCGGCATGTAACAGTTTCAAAACCTCTTTCTTAACAACCTCTCTCATCGCATTGTTCAACCTACGTTGTGGTTCTCTAGAAGGTGTTATCTTAGGATCTGTAGGGATGCGATGGGTGCAAAGAACAGGACTGATTCCTTTAAGATCTTGGAGTGAATAGTCAAAAGCAGATCTATGCTTTTCTAGAACTGTAATTAATCGAAAGGTTTCCACTTCAGAGAGTTTATCACTTATTATCACAGGGGATTCTCGATCATTATTTAGGAAAGCATATTTAAGACCAGAAGGCAAGGGTTTGAGCTCTATGGGAGGCTTAGGTGGCTCCTCAGACTCATCTAGAGGGTCAGGTTCTAACGTACTACCTCCTTCCTCTTCTAGTGGTTCGGGACTATCCTCAAAATCACGCTCGAAAGATGATTCAAGGGTTGTCTCTAAGACTTCTTCCATAAGATCAGGCTCAGGAAGTGACTCAGTCTCACTGTTGAAAACACGAGTTATGGATATAGGCAAATTAAAGTTCTTCCCAAGGCTAATATTTAAATTCCCTTCTTGTCCTTCTTGTAAAAGTTTCTCTATAGGCTGTCCAATCAATACGTCAAACTCTATGATATCAAAGACATAGAAGCTCAAATGAACTCTTATCCCTTTAACATAAATAGGTAAGACATAGAGAATTCCAAAACTCGGAAGAATATGGCCTAAAGGACTTTTCAAAAACTTTGTTGTTGGGGTTAAGGGCATGTCTTTTAGAAGGTTTTGAGCATATGTTGCTTGAACATGATGTTAACTCCCACAACAGGATTGTATAATGCTTGAAAAGAACCCTTGTGGATTTGGCAAGGTATGGTAGTTGATGTGAAATCAACTCGGATGACATCAGAGGAAAGCTCTGATTCTTCCAACCAATCATTGCTTATAATCGACACCAGCTCTTTAGCATTTTGCTTAAGGAAAGCCTCATCAGAAGGATCTAAGACTTCATCACGAGGTAACAACTTCTTTGACTTCGTGGTCTCCTAACTTAATAGTTCGAGATGTTTCCATAATCCAAATATATCATCCTTGATCCCAAATGAAGATGTGTGGGGTCCCTTCTAAACCGTGGTTAACCACCGATAGTTGTAGGTTGGGATGTGGTAGGTAGGGATTAGGGGATCAACTAAGGCTTCTAGTTCTACTTGCTTCTTTAAAGCAAATTATGATTAAGATGATTTTTACTAGGGAGTTGGATAGCAAAAAGTGATATGCAAGAATGATCCTTCGAAGCAACCAAGAAACTTCATGGTTAGGCTATTTGCAGACCCTTATGGGAAATGTTGAAGTAGAACGGGGTCTAGTATGGATAGACTAGGTCCATGAGCTACCAATGAATTAGGACAATAGGGTACATTACGGGCTTCAATTAAGCACCCTTCTTCTCTTGTCTAAAGGATAGGACTTCTAACCCAAGCTCTACAAGGATTAAAATAGGATAGAATTGAAAACAAGTAAAACAAGATAACAATGTCTAGTCACCTTGAACACTCTCAAAGTGGAGATCATACCAATGTCTAGCTTCTCGGTCAAAGAGACTCCTCCAAAACATTCCATCGGATAGTCTCATCGGACATATCCTTAAAGAAGAACTAGCTTCTAGAGGTTTGAACTAATCTCTTAGAATGCTAGAATAAGGTCATCCATTCAATTGACACCTCCGAGAAAGATTAGGTTTTTCCATGCTATAAAACATGGGCTCTTCTTATAGTGGAGGCTAAGATAGGCTTTGAGGGGTGTGCCTCTCCTTTTATAGGCTCATGAAGTTATATCAATATGAGCCTTGGAATCAAGTTGATCCATTGAAGGATGGTGGAAATCGTTCCTCAAAAAGGTGGAATGATAGTATACAAATAAAAGATAACCGGGGCGCGAGACCCGGCCGGTCCGGGGCCAGAACCGGACCGGTCTAGCCTGGCCGCCCCCGAGCCCTTGGCTCGATGTGGTGCCTTCTCGTCTCTTCTGGAATGTTCCTGTGTTGCCGTAGCATTCATTCTTGCATTCTATGTTGCAGTGTAGCTCAAAAGTGTGTCTTTTCCGACATTTACCTGCAAAACCATTGATTCACCAAAACTCGTGGAATTCGTTAGTTAAAGCCCTACTCTAGGTAGATGGATTGCTTTTTATATCATTTTGGAAGATTAGTTGACAGTTGAATTTGAGCGTTAAGGACCGTCAACGGTGTCCGAGGCGGCGGAGAGTCGGAGGCTTCGTGGCAGATGGCGAGAACCGTCTCGGGCGCTAACGCCGGCGGTTTCTCTTCCACCGCCCGCCATTAATGCCATGAACAGGGTCGTGGGACGGCGTGGAACGCCAAAAGGGCGTTTCCTCGAGATCCAAATCCGGCGTCGCCGCCTATAAAAAGGAAGGCTATGGGATGAGCAAAGTCACCCATCCACGCTTCTTGCCTCATTTCGAACTCCGGCCACCAGCCTCTTCCCGTATCCATTCTTCTTCCTCCCTTGCGCGGCGGAGGAAATGGACCATGGAAAGCGTCAGGCGGAATGCTCGTCGGAGGAGCCGCCCGGGGTCGCCGTCGCATTCCGGGGGTGAGTCCAATGTGGCCGGCCGGAAAGAGGGTTTCTTGCTGGCAATCGGGGCTTTGATCGGAGGGTAGTTTCTTGATCGATCTCGAATCTTCGTCCTCGTAGGGTGCTCTCCAGCGTTCCCATTCCTCGTCATCTCCTCTCGACCCATTGGCGCCCGGTCGCGGGGCGCCTCGGGGGGAGCGGGCTGGGGCTGGAGCCGGGTCCGGGGACGAGCTCCAAGCCCGCCTCAATGCGGTCCTCGTCGCACTCACCCGCATGGAGGAGGAGGCGGACGACGCCCGGGCCAACCTGGAGGATGCCGACAGGCGCGTGGCGGAGCTGGAGTCCGAGCCTCCGGGCCTTGCGCCCCGGCGGTTGAGGCCATCGTGGCCTATGTCCGGGCTCCCGGGGAACCCCGACGGAGGCGGCCGAGCCACGTGCTTGGTCGCATCCGTGACCTGGTGTCCCACGGTGTCCGCTGAGGGCGGCGTCCGGGCGGGTGGCCTTGGCGCGCTCTCGGGTCGACCTCCGGGACTACATCGAGCTCCCCGAGGGCGGCGCATCGAGGGACCTGGAGCACTTAGTGCGCCAAGTACCTTTGCCATTGTTGGTATTTTTAATCGCACTCCATTAAATAAGTTTTAAGTAGGATTATCCGCAAGCTTACGCAGATATCATACCGGTGTCACATTTTACCCGGAGGTTTTAAATATCGTATCCACGAGGAATGGGTCGTGATGATGACAACGTCTATACACTTAACCCTACAATTAGGCTAGATCATATCAAGAAAAAGGAAATAGCTAATGTACTCTAGTTCGACTTCGGTAAACTTTGTATAATATCATCTTATCGGACAAGTGACCTAAATAGGAGAAGAAACGAGTAATCTTCCTACCCGGACACCTATAAGCCTATCGGTCCTATCAACGAGAAGTGGACTACGGAGGATTCAACGTAGCTATAAAGTCACCCTACGCGAGCTACCACTATCCTACCGATCGGGGGGACATTCACAAGTAAATCTAGCCTAGGCACCACGCCTACACTACGAAATACTACTTCAACCAAGTAATGACCAAGATCAAAGCCCTCAATATGAGATGTGAACCAAAGAACGAATAAGAACAAGTTGCTTACTTAAATTGAAATGGTAAATACAAAAGTACCTCCTAAGCAGACGGGGCGGGGGAGCTGAATCCGTAAGAATACAGACCACGAAGAAGCACCGACATGCCGAAACTCCTCGAGAATCTCTACTCCTCTACTCAATCTCTCTAATCTCTAAACAAGACTAGATCTAGAAGAACTAGTCTCTCCTAATTGCTACATCTAGATGAACTAGATCTAGATGAACTAGAACTAGATCAACTAGAGGGACCCTAACCCTAATTATGTAGAGAATATGAAGCACCGGGGTGTAGAATGCCTCTTATAGGGGCCTTGGGGCGTCATTATATAGGCCGAGGTGGAGTAGGGGGCAAGGAACCGCCACGTCGGCGATCCGCGTCTTCATCTCATGTGCACCGTCGGATCAAACCGACCTAAAATCGGCGTAGGGATGCTTTGATTGGCTTCCAAGGAACCGTGGGAGGAAGACTCGAAAGGCGGCGGCCGGGGGGCGACTGGGGGCGCCCGTCGGCCCTAGGGTGGGGGCCGGCCCGGGGTTTTTCTCCCGTTCGGTTCCGGGCGGTTTGGCGGTAACCGAATCCTCCGCCCTTGACCCGATGCGATGTACCGCCCGGTTCAAACCGGCTCAAATTTGAAATTTGAAATTTTAAAAAAAAACCCTAAAAAATTCCTAAAAATAGTTCATGATTTATAGAATCGAATGGTGTCAAATTTTTTCAAATTTGAGTTCGTTTAGTATTTTTTTTGGACGTATGGAAGTTTGAAAAAAAAAAATAGGCGCGCCCATTAAGGCCCATGAGGCCCAAGTGGCCCGACCGGCCGGTATGTGTTCTGGGGGGGGGGGGGCGTCGTATCCCATCCCTGGACTCCCACCCGCCCCTCGCCCGCTCCCTTCCGCCGCCGGTGGTCGAAGAAACCGGCCGGGGCTTGCGTCGAGCCGCTCCCCATGGGGCGGTAAGCCGGGCGGTAGGGAGCGGTTGACCGCCCGACTCGGATCGAGTGGCGCTGGGGCGGCTGAAGCGGTAAACCGCTCGGTAGGCGCGGTTTACCGACCGGGAAGCCGCCGGCTGGCCGACCGAGGTGCGTTCCCTCTTTTTTTTGTTTTCTTTTGTATTTAGGTAGGATTTTGGTAGTTTTAGATAGGTTTAGGTAGGGATTTAGGTAGTTTTAGAAAGGTTTTAATGTGCATTTGATTTAGGGTTTACAAAGGTTTTCGGGAAAAAAGAGTTTAGGATTTAGGTAGGATTTGATTTAGGATTTAAGATTAGATGTAGGATGTGTACTTGTGTAGTTTATTTTGCTTTCGGATTTAAGATTAGAGGTAGAATGTGTAGGTATGAATTATTTTGTAAATGATTTATTTCGGTGTGACAGTGTGTACATTTTATATATGTGACTGTTTTATTTTTTATGTTGCATTTTCGTTCGTAGGTGCACAATGTCAGGAAGACAGAAAGACATTGTATGGGAACATGGCGTGAATCTTGCTCCTGGATGGCGATGCAACTCTTGTCTTACTCAGAAATCAGGTGGTGGTTGCACGAGATTCAAACAACATTTGGTCGGGCGAGGGACCGAGGTGCTTTGCATTGCAACGAGGGTGCCACCGGATGTCCGGGCGTATTTTCAGCGGGATATTGATAGGACACGAAGGCAACTTCGGCGGGCTCGAAAAGAAGTTGGCACGAGAGGATCTTTGCGGCGGAGGAAACACTCCCCTTGATGATGATGAATATGAAGCTATGGTGCGGGGAAGCACTCCGCTTGATCCAAAGAAGACACTGGAGTACCGGCGGGGGTGGAAGCGAGAGGAGGTATTTCTGAGCGAGGAGGGGGTAGTTCGCAAGGTGGTGGTTCGCAGGGTGGTGGCCCGCAGGGTGGTGGTTCTAGGGGCGCAATCCTTTCGGGAGGTTCTTTGGTAGATCGGGTTCACGGAGGGAGAATCCTGTGGTGGTGGAGGACTATAATTTGGCGGCCGGTGGGAGGAGAGGAATGGTGCAACCAAGGATTGATACGGGCAAATGGGCCGCAGAGGGGTAGGCAAGCGAGGGAAGCTATTGGTACAGGTTGGGCAAAGTGGTTCCATTTTGCAGGAATCCCTGGACGACAGGCCGATAGTCCGTACTTTGTGAGTGCGATCAGAGAGACACAGAAGTGGGGTAAGTACTAAGTAGCTATACTTGGAGAACTTGTTGTATTACGTTTGTTTCTTTATTTAATGATTTCGTTATTTTTGCAGGTGAAGGGATCACGTCCCCCCCTTTGGAAGGGAAATTGATAGCAAGTACCTTGATAAGAACGAGCGAGGACTTGAAGGCAAGGTTCGCAAAGTTCCGAAAGGATTGCCCCACTTTTGGTGTCACGTTGATGTGTGATTCTTGGGTGGCCCGACTAGAATGAGTGTGATCAACTTTCTCATATATTGCAATGGGGTGACGTGGTTTCACAAGTCTATTGATGCGACTGGAAAGAGTCAATCGGCCACATACCTCTACTCGGTAATTTATTTGGACATGTGTCTATGCATTTTTGGGAATTGCACATTATTGCCACGTTAGTAATAAATGTGCCTATTATTTTTAGGAGATTTCTAAGGTGGTGAAGGAGATTGGATCGGAGCATGTCGTTCATGTGGTAACCGACAACGGTGCAAACTACAAGAAAGGATGCAAACATGTTTCGGAGGAGTATCCGCACATTGCTTGGACACCTTGTCTTGCACACACCATCAACTTGATGTTGAAGGACATTGGTGAGAGGTTGGACCATTCCGGTATGATATCTTGTTGCAAGCGTATTTCAACTTGGTTGCACAACCATGGTTCGTTGAATGACATGATGAGGAAAGCTATTGGTGGTGAGTTGGTCAAGTGGAATGCCACTAGATTTGGGACCAACTACATGTTCCTTGAGAGCTTTTTACAGGAAACATGAGCAATTCATGCAAAGTGGATGGGATCTCCGAGTTTTTGAGCAAGTGGCCACGGACACGAGAAGGTAGTTATGCTCATGCAAAATTTGTCAAGTCTGGAGTGGTGGGCAGGTTTGAAATACATCATCGACACGGTTCGGCCCGGTGTACAAGTTCCGTCGCTTTGCTGATCAAGATAAGCGGCCGAACTTGTGTGATGTGGTGTATCGCTTCCAGATGGTCAAACAGGAGATGCAGCAGTTCTTCGAAAATAATGTGGAAACATGGAGGGAGTACAAACAGATTCTAGAGACTCGGATTATGGATGTCTACGTAGGCACCTATGTTGCTGCAGGTATGATCATGCCTTATGATTATACGAACTTTTTGATTCAATATGTAAATGTAACGTATGTTGTTTTTGTCCAAATACTGCAGCTGCTGTTCTTAATCCGAAGCTGTCATACAAACTAGATCCCACTCCAGAAATGTTCCTAGGATTGAAGGATGCATTCGCTCGCATGGTCGATGTTGAAGTAGCAGCGCAGGCATTGCAGGAGGCTGAGGTATTTCGACAGAAGCTTGGTGAGTTTAGCAAATGAGGCGGCAATGCGAATGGCGAAAGACCCAAAGACAACCCCATGTAAGAATTTGTCCGTGCTTATGTGTTTTCCCCTTTTCTTTCTATGTCCACCTAACATCAAATTTGAATTCACTTG
Source organism: Chrysopogon serrulatus (assembly GCA_015844335.1). NCBI lineage: Eukaryota > Viridiplantae > Streptophyta > Magnoliopsida > Poales > Poaceae > Chrysopogon > Chrysopogon serrulatus. The sequence goes on from JADLZL010001210.1 coordinate 137,722, forward strand.
CAGCGGCCCGGTGGATCTTTGTTTGGTAGAAAACACGTCGGCGTTTCAATTGTCTTGCTTTTGCGGCTTGTTGCACGGTGTGTTTCCTCTAGTGGATGCGAGCGGGGCTGGAGCACCTTTGCCTTGCTCCATACGAAGGTTCGCAATCGGTTGTCGCACAAGAAACTAAACAAGCTTGTGTATGTCAACTACAACCTTCGGCTACGGCCTGGAGGTCGACGGCCCGCCAACGCGTGATGAAGGTGATTTTATTGACCGGTTTGCGCATATTTCTTTCTATGATCGGGAGAATCCGGTTCGGGAATGGATGGAGTATGGGAGATCGAGCGGATCCAGTCTTGGATGAGGATGATGATGATGATGATGTCCCGTTGCCTTCCCATCTTGTCAGGTATTTTTTTTTCTTTTATCAATTAGCCACTTATGTACCACAATTTTTTCATGCCAATTTTTGTTTTACGTTAGTTAGAGAGACCAAATAGACCCCGCAGATCTACGTAGGGCTACGGGGGATGATTCCATCGGTGATTGGGCCCGTAGACATGTGGGTGACACGCACCTAGGAAAGAGGAAGTTCAGGCTGGACCAAAGCAAACTAACCCCAAGAAAGGAAAAAAAGGAAAACAAGTACAACAGGTAGTGAGTGGCGACGCCAGAGACGGACGAGGAGGGTGGCGTAGTCCACCGTATCGGGGAGTCCCAAGATAGCAGCTCTGGCCGACGATGATGATGACGGTGATGGTGATGGTGACGGTGGTGGCGGCGGTGGCGGTGGTGGGTATGGTGGTGGTGGTGGTGGTGGTGGTGGTGGGTATAGTAGTGGTGGAGGAGGTGCTAGCGGTGCTGGTGGTGGTGGTCTTCACTTCACAGGTATCAATTGCACCTACTTACGTATATTTGTTTCTTTTATGTGAGTTCTAATTATGGTTCATTGCAAGGCGAGACGTATTTCACACATGCTACTCGGGATGAAGACCATGGACAGCCGACTTCATAGTGGACAGCCTATGCACCGACGGACTACGATACTCCACGGTACTCTTCTTCCTCCCTGGCGATACCTCACGGGCTCCTTACAACTACCCCCTGTTCACGACATGACCATGCGGCCGACTAAATGGGTCTATGAATGGGAGGACCCTCATTTTTATGCTTTGTTAGTTCAAGAATGGGAGACAACGGCGGCATGGGCGGGCCAATCTTGGCAAGAATTCAAGGCCGACCTCCTTCGATTGCGAGGTATCAATCTTATGTCCACCGCCGAGTATGAGCAAGGGTGCGCAATGGGGTCTTTCCATTCGTATCCAAAGCGTTGATATGTGCATGAGACCATGTATTTGTATCGGACTATTTGTTGTTTCGTTGGAGTGACTTTGTTTGCCACCGGTGGGTACGGACTTTTATTTAGGCACTATGTATTTATGTGACAATATTTATTATGACTTTGTGTGCTCTTCGACATTATTTTTACGTAAAGGTCATGGCGAAAATTTTAATTTTTTTCTAGCCAAAAAAAGTCGGGCCGGTTTGAACCGGATTTACCGATTCAAACGATTCGAGAACCGGTTCAAACCGACCGGTAAACCGGTACCTACCGTTTGACTTTGCGGAAATTTGAATTTTGAAATTCAAATTTGAAACCGGCCGATTTTTGATGGTTTTTTTCGGTAACCGAAGCGGTTTACCGTTCACGGGGGGCGGTTCGATGCGTCAAAGCGGTAAGTGAAACCTTGGCCGGCCCCCACAGGCTCCTCTGCGGGCCCCGCCGCCGGGTATCTTCTAGACCCTTCGAGTCGATGATAATGTTGTTCCGCCGTGGATCAATTTCGTGATAATTATGCACTATAATCCCTCTTTTTCAGCTTTTTACGAAAATCACCCAGGAAAATACTGAGAATATGCAAAACTCGTGGAATTTGTCGGATAAAGCCCTAGACTAGTGTGTTTTCTTGTTTTCCTTGGGTAAGAAGCCCTAGTAAAAGTTGACGCTAAGGAGTGTCAACGGCCGCCCGATGCCTCGTCGTGGAGGAGGTGTCGGTGGATGAGGTGATCCACGACGCGCCCTGAGGCGCCGCGGGGCCTCTCTAGTCGGCGTGGCTTCTCTGCGACGCCCAACCTAGCCGGCGCCCATGGGTTGATCTCCATGGTCTTCTTGGAGGACATGTCGCTAGACGTGCGGGAGTTCCTGTGCGCCCAGGACCTGTTCTTCTGGGTTGATCTCCATGGTGCTCCAATGCTTGTTGGCGCCGGTGGCGGTCGTAGGTTAGGGGAGCCATGCTAATGGCTTTTTGTATAAGCGCCGCCAAAGCGGCTTTTTGTGCTTCGGGGCGCCAGTTTGGCGTCCTTTAACCCTTAATCTGTAATCAGCATTTCAAATCAATGCTCACTCCAGATTACCTGTCATGAGCGTTTGAGTTTATCGCCCGTATTCTCATTGTTACCAACTCGGGCGGCGCTCGAGCTGCTCGAATGAGTACATAGTATTCGAGCTGCTGTCAGGATTTTCTTGCTCATCGAAGAGCCATGGCGCCGGACATCGTTAGGGTTTTTTGCAAGGGTCCGGAAACAGACAAAACGCCCACAGATTCCTATCCGACCCCAGTAGCCATGATTACGGCTACTGTCGTCGCTTGTTGCACTGGTAGCGTCGCTTCATCTCCTCCGTAGTCAACGGGCCCGAGATCGCTAGGGGGATTGCGCTGTGACGGGCTGCTGGGACCGCGGACGGGATGGGACGGAACCGCCAGCGTGGGGGCTGTCGGCCGTGCGCCAGGGAGCGGAGTTAATGAGGCCAGGAGGCGTGCTCCCGCCTATGCAACCCTTGGTGGGCCCAGGCCACGCCGTCCACGATAACGGAGGCGGCGAGCAGGCGGTTTCCTCCCCTTAAAGGCGTGGGGAGGGGGAGAGAGAGTCTCCCGGTCGCATCTGCGCCTTCAATCAAAGCAGGGAGAAAAGTCCACTGAGCCCTTCCTCCGCCTCGTGCGTTTCTTCTTCGCCGCCACCCGCCGCCCGGCCCGGTTCTTCCACCTCCCCCCACAATCCGCTGCTCCTCGTGATGGCAGGTGGAGACGCGGTCCCGTGGCCGCGCAGCACCGTGGCGATGCCGGAGATGGAGCGCCTTGTGGCGGAGGGCTTCTGCCGCCACTGACGGAGGCGAAGGAGTGGATCATACCGTTCGAGGATGATTCCCCTCGGCCGCCGATGGGGTACATCGTCTCGTTCACGGCCTTCCACGAGCGGGGACTTGGTGTTCCCGTTCATGACTTCGTGCGCGGGATGCTTCTTCACTTCGGCGTCGAGCTCCACCACCTGAACCCGAACGGGATTCTGCACATGGCGGTGTTCATCATTTGTGTGAGGGGTACTTGGGGGATTCCTCCCCATTACGGCCTCTGGAAGTACTTCTTCACCGCACAGCTGCAGAAGCGATGGGCGAAGAAGAGAGATGGGCTGCCGGAGCGCGTGCTTCCTGCAGGGTGCGCCGGCATCGCTCTCCGTGGGGAGCGCGTGAAGCACTATGTGGATCTGAAGATGTCCACGTCAAACCACGGGTGGCACTCGGGGTGGTTCTACCTCAACAACTCTGAGGCGGCGCCCCTCCCCGATTTCTCCGGCGTTACATTCGGAGAACGCCCATGGCGGTGGGGCTACAGGGTGAACGACAAGGAGATCGAGAAGCTCGAGCACCACCTGGAGGCCATCAAGATTCTGTAGGGCCACGGCCTTACCGGGGCGGGTGTAGTCGATGCCTGGCTCCGACAAGGGGTGGCGCCTTTGATGTCGCGCCGCCTCCGGATGTGGGAGATGGTTCCCGGTGCAGAGCTCGTCGGCACCGTGCTCCGGGGCAGCCCTCTCTCAGCCACCGCGGCTACGAGGCGCCTCCGGAACTTGCTGGCGGCCCCGAAGGACGCCTCCGGCGCGTTGGTTCCTTTGGAGTCGTCGGTGCCAGGCCAGCCCCCGATGAAGCCGGACGCCGGCTCCGTGAACTTCGTAAGCACATAGTTGCTTAATTTTTATTTGTTTTACATTCTTGCTGACTTGCTTTCACCGTACCAGCCCCCGAATCTTCCCCACGAGGGAGGATCCGGTCCTCCTTCCCCGCGCTGGCAGGCAAAGAGGCGGTGAACGTGGCCGTCTCCGAGGCTCGCCATACTCAAAAGGAGAGGCGGAAGGCGAGGAAGGCGAAGAACCGCCTGAGAGAGAAACGGGACCTGACCCCTCTCACAGATTCGGATGAGGGGGAGTTCAGCATCCGGTCCGACAGGTCCGCCCGGGGAGCCGCCGACCCTTCCCCTGGAAGGGGAGAGCATTGCGACGGGCTGCCCGCAGGCCCCCACCTCCAGCGACGTGGGGGGAGAAGGAGAAACAAGCTGGGGACGAACCCTAGGATCTTGACGAGATGGCCCGCACCGTGGGGGCCGTGCTCGTGATGGGGTCCCAGGGTCCATCCCTAGAGCCACTGCGCCAGGCGATGGCTCCCAGAGGGGGAGAGTCGGACCGTTCCGACCCTGCCGATACTGCGCCCGTGGCTACGGAGGAGGCGGGGTCGTCGCGTCCCGACCCTTCTCCCATTGTGCAAGCATAGGGTGCAGGCTGTGATGGCACGCAACCTGCCACGAGCGGGATGGGTTCGGCCGCGACGGGTGGGACAGAGCGTCAGGACAAGGAAACGCCCGTCGACACACCGCGAGACGGCGTCGATGGGGCGGTCCCCAAAATGCCGCGCTCGCGCCCGGGAGGTAAGCTTCCAACCAGGTTCTCTGTTTTGCTCGCACACTGCAGGTTCGATTTTGATCACGGCCCCTTTCTCTTATTGCGGTCGAGTCAGGGACTCTGGCGGCGGCTCGCATTTGCGCCCTCAAGAAGGCGCTAAAGAAACGGCAGAAGGCCGGCGGGGTCGCATCCCAGCCCTTGTCCGCGGCGGGGGCTCATGGCCGGGCGCCCTTCGTGGCTCCGTCCCAGGCGGAACCCGTGGGGGGTGGAGCCACCGGTGGTGAGGACGGAGGGGTCTTGCTTCGACGCAAGGCCCACGGGATGAGGAGCCGGAGGCCCGAGCCCCGAAAGCTTCGCCCCGGCTGTCCCTATGACACGACGGCGGAAGTGCATGATGCTAGGGGAGACAAGGCGGGCGACCAAGGTGCCGCGCCTCTCCCGTACCCCCGGCCCCGAGCGGTGCGCCCGTCGTCTCAAAGGAGGAGGTGATGCTAAGACAGCAGTTGAGGGCGGGGGTCCCCCCTGGTCTTGGGGGAATCGGGGTGGAATTCTTCGACCCCCACAATCCAGTCGAGCCCCTAGTGGTCGACGATCGCGCCAAGAGGGAGGTCCTTGCCTCCCTTCGAATCCTTGATGGCGGCTATGAGCCGTGATGTCAACGCCATGACGGCGAGGCTTAGGCGGCGACAACACTCTACCAGGTATTTTAGCTTGTATTTTTCCCTCATAAATTTTGGGGTCCTCAACTCACCCCCAAGTTGCTTGTTGATCAGGCGTCGCTGCGGATTGGGCGGGTGAAGTCTCGGCTTTTTGTACGGCGGCACTTAGTGGGGGAGGAGGCAACGGGGACGATCCAGACTGCGCATCCGGTGAGGGACGCCATTCAGGACATCGAGTCTATGGAGGAGAGGTACCTGGACCTCCTGCGCAGGCAAGAAGTGGATGACGCCGAGGCCAGGCGTGTCAGAAGATCTTGCGGGCGTCGGCCCACATCTAGGAGCTGCTCCAAGAGACAGAGCAGCTACGTAGCCGGCTGCTTCATGTGGAGCAGGATCTCGACCACGAGCGCGCCGAGGCGCAATGGCTTCGTCGTGAACGCGACGACAGCCATGAGTCCGAGACCCGCCTTCGGAAGGAGCGGAACGCGCTCCGAGATGAGGTCGCGGACCTTAAGGGCGAGCTAGAGCGGGAGCACCGCCGAAAGATAGAGGCTGAGAACGTGGCTCAGCTGATGTCCGAGGAGGTGGTGACCCTTCAGGGGTCTGTCTCCCAGCTGCAACAGTAGAACGCTGGTTTGCATGCTGCGGTTGGCAGTGCCCTTGACGGCCTGGGCGTCGCTCCTGCTCCGGACGGCTCCCTCATCACGTGAGTGTCTCTGCTGCCCAGGCGTGTTGGGCACTTGGAGCACGGCACCCTGAGGACCGGGATCTAGGAGTCGTTCGCCATCGCGCATTCCCATTACGGGAGAAGCTTCGAGACGGCCTCAGCGAGGGATACTTCGGGGAGACCTCCGAGGTGGAGATCGTGGCCTTCCGTGCGCTGGTGGTGAACAACGCTGAAGTCCTTGCAGAACGGCTAGCGGACCTGGTGCTCCCTCAACGGGAGTAAAGACATTTATTTGCATTTGACAGTGGGCTCCTTGTGCCCAAAGACTATTAGTAGCTATTTGTAATAATAACTATTTCGTTTTCGTTCTTAGCTTGAACTAATCCCTTTGCAAAAAATTTTTGAGATTGGATTGCTTTGGTCTAGGACACCCGCCGGGTGGTATGTACGCCGTCATCCCGGTCACGATATTTTGGTGTCGAAGACTGCAAACCCTGCCTTTCGAGGCTTTCTCTTAATTTAAGGATGTATTAAGTCGGCCGCTTTCTGTCATAACCGTCGTACCTCTAGGGAGTATTTTGGTGTTCGAGGAGGCTAGCCAGACCCTCACCCGGCTGTGTCGTTAGCTGCTGGGGCGTTTGACAAGGCAACCAGGAGGTTTATGAACCGACTGAGCGCGGCGAGGCACCCCGTGATATGCTGCAACCCCTTGAGGTCCCAAATAGGCTTCATCTCAGTGATAGCCTTGATTTTATCGGGGTTGGCTTCAATGCCACGTTGTGAAACGATGAACCCCAGCAACATCCCTCTAGGAACCCCGAAAACGTATTTTTCGGGATTGAGTTTGATGCGCTTCTCTTTGAGCCGGGCGAAGGCTAGCTCCAGGTCGGCTACGAGGTCACCGGTCTGTTTGGACTTGACAATGATGTCGTCCACATAAACCTCGACAATCTCTCCGATGAGTTCGCCGAAGACCTTTACCATGCAGCGCTGGAAGGTTGCGCCCGCGTTCTTAAGTCCAAAAGGCATGGTTACATAGCAGTACGAACCGAACGGGGTAATGAACGAAGTTGCGTGCTGATCGGATTCACGCATCTTAATCTGGTGATAACCAGAATAAGCATCAAGGAAGCATAGGGTTTCGCACCCAGAAGTGGAGTCCACAACTTGATCTATGCACGGTAAAGGAAACGGATCCTTAGGACACGCTTTATTGAGACCAGTGTAGTCCACACACATTCTCCATTTCCCGTCTTTCTTTTGTACAATGACAGGATTGGCTAACCACTCAGGGTGATACACTTCCTTGATGAATCCGGCCGCTAGGAGCTTTTTCACCTCCTCACCGATGACCCTGTGTTTTACCTCGTCGAAACATCGTAGGCGCTGTTTCACCGGCTTGGAGTCGGACCTGATCCACAAGGCGTGCTCGGTGACATCCCTTGGTATGCCAGGCATATTCGAGGGCCTCGACGTGAAGATGTCACGGTTCGCGCAGAGGAAGTCGATGAGCGCGTCTTCCTATTTGGGGTCGAGTGCGGCGCCGATCCGCGCCGTCATGCCGTTGGAGCACCCGGGGTCGAGGGGCACGAGCTTGGTGTCCCTGTCAGGCGTGAAGGATGCAGTGGCCTTCGGGACATCGGGCATGTCCTGGTCGGTGTTGGCGAGAGTGTTGATGATGTACAGCTCATGGGAATTCAACACCGCCTCGGCGACGTCGCACTAGTCAATGTCGCACAAGTACGCGTGCTGAACAGCCGAGTGCACGGTGATGATCCCGCTGGGGCCCTGCATCTTGAGCTTGAGGTAGGTGTAGTTTGGGACGGCCATGAACTTGGCGTAGCACGGCCGACCCAGCACTGCATGGTAAGAGCCGGGGAAGTTCACCACCTGAAACGTCAAAGTCTCCTTCCGGAAGTTAGTGTGAGTCCCAAAGGTGACGAGGCGGGTCGTCGTCTGTCCGGCCCGCACGGCCGTTGACGAGGAACAACGCCGTGGAAAGGCGCGCCTCCAGGTCGGATCCTTGAGCGGCTAACCCCCATGGCATCGAGGGTATTCTAGTAAATAATGTTGAGGCCGCTTCCTCCATCCATCAACACCTTGGTGAGCCGCTTGGTGCCGATGATGGGGTCGACAAAGAGGGGGTACCGCCCTGGGTTCGGCACATACTCCGGGCGGTCGGACTCGTCGAAGGTGATGGGATGCTTTGCCCACTTGGAGGGAGCCGGCACGATCGGCTCGACTGCATGGACCACACGTTGCTCGAGCTTGCGCTGTCGCCTCGTGGCGTAGTAGTCTGGGCCTCCAAAGATCATGAGGCAGTTGGTGACGTGAGGGAATCCTGACCCATCCTCCCCTTGGGTGTCATTTTGGGGAGGCGAGCTAGTTTTTCACTTGGTCTCCGTCCTGCCTTTCTCTGCCCCAAAAAACTTGGGGATGAGTCGACACTCTCGGAGAGTGTGATTCACCGTGCCCTCATGGTGTGGGCACGGTTCGTCAAGCTTCTTTTCGAAGTAGTCGGATGGCGGTTTGACGGGGGCCTTCTTCTTTCCTTTCGCGTCGATGGCGGCGACTAACTCGCTGTTGCTCTGCCGCCGTCCCTTGGGGCCCTTCTTCTTCTTCTGGCCTTTGCGGTCAGAGGGGTCGTCGTCGACATCCCCTTCCCGCTTAGCCTTGCCGCAAGAGTTGAAGATGGCTCCCACCGCGTCTTCTCCTGACGCAAAGCTGGTGGCCATGTCAAGGAGCTCCTTAGTGGTACGAGGAGGGCGACGCCCCAGCTCGTGCACCAAGGTCTTGCAGGATGTGCCGGATATGAAAGCCCCAATCACGTCCGCGTCGGTGACATGAGAAAGGCTCGTGCATTGCTTGGAGGAGCTCTTGATGTAGTCGCGCAGAGACTCATTCGGCTTCTGCTGGCCGCTTCGTAGGTCCCATGGATTTCCAGGGCGTGAGTACGTGCCCTGAAAATTGCCGACAAAGATGTCGACAAGGTCTCCCCAGCTGTTTATACACCCCTCGGGGAGGTGTTCCAGCCAAGTCCGCGCGGAGTCGGCTAGATAGAGCGGGAGGTTGCAGATGATGAAGTATTCATGGTCGGCTCCTCCCGCCTCACACGCGAGGCGGTAATCCTCTAGCCAGGTGCTGGGGTTCGCCTCCCCAGAGTACTTGGCGATGGTGGTTGGCGCACGGAAGCGCCGTGGGAAAGGCGAGCGGAGGATATGTCGCCCGAACACCGGCAGGCCCGAAGGATGCGGGCTTCACCCTCTGTCTTCCTCTGGGTCAAAGCGTCCTCCTCGACGGGGGCTATACTCCCTAGCCCGGGCGTTGAGGATGACACGGGCGTCACGAATGGGCCTGACACATTCCTGTACAGGTGGCAGGCTTTCGGTGGGTGCATGGGAAGGTTGGTGCACTGATGGTTCGCGGTCTCTGCGACCGTCGAACGTGCGACAGCTCGGGGACTCATCGCGACGTCGTGATCGCGAGCTCTCGGCCTGTAGGGCGGCCGCTCGGTCCAGCAGCTGCCGGATCTCTCGTTGAGTCCTCCATTTAGCAGGGGTCGTTGGCGGAGGAAGCTGCTGAAGTAAAAGCGCCGCTTTGTGACGTTTTGGCTCAAGGCGTCGGAAGAGTGGGGGCCGTCGTCACCCTCCAGGATCCGCCGGTGGACATCGCGAGCCATTCCACGCGCACGCCCAGCGCGGTGGTAAGGTGAAGGGTCTTCCCTTCTGAGGTGTTCCCGATCCCACTCGGCCTTGCGTCGCTCGTCGTCGAGCTCGGCACGACGCACTCGCTCCCGCTGTTCCTCGGAGCTATCGGAGCGCGAGGTCGGTGGAGTTAGCGGCCGACGTGGTGAGGGCGTCCGCTCGAGTGCGGGGTTGAGCATGCCATCTTCCTCTGGCGCGACGTCATCGACCCGGCCCTCGGGAGTTTCTGCCATGAAACATTCCCAAAAGGGGTCAAAGTCACCATCATCGTCGTTGTCGGTACCGGAGTAGTCGTCGGAGTCCGGCATGAAGATGGGCTCGACGAGTGGCCCTGCCGCCACCACGAGCTCAATGTCCTCGGGAGTAGGCGTGATTCCTTTCATGATGAGGTGCGCCATGGTGGTCACGGCATTGTGATATCCGAACGGGGCCAGCTTGGAGGCCTCTTGGATGAGGACCGTCCGGGGAATAGGATCGCCCCCGGCGAGGCTAACCATGATGGTCTAGTACCAATATGAGAGCGCGAAAATCTCATCGGTGGAAGGGTACAGTCCCAAGTAAGGTAGGAGCCGCCGATCTAACTCCGTGAGCTCCCGTATGTCTAGGGCTTGATGACCCCGCTCAGATGCCGACGACACACGGCCGGCGTTCCGTGGCGACGCGGGAGTCGGTGCCCGCGGTCGGGCAGGCCTCACGTCACGTGGAGATGCAGGAGACCAGAGGCTCACGTCACCCATGGCCATGACAAGGTCATCGATAGGGCCGTGGGAGGGGCCTCGGCTCGTGTTGCTTACCCGCGGCTCCTCCGTGGGAGCAGGGGTTACGCTGTCGGGGCCAGGGAGGCTAACCGGTGGCCCAGGAGCCAGCCAGGTCACACCGTCTTCCCTGAGGATGAAGTCCAGGTCCCCAAAGCGGATTTGCGTGCCCGGAGTGAGGTTGAAGCGATGCATGGCCATCCAGAGACTTGCTGGAGTCGTAGAAGTGCGCTTGCCCCCCTACCTGGCACACCAACTGTCGGTGTCAAGAATGAACACCAATAAGTAATCGAAAAGAGAGCGCACTTATCCTCTGGATGGTTTCCCAAGTGGACACAACGATGTATACTGGTTCGGGCAAATCACCCTACGTCTAGTGAGAGCGAGACCGTGTTACTCAGGAGCTTGTATGGGGGAGTACAAGAGGGGTCGAGAGAGGGATAGCTTCCCAAGTCTCCGTGTGAATCTAGGTTCGGGTTTGAGCTTGTTTCGTATGTGGAGTCAGAGTGGGTGGTGGATGCACACACACGTGCTCTGTTGCCCAAGTCCTTCCTTTTATAGTTCGAAGGGAGGCTCACAGGGAAGGGCAAGCCCGTGTGTGATCTGAGAGGTCATGATGGGTAAAGTCTTGACTATTCGGACATGTGTCGAAGGCACTATCGTTGATGTCGCCTTTTCCTTCCGTAAGTCTCCTCCTTGGCGTCGTAGCCCTTCAGGTGCACAGGGCTATACTTGAGGACACCGGGGTAGCATATTTGACCATGAACGTTGGGGGTCAAAGCTCCAAGTGTAAGGGCGTAGGCTGCACCGGCGCCGGGCATGCAGGGTTGATTCCTGACGCACCCGGTCCTTCCTGCAAAAAGCGGTAGGAACGGCCATCCTCAAGATACGTCGGCCACGGTGTCGGTACGAGCAGGGCTTCCTTCCCCGTGCTCCCTGTTCCGTCAAGGCGACCGGCGGTGGGGAGGTACGAAGCCCGGTGCCCCCGGCGGAGACGTCTACACGGGGCGGCCGCTCGTACTGGCACGGTACAGGGAGCCAGCACCGTATATATCAGGTTGGAGGCGTGGGCGCAACGCAAGACCCACGGGGGTCCCGTTTTCCACTATTCAGATGTGGGGATAACGGTGCGTCCCCGTGCCTGCCACGGAACCGTGCAGATTCCATTATACGGCACGTACGTACGATGGCTCTGCATGATACGCCCTGGCTTTTCGTTCACGGGGCGGGGTCGACTTCCGACCCCCCCGGCGGGAGGGGGTCGGGCGAATCGGAGGTTGCCTGGAGGGTCGATCTCCAGGTGGCGGCTTCATCCTTTAGGCGCCGGAAGGCCTCGGTCAGTCGCTATTGGGCCAGGAACGTTCTTGCCTTTCGGCTCCCGTGGGCCGGGCTGTAAGAGCGACCGTCCTGGCCTGATAGTTTTGTTTTTAAGAGCCGTTTTAACCGGGCCCTTAGAGGGCCGTGGTTTTGACCCTCGACACCGCTGCGCTGCTGTGCGGGGAAGGGGGACCGGATCCTCCCTCAGGGGAGGGTTCGGGGGTACGGCGAAAGCGAGTCAGCAAAAATGTAAAAGAAATAAAAATTAAGCAACAACGTGCTTACGAAGTTCACGGAGCCAGCGTCCGGCTTCATCGGGTGCTAGCCCGGCACCGGCGACTCCAAAGGAACCAGCGCGCTGGAGGCGTCCTTCGGGGCCGCCAACAGGTTCCGGAGGCGCCTCGTAGTCGCGGTGGCTGAAAGTGGGCCGCCCCGGAGCACGGTGCCGGCGAGCTCTACGCCGGGAACCATCTCCCACATCCGGAGGCGGCGCGACATCAACGGTGCCACCCCTTGCCGGAGCCAGGCATCCACTATGCCCACCCCGGTAAGGCCGCGGCCCTGCAGAATCCTGATGGCCTCCAAGTGGTGCTCGAGCTTCTCGATTTCCTTGTCATTCACCCCGAAGCCCCACCGCCGTGGGCGTTCTCCGAACGTAACGCCGGAGAAATCGGGGAGTGGCGCCGTCTCGGAGTTCTTGAGGTAAAACCACCCCGAGTGTCACCCGCAGTTCGACGTGGACATCTTTAGATCCACGTAGTGTTTCACGCGCTCCCCACGGAGAGCTATGCCGGTGCACCCTGCAGAAAGCACGCGCTCCGGCAGCCCATCTCTCTCCTTCGCCCATCGCTTCTGCAACTGCGCGACGAAGAAGTACTTCCAGAGGCCGTAATGGGATGAATCCCCAAGTACCCCTCGCACAGCGCGACGAACACCACCATGTGCAGAATCCCGTTTGGATTCAGGTGGTGGAGCTCGACGCCAAAGTGAATAAGCATCCCGCGAACAAAGTCATGAACGGGAACACCAAGTCCACGCTCGTGGAAGGCCGTGAACGAGACGATGTACCCCATCAGCGGCCAAGGGGAATCATCCTCGAACGGTATGATCCACTCCTTCGCCTCCGTCAGCGCCGGCAGAACGCTCTCCGCCACAAGGCGCTCCATCTCCGCCATCGCCACGGTGCTGCGCGGCCACGGGAGCACGTCTCCACCTGCCATCACAACGAGCAGTGGATTGTGGGGGGAGGTGGAAGAATTGGTCGGTGGCGGTGGCGGCGGAAGAAGAAATGCACGAAGCGGAGGAAGGGCTCGGGGGCTTTTCTCCTGGCTTTGGGTTGAAGGCACAGATGCGACTGGGAGGCTCTCTCTCTCCCCCTCCCAACGTCTTAAAAGGAGGAAACTGCCCGTTCGGCCGCCCTCCAGTCGTGGACGGCGTGGCTCGGGCCCATCAAGGATTGGATAGGTGGGAGCACACCTCCTGGCCGCATTAACTCCACTCAGTGGTGCACGGTTACCAGCCCACGCGTGTTGACGGTTCCGTCCAGTCCCATCACAGTCCTGTGCAGCCCATCGCAGCACGATCCCCCGGGTGATTTCAGGCTCCACGTTGATCTTTGGAGGGACGGGCGACGCTGTTTACTGGCAAAGCTACGACAAGTAGCCGTAATCATGGCTGCTGGGGTCGGAAAGGAATCCAGGGGCGTTTTGTCCGTTTCCGGACCCTCTGCGAAAAGCCCTAACAAAGTCCGGTGCCATGGCTCTTCGATGAGCAAGAAAATCCTAGCAAAAACTCGAGTACGGTCTACTCGCCTAAGCAGCACGAACACCGCCAGAATTGGTAACAATGAAAATATAGGCGAAAAACTTAAACGTTCATGATGAGTAATCTGGAGTGAGCATTGATCCGAATGCTGATTACAGATTAAAGTTGAAAGGACGCCAAACGAGCGCCCCGAAGCATAAAAAGCCGCTTGGGTGGCGCTATACAAAAGCCATCGGCGTGGCTCTCCTAACCTACGACTACCGCCGACGCCAGCAAGCGGTGGAGCGCCATGGAGATCAACCTGCATGCGGAACCCCCCGCACGCTCGGCTACATGTCCTCCAAGAAGACCATGGAGATCAACCCGTGGGCGCCGGCTGGGTTGGGTGTCGTAGCAAAGCCACGCCGACCAGGGAGGCCCCGCGGCGCCTCAGGGCGCGTCGCGGATCACCTCATCCGCCGGCACCTCCTCCACGACGGCGTCGGCTGTGTCGAGCATCGGGCGCACTAAGTGCTCCAGGTCCCCGATGCGCTCACCCTCGGGGAGCTGATGTAGTCCCGGAGGTTGACCAGAGAGCGGCGATGTGCCACCGCTTAGCGCGGACGCTGCCCCGCGGTGGACGCCGTGGGACACCAGGTCGCGGATGTGACCAAGCACACGGCTCAGCCCGCTCCGTCGTGGTGTGCCCCGGAGCCGGACATAGGCCACGATGGCCTCGACTACGGGCGCATGGACTGGAGCTCGACTCCAGCTCCGCCACGTGTCTGTCGGCATCCTCCCGGGTTGGCCGGGCGCGGCGATAACCGCGTTGAGGTGGGCACAGGCTCGTCCGCGGACCGGCTCCGGCAGCAGCTCCGGCTCCCTCCCGGACCCCAGCGGCGCTCCGCCACCGGTGCCACCCGGTCGAGAGGAGATGGCGAGGAATGGGCACGCTGGAAAGCACGGCGAGGACAAAGATTCAAAACCAGTCAAACCCTCTTTGATCAGGGCTCCGCTCAAGGAAGAAAACCCTCTTCTCGGCCGGCCCCATTGGACTTACCCCGGAATGCAGCGACGGCCCCGAGGCGGCTCCTCCGACGGGCCCTCCACCGGGCGCTTCCCCGCGGTCCATACTTCTCTGCTGGCCGGCCGGGCGGTGGAAGGGAAGAGGAAAAAGAAGAAAGGGCTAGAGACTGGAGCTCAGAGCGGAGACGGAGAGACGAGTGAGCGACTCCACTCGTCCCACCCCTCTCCACCTTTAATAGGTGGCCAACGCCGGGATTGGATCTGAGAAAACGCCCCTTGGCGTTCCACGTCGCCCACTACCCTGTTCATGGCATTAGTGGCGGGGCGGCGGAAGAGAAACCATCAAGCGCCATGCGCCCGAGACGATTTTCATCATCCGCCGCGAAGCCTTCGGACTCGCCGCCTCGGGCCCAAAGGGACGTGCAAAGACCGAAACACCCCTGTGGCAAACAAGAAAAAATCAGGTCCACGGGACATGATTTGAGCCTCTACAGAGTGCACCACTCCCGAGAAGGCTCTGGGGGGGCTACACCGGCGGGTGTGCTCACGCGCACCCCCCGAATTGACTCTCGGGTCGACCCTCTTTTTCCTTCGACAAGCGGCTCAGCACGAAGAGGACCCGTAGGCTCCGCTCCGTGCTCGGGGGCTACTGTCGAGGGTCAAAACCACGGCCCTCTAAAGGGCCCGGTTAAA
The DNA here is from genome assembly GCA_015844335.1 of Chrysopogon serrulatus. Lineage (NCBI taxonomy): Eukaryota > Viridiplantae > Streptophyta > Magnoliopsida > Poales > Poaceae > Chrysopogon > Chrysopogon serrulatus. The sequence goes on from JADLZL010001210.1 coordinate 152,999, forward strand.
ACAGCTCTTAAAAACAAAACCATCAGGCCAGGACGGGCGCTCTTACAGCCCGGCCCACGGGAGCCGGAAGGCAAGAATGTTCCTGGCCCAATAGCGACTAACCGAGGCCTTCCAACGCCTAAGGGATGAAGCCGCCACCTAAAGATCGACCCTCTAGGCAATCTCGATTCGCCCGAGCCCCCCCTCCCGCCGAGGGGGGGTCGGAGGTCGACCCCCCGCCTCGTGAACAAAGCCCGGGCGTACCATGCAGAACCGTAAACGCGGCGTGCCGCATAATGGAATCCGCACGGTTCCGTGGGCGCACATGGGGACGCACCGTCACCCCCACATCTCGAGCATTGGGAAACGGGACCCCCAAGTAACCCGTGGGTCTTGCATTGTGCCCACGCCTCCAACTCGACAAATACGGTGCAGCCCCCCGTCGCGTGCCGCTGACGAGCGGCCGTGTAGGCGCGTCTCCCGCCGGGCGCCGGGCTTTGCACCTCCCCACCGCCCGGTCGCCTTGATGGAACAGGGAGCACGGGGAAGGAAGCCCCGCCGCATCGACACCGTGGCCGACGTACTATGAGAGTGACCGTTCGACCGCTTTTTTGCGGGAAGGACCAAGGTGCGTCGAGAATCAACCCTTCATGCCCGGTGCCGGGTGCAGCCTCGCCCTTACACTTGGAGCTTTGACCCCAGCGTTCATCGTCAAATATGCTACCCCGGTGTCCTCAAGTATAGCCCTGTGCACTTGAAGGGCTACAACACTAAGGAGGAGACTTACGGAAGGAAAAGGTGGCATCAACGATAGTGCCTTTGACACATGTCCAAATAGTCAAGACCTTACCCATCACGATCTCTCGGTTCACACATGGGCTTGCCCTTCCCTGTGAGCCTCCCTTCGAACTATAAAAGGGAGGACTTAGGCAACAGAGCACGTGTGTGTGCGTCTATCACCCACTCTAACTCCACATACGAAACAAGCTCAAACCCGAACCTAGATTCACACGGAGACTTGGGAAGCTATCCCTCTCTCGACCCCTCTTGTACTCCCCCATACAAGCTCCTGAGTAACACGGCCTCGCCCTCACTTGGGCGTAGGGTGATTTGCCCAAACCAAGTATACATCGTTGTGTCCACTTGGGAAACCATCTGGAGGATAAGTGCGCTCTCTTTTCGATTACTTGTTGGTGTTCATTCTTGACACCGACAACTTCTCTCTAAATAAGTAAACACTACTCATTATCTAAATAAAAATAATTAATTAAATTGAACCTAATGAAAATGACCTTAGCAATTAAATAAGAAACAATCTTTAATTTCTTCTGTCTAAATAAACCTATTCATGCATGACACATGTCGCACCCAATTTTGCATAACAAAACCGGTACTCATATATGTGCGCCTGGGATGTCCAAACACACATATAATCTCAAATTGCATAAATATCAAAGTAAAGTACTTATTACATCGTTATTACATCCATCTCACATAGTTTTGCTCATAGGCAAATATAACAAAACTAAAAAACGATAAATAAACTCCAAGACTCCACAGGGGCCCGTGGTGAACTCCAAGCTAGTACTGGGACATCTTCAGGAAACTCCTCATAACAAGCATCCGTTACCCATCCGGGATTTTGTTGAATGTAAAGCAAGCGTAAGCGAACCATGCTTAGCAAGTATAACAAAGGGCATGAAGGCTCAAAGGTCGACACTTTGTCGGGATTTGCGGTTAGCAATTTTAATTAATTAAGTCTTATTAAGCCTAAAATACTACTTTAGTGAGAAAGCCCTCCTAAAGATTAGTGTAACATCATTAAATCAAGATTAAATACATTTCCCAAACCATACAATGTAACCACTATTCAAGAAGGATCCAGGCCGCTCATGTCCGAGAGCACTACTGTTATATAAGATTTAAAGATTTTCGCAGAAATTGTACAACTTTACCCGCCGAGCCGTGATTCCCATTTGCCGGGGTTTGCAAGGCCCCATGTACCTCTTCCTTTGGAGGCGTGGCAGGGTCTCACTACATAACCTTTCGCTAGACACCCTAACAAGTTAGTAGCCGCTAGGTTTCGGATTGACCAAGCAGATATAGATGCGCTCCTCCGAGAGTGGTTCACATTTGACCCGCAGACCCAAAGACACACAAACGGGGGACAAGAGCCATACCCGTCTTGGCACCCCCCCTTTTGCGCCTTTCGGTAACTACTAACAAGCTAGAGACGTACTAGTTAATCAATTAAAGTCAGAGCCATATGACACTCGGGGTTGTACGGAACTCCTGGGTGGCCGCTTCAGGATGAGTCCTTATGGAGAGGCACTAGAGCACAAAACCACAATGCTCTAGCCCCCTAAATGTTGCTAAAAAAACATCCTTTTAAAGTATGACATAAATCATTAATCAATTTAATTATTAAATTTGGTGTTGCGCGGCAGCGACTATCCAACAATGCATACCAACCCATAGGAACAAGGATATATGGTACAAAAGATAAACTAGGTAAAGTCCTTATGGTATTGCAAAATTAGACACATGCAGTATGTAAAAGGTGAATATTTGTTCATAGGTACAAGGAGCCTTTGTTACACTTGCCTTCCTCGAAGTTGGGGCCCTGGTACTGCTCCTCAAAAGCCTGCTCCTCGAACTCCTCGTACTGCTCACCCTCTAGACGAGATCCACATCAACATACAAGCATCCATTCCAATCATAACATGCAAGCAAATAATATTCTATTAGAACAGTACACCATTCAGTAAAAATAGAAGATAAAATACTTTTAAAACTAATCTACGTGTTGCTACGAACACGTGAGCGTGAGAATCACTTAAATCGGATTTAAAACGTTGAAAGTTATACATAAAACAAGGGTCAATGGCAGTTTTGTAAATAACCAGAACTCGATTTTGGAATTAAAACAATTATTTTTCTGAATTTAACGCTGGTTGGATGGCGGCTCCTATTTTTCAAAAAGTCAGGGTTCAAAATGTAAGAAAACAGGACTGAAAATAAATTAATTTGAATAGGATTGGATTGCGGGTTGATTTCGAAAAAAAAAGGAGGGGTTTTTTACGCAAAAGATGCGCTGCCGGCCGGGTTGACCGTGTCGCTGGCCGATGCGACGCCACGTGGGCGTGGCGGGTTGGTGCGGTGCACCACGCTGCCGGGCGCGCCGCTGCGCCGGGCGCCGTGGACTGGTCCACCGCGGCCCACGCGCCCGGTCCCGGAAGGGGTACCGGCCGAGGCAAAAGGCCCGATGGCGGCGCCATTGCCGGGCGGGCGGCCGAGCTTCGCCGGGCGAACGCCGGTACGGGTTCCGCCACGCCGTTCCGCGCGCCGTCCGCACCAACGGAGCGCCGCGTCGCGCGAACTCGATGGCGCCATCGAAAAAGGAGGGGGCGCGTCGGGTCAACGGCTCGGGCGGCGCCATGGCCGGCGGTTGTGGGAGCTCGCGTGTCCGGTGATTCCAAGCATCAACAGCCAAACCAAGGGCACGAGAAGGGAGAGGGCCTCACCGTGAACACGATGAAGGGGTTCTCGTCGACCGGGAAGCAGCTGCGGTGGCCGGCGACGAGCGGTGGCGGACTGGAGAGAGAAATGCCACGGTGAGTGAAAAATCAAGGGCAGAACATGACGAAAATGGGAAATTGGAGGGCGCTATGGCCGCGGCATCACTTGGCGATGCTCCTGGTCACGCTGCGGCGGCGACGACCGAGCTCCGGACGGGAAGACGGGGGTGGCAGTGGGGTGCTCGGTTTCGGCAGCAAGGAGAGGAAGAGGAGGGACTCGGCCGGCTTTTATAGCGGCATAGGGGAGTACGGAGATGGCAGGAGTCCATCACCGGGCTTGATTGGCGGCCGGGATGGCCTTCCCTGCATGTGCCGTTCACCAGAAAAGGAAGGAGAGCGGCGGCGGCTTCCAGCGTCGTGGGGAAGAAGAAAGGAAGGGGAGGAGATGGCGCTGACGCGCAGGCCCCGCTGCGCAGTGGGAGAGAGAGGGGAAGGGGGGCGCGCCGTGCCCTCTGGCTGAGCGGCCCGCGGCCTGATGGGCCAGGCCCAAGCAGGAATGAGGGAGGGGAAAAGGAAAGGAGGGGAAGGAGAGGCCGGTGGGCCGGCTTTGGGCTGAAAAGGAGGAAAAGGGGAAAAAAAAAGAAAAAGGTTTTTTTTTTCGATTTGAATTTGAACCAAAATCAAAAGGGGTTTGAAATTAAATTCAAATAAAACCAACCTTACACACAACCAAAAAAAAATATATGCACCAGCATGAATGCAACATAAAAGTTTCTACACCTTATATTTCATTTTAGTTGCACAAAAATATTATTTACCCTATGTTTAAATGCACGTAAAAATAAATAAAACTCATAATTAATCACTAAATTTAGGAATTCAGTTTTTGGGTGTTACAAACCTACCCCCCCTTAAAATGAATCTCGTCCTCGAGATTCGGATGATTGGAAAAGATGTGAATACTCGGATTTCAGATCTTCTTCTCTTTCCCATGTTGCCTCATCTTCTGAGTGCTGTTCCAATGAACCTTGCACATTCTTATGATTTTACTTCTAGTGATTCTTTCAGCTATATCCAAAATTCTCTTTGGATGCTCCTTGTAGGAGAGATTATCATTGATGTCAAGTTCCTCTAGGGGTAATTGTTCCTCTGGCACTCTTAAACACTTTTTCAGCTGTGACACATGGAAGACATCGTGTACTCCCGAGAGTCGTTCAGGTAGCTCTAGCTGATAAGCAACTTCTCCTCTTCTAGCCAAGACCTTGAAAGGTCCCACATACCTAGGGGACAACTTTCCCTTGGTATGAAACCTCTTAACTCCTCTCATAGGTGAGACTTTGAGATACACATAGTCACCTACTTCGAACACCAATTCTCTTCTCCTAGTGTCCGCGATAACTCTTTTTTGTCGTGGATCGGGCAATCTTCAAGTTTTCCCTTATCACTTGCACTTGTTTCTCTGCATCCTTTAATATTTCTGGCCCAAACACTTGGCTTTCCCCATCGATTCCAAAACAGTGGTGTCCTGCACTTCCTACCATACAACACTTCAAATGGTGCCATTTTGAGACTCTTCTGATAACTGTTATTGTAAGAAAACTCTGCATAAGGTAAACTCTTATCCCAGCTAGTCCCATACTGTAAAGCACAAGCCCTCAACATATCCTCTAATATTTGGTTGGTTCTTTCTGTCTGTCCATCTGTCTGTGGATGGTAAGCTGAGCTAAAATTCAACTTAGTATCCATGGACTCATGTAGCTTCTGCCAGAACTGTGATGTAAACTGAGTACCCCTATCGGAAACAATCCTTTTTGGCACTCCATGTAGACATACAATTCTTTCCATGTACAGCTCTGCTAGTCTGGCTCCTGAGTATGTAGTCTTGACAGGAAGAAAATGTGCTACTTTGGTCAACCGATCAACAATAACCCATATGGAATCATAACCTCTTTGTGTACGAGGTAACCCCACGATGAAATCCATGCCCACTTCCTCCCATTTCCATTCAGGTATCTTTAGAGGTTGAAGCAAACCAGCTGGCCTCTGGTGTTCTGCTTTCACTCGCTGACACGTATCACACAAGGCCGCATGTTCTGCTACATCCCTCTTAAGACCATACCACCAATACTTCTCTCTGAGATCAAGATACATCTTAGTGCTACCCAGGTGTATTGAATAGGCTGATTCATGTGCTTCCCTCAGGATAGATTCTCTAATAGATTTCACTTTTGGCACACAAATCCTCTTACCAAACCATACTGTACCTTGATCATCCAAACGGAAACCTGGTGCCTTACCAATCACTATCCGTTCAGCAAGTTCTTTGATCTTCTCATCCTCTAGCTGTCCCGCACGGATCTCCTTCTCCAAGGTAGGTTCTACTTCCATCTCCATTACATTGGCTACCATACTCAAGTTGAGGTATGCAAACTCTTCGCACAACTCCTTAGGTAGCTGAGTTGCATAGGCCATGTTGACATAATTCTTCCTACTTAGAGCATCTGCCACTATATTAGCTTTACCCGGGTGGTAGTGTACTTCCAGATCATAATCTTTTATCAACTCTAGCCATCTGCGTTGTCTCAAGTTTAGATCTGACTGGGTGAATATGTATTTCAGACTCTTATGGTCAGTATAGATCTCTGTCTTGTGCCTAATCAAATAGTGCCTCCATATCTTGAGAGCATGAACAACTGTCACTAACTCCAGATCATGGGTGGGGTAATTCAACTCATGTTTCCTCAGTTGTCGTGATGCATAAGCAACAACTCTACCCTCTTGCATAAGAACACAACCAAGACCTTGCCGTGAGGCATCACAGTAGATAGAGAAACTCTTGGTGATATCTGGCATAATGAGCACTAGAGCTGTGGTCAACCTCTTTTTCAATTCCTCAAAGCTGGCTTGACATTCTTTGGACCAAACAAATTTAGCATTCTTCTCTAGAAGGGCAGTCATAGGTTTTGCAAGTTTTGAGAACCCTTCAATGAACCTTCGATAGTACCCAGCCATTCCCAAGAAGCTTCGGATCTGACTTACATCCTGTGGTGGACTCTAGTTCAGCACATCCTCCACCTTCTTAAGGTCTACTGCTACTCCACCATTAGAGACAACATGACCAAGAAAAGATACCTCTTTTAACCAGAACTCACACTTACTAAGCTTAGCATAGAGTTGGTGTTCTCTAAGCTTTTGCAAGACTAGCCTCAAGTGTTCCTCATGTTCTTCCTCATTCTTAGAGAAAACCAGGATATCGTCAATAAACACTACCACAAACTTATCAAGATATTCCATGAATACTTTATTCATCAGATACATAAAGTAAGCAGGTGCATTAGTAAGGCCAAAAGACATCACAGTGTATTCATATAACCCATATCTAGTCACAAAAGCAGTTTTGGGGATATCGAAGGTCTTATTCTCAACTGATGGTAACCAGACCTAAGATCAATCTTAGAAAATACTCAACTGATGGTAACCAGACCTAAGATCAATCTTAGAAAATACACAAGCCCCTTTTAGTTGATCAAACAAATCATCAATTCTAGGAAGTGGGTACTTGTTCTTAATTGTCACTTCATTGAGGGACCTGTAATCTATGCACATTCTTTGTGTACCATCTTTCTTCTCGACAAAAATTGTTGGTGCTCCCCAAGGTGATGAACTAGGACGGATATAACCCTTATCTAGCAATTCTTTTAGTTGTGCCTTAAGTTCTGCTAACTCATTCACCCCCATTCTATATGGCCTCTTAGCTATGGGTGCAGTTCCAGGTAACAGTTCAATTATAAACTCAATTTCACGTTCAGGTGGCATACCTGGCAAGTCATCGGGGAAAACATCTGGAACTCGTTGGCTACTCTGATATCATCTAGAGAATTACCCTCCAGCTGGTTGACTGCACAACACTGTTCAACTGACATAGAGACATCTATCTCAATTCGCTCCCCAGCTGGTGCCACAAGCTCACTGACTTCTTATCACACTGAATAACTACCTTATGGGGTCTTAGCCAATTCATACCAAGTATCACATCAATTCCCGATGAAGGAAGTACTATAAGATTTGCTTCAAAATCTACCCCCCTCATTTTTAAGTTGACTCTAGGACAGATTAAAGTTGTGCTCATGTCACCCCCGGGTGAATTTACTACCATAGGATTCTTCATCTTTTGCATTAACATACCATGTTTCTCCACATAATGAGTACTTATAAAGGAATGTGATGCACCAGAATCAAATAATATTGTGGCAAAATTGGAGTGGGCTAGAAACATACCCATCATCACATCTGGCGTATCCTGTGCTGTTTCAGTGGCCACATGATTAACCTTGCCACGAACATAGTTCTACTGTCCCCGGTTGCCCTAGTTCTGGCCAACGTTGCGATGAGAGGGCTGGTTCTGAACACGAGCACCTTGAGCTATCTTCTTTGGGCAGTTATAAGAGTAATGCCCCACCTCACCACAACTGAAACACTGATTGGCCCCTGGTGCCTTTGGAGCATTTGGATTAGCATTCCTCATTGGAGCATTGTTGGGCTACTGCTGGCGTGGAACGGGAGCCCTATACTGTTGCTGCTGTTGCTGTGCACGCTACGGCTACTGGTTGCGGTTGATCATGCCTGACTGCCCATGATAGCGCTGCTGAGGGTATGCTTGCTGAGGAGTAGTGCGGAAGCGAGTGTTGCTTCCAGATTGTTGCCCTTGGAACTTCCTTTTCTTGTCATCCATTTCACGGCACTTGCTTTCCACAACCAAGGCCTTGTCAACTAACAACTAAAAATTTGCGAACGTATGAGACAGCAGCTGGTATTGGATACCATCATTCAGACCATCCATGAACAGATCCTGCCTCTTGCTATCATCCTCCACCTCATTAGGTGCATAGCGTGACAACTGTATGAACTTATCTCAGTACTCAGCAACTGACATACTACTTGCTTGAGAGAAAGGAACTCCTTCTTCTTTAGCTTCACTACCCCAGCTGGCACATGATGAGAATAGAAAGCATCGCGAAACTCCTGTCAAGTTATGGGGTTGACTGCCATGCGACCAAAGCTGAACGACTCCCACCAGTCAAGTGCAGACCCCTGCAGCTGCCCAGATGCATACAACACCTTCTCTCTATCATCACATTGTGTTATCTCCAGCTGCCTCTCCACTGCATGGAGCCAGTCATCAGCCTGGAGTGGATCAGCTGCATGATTGAAAGTAGGTGGACTTCCCTTCAGGAACTCTCCTCTCTTGTCCCTGATTGGAGCTGGTGCATATGCATTCCCATTGTTCTGCAGGTTCTGAATGTTCTGTGCCATCTGCTGCATCAGCTGAGTTTGCATCATCAACAGTTGTTCCATAGTGGGAGGTGGTGGAGGTGGTGGCTGGTTTCCCCCCCCCTGAGCGTTGCTCCTTGTGTTCACCATCTGTATCAGACATGTACCAAATACATGAGTTCTCATTACCAAAATTTAAATGTACTGTTTATACAAAGCATCATGGAGTGAGCAATTGAAATTTTTCTGGCGAGATGAAACGTAGCAGTACAGTAAAACAGACGGATCTCACTCTCTGTTCATCCAAAAATTGTGTAATTTACATTGTTGGAAAGCTTATAGAATCCTCTACAACTTTGTTTCATAACGCTTTCTCAGATTCGGAAATTAAAAAGGGCAAAAACAGGTCACAACCAGTACTGCTCCAGAATCCTGACAGCACAGAAATACGATTTTGCTGAAATTTTATCTCTCCAATCATAACAGATATCCCGGTGATTCCAGAGCCAAAAGAAAGATACAGAAGTCTACTTTTATCCATAAATTTTTCATGATTTTTGGACGACCAGAACAGAGTGTACCAACTGATAAAGACAGACTGCTCAGAAAAACAGGACTTGAGAACAAGAGATAAGCAAACCCAACTATGTATTTCAAAATTATCCTTAAACCTTAGACATAACTAGATGGTTGTGGACATGCCCACACTCATCACACTCATCACAAAAATCCAAATCAAACATTGTGCACTATTACAAGCATGCATCCAGGAAATGACAATTGTTCAACCATTGGAAATTAAAAAAAAAAATAAGCACATTCTCGCATAAGTCTACGCGTGTTTATTACAAAGGGTGGATCCTCCTAATGGTCGATGTTGGTGCTGGTATGAGCATCTCCATGGACACCTCTCTGCCTTGTTGGTGACTCAGCAGGGATGTGTGGCATCTCAATGTCAGGACCTCCAAGCTGCCTTTCTAGCACAGCATTCCTCTGACAAACCTCCAAGTACGCTTTCCCCATTGCATCGAGGTCGTCTAAAGCTTGGTCCCAGCCAGTGTTCGCACGAGCCAAACACTCCAAGGCAGGCCGCAACCTAAAATTCTCCTCACCAAGAGGAGCAGCGATGTTGCACGAAGACTGACCACTGCGGCGACGAGGGAGATAGTGTTCTGCTTCCCATTCAATGACACCAAAGTGACGATCACGATGGACCATGAGAGCTTGCCTAGCGGCTTCTTCGATGACGGCAGTAAGGGTGCTCCTGGCTGTGATGGGGCGGTGAATGTAGCGCACCCGGCGTCCTTCGCGGTTGAGCACCTCCGTCTCAAAGAATCCCCTATAGTTGGGGTGGGTCCAATGCTCCATCCTGTACTGCACCGTGACATTGGCGTGGAAGCGGCGCACCAGTGAGAGCAACCTTGGGTGGTAGTAATCATCACCCTCAGATCATAGAGCAGCTCCATAGACCACCCTGTAGCAAGAAGATTAACATGATGACCATTACCCTCGCCATCACCATCTCCGCCATCACCACCATCGCCACCGTCGTCACCATCATTGTTAGAGTCGTCGGAGTTGTCGGAGTCGTCCCCATCATCAGGGTCACCAGCTGCCTCCTGGCCGCCCTGGGGTACCTCCTCCATAGGCACCTCGTCCTCCATGGGCTCCTCCATCTCGTCGTCAAGGGGCGCCTCCTCCTCCATGGGTTGGGGTACCTCCTCCACAGGCACCTCGTCCTCCATGGGCTCCTCCATCTCGTCGTCAAGGGGCGCCTCCTCCTCCATGGGTTCCTCTAGCTCGTCCTCTAGGAGCGCCTCCTCCACGGGCACCTGCACAGGCTCCTCGACTGGCTCGTCCTCCTGGTTCCTAAGGGACTCCACCAAGTGCTGTGGCACACGTGTACCAGCGATGAACCTTGTCCTCCTTGTTGGCACAACGATGGAGCACTTGCGGGCGGTCAGCTTGGTGCATGCCATCTATAAGATTGAAAAGGTTGAGTATCAGATCAAGGATAAATTTTGCAACAGATAAACAGAAGGATATAAGCAAAAAAAAATTATAGTAAATTAAAATACAATAAAATTAAGGGAAAAAATTAAACCTAAAGATCGTCCATTTCTAACTAGGCTTGATCGTCCTATAGTCAAGAAGGCTTTGATACTAATTTGTCGCACCCAATTTTGCATAACAAAACTAGGTACTCATATATGTGCGCCCAGGATGTCCAAACACACATATAATCTCAAATTGCATAAATATCAAAGTAAAGTACTTATTACAACGTTATTACATCCATCTCACATAGTTTTGCTCACAGGCAAATATAACAAAACAAAAATGATAAATAAACTCCAAGACTCCACAGGGACGCCTGACTGGTGAACTCCAAGCTAGTACTCTGGGACATCTTCAGGAAACTCCTCATAACAAGCATCTGTTACCCATCCGAGATTTTGTTGAATGTAAAGCAAGCGTAAGCGAACCATGCTTAGCAAGTATAAGAAAGGGGATGAAGGCTCAAAGGTCGACCTTAATCGCTCATTGCGGTTAGCAATTTTAATTAATTAAGTCTTATTAAGCCTGAAATACTACTTTAGTGAGAAAGCCCTCCCAAAGATTAGTGTAACATCATTAAATCAAGATTAAATATATTTCCCAAACCATACAATGTAACCACTATTCAAGAAGGATCCAGGCCGCTCATGTCCGAGATCACGGCTGTTATAACAGTTTAAAGATTTCTGCAGAAATTGTACAACTTTACCCGCCGAGCCGTGATTCCCATTTGCCGGGGTTTGCAAGGCCCCATGTACCTCTTCCTTTGGAGGCGTGGCAGGGTCTCACTACATAACCTTTCGCTAGACACCCTAACAAGTTAGTAGCCGCTAGGTTTCGGATTGACCAAGCAGATATAGATGCTCTTCTCCGAGAGTGGTTCACATTTGACCCGCAGCCCAGCACACACAAACAGCAGGACAAGAGCCATACCCGTCTTGGCACCCCCCTTTTGCGCCTTTCGATAACTACTAACAAGCTAGAGACGTACTAGTTAATCAATTAAAGTCAGAGCCATATGACACTCGGGGTTGTACGGAACTCCTGGGTGGCCGCTTCAGGATGAGTCCTTATGGAGAGGCACTAGAGCACAAAACCACAATGCTCTAGCCCCCTAAATGTTGCTAAAAAACATCCTTTTAAAGTATGACATAAATCATTAATCAATTTAATTATTAAATTTGGTGTTGCACGGCAGCGACTATCCAACAATGCATACCAACCCATAGGAACAATGATATATGGTACAAAAGATAAACTAGGTAATGTCCTTATGGTATTGCAAAATTAGACACATGCAGTATGTAAAAGGTGAATATTTGTTCATAGGTATAAGGAGCCTTTGTTACACTTGCCTTCCTTGAAGTTGGGGCCCTGGTACTGCTCCTCAAAAGCCTGCTCCTCCAACTCCTCGTACTGCTCACCCTCTAGACGAGATCCACATCAACATACAAGCATCCATTCCAATCATTACATGCAAGCAAATAATATTCTATTAGAACAGTACACCATTCAGTAAAAACAGAAGATAAAATACTTTTAAAACTAATCTACATGTTGCTACGAACACGTGAGCGCGAGAATTACTTAAATCGGATTTAAAACGTGAAAGTTATACATAAAACAAGGGTCAATGGCAGTTTTGTAAATAACCAGAACTCGATTTTGGAATTAAAACAATTATTTTTCTGAATTTAACTCTGGTTGGACGGTGGCTCCTATTTTTAAAAAGTCAGGGTTCAAAATGTAAGAAAACAGGACTGAAAATAAATTAATTTGAATAGGATTGGATTGCGGGTTGATTTCAGAAAAAGGGAGGGGGTTTTCTACAAAAGATGCGCGGCCAACACGCGGACGCCACGTGGCGCACGGGTTGGTGCGGTGCACCACGCGGCCGTGGGCGCTGCTGCTGGCGCCGGGACCTGGTCCCACCGCGGCCCACGCCGCACGGTCCCGGCGGGTACCGCCGAGGCAAAAAGGCCCAACGGCGGCGCCATTGTCGGCGGGGCGGCCGAAGCTTCGCCGATTTAACGCCGCAGACGGGTACCGCCACGCTGTTCCGCGCCGTATGCACCAAACGGGAGCGCACGGCCGCCGAACTCGATGGCGCCATCGAAAAGGAGGGGGCGCGTCGGGTCGACGGCTCTGCCGGGCGGCGCCATGGCCGGCGGTTGCGGTAGCTCACGTGTCCGGCGATTCCGAGCATCAACAGCCGAACCAAGGGCACGAGAAGGGAGAGGGCCTCACCGCGAACACGATGAAGGTGTTCTCGTCGACCGGGAAGCAGCTGCGGTGGCCGGCAACGAGCAGTGGCGGACTGGAGAGAGAAATGCCACGGTGAGTGAAAAATCAAGGGCGGAACATGACGAAAATGGGAAATTGGAGGGCGCTACGGCCGCGGCATCACCTGGCGATGCTCCTGGTCACAGTTGCGGCGACGACCGAGCTCCGGACGGGAAGACGAGGGTGGCAGTGGGGTGCTCGGTTTCGGCAGCAAGGAGAGGAAGAGGAGGGACTCGGCCGGCTTTTATAGCGGCACAAGGGAGTGCGGGGATGGCAGGAGTCCATCACCGGGCTTGATTGGCGGCCGGGATGGCCTTCCCTGCATGCGCCGTTCACCAGAAAACGAAGGAGAGCGGCGGTGGCTTCCAGCGTCACGGGGAAGAAGAAAGGAAGGGGGAGGAGATGGCGCTGACGCGTGGGCCCCGCTGCGCAGTGGGAGAGGAGAGGGGAAGGGGGGCGCGCCGTGCCCTCTGGCTGAGCAGCCCGCGGCCTGATGGGCCAGGCCCAAGCGGGAATGAGGGAGGGGAAAAGGAAAGGAGGGGGAAGGAGAGGCCGGTGGGCCGGCTTGGGCTGAAAAGGAGGAAAGGGGGAAAAAGAAAAGGAAAAAGGTTTTCTTTTTCTGATTTGAATTTGAACCAAAATCAAAAGGGGTTTGAAATTAAATTCAAATAAAACCAACCTTACACACAACCAAAAAAATATATGCACTAGCATGAATGCAACATAAAAGTTTCTACACCTTATATTTCATTTTAGTTGCACAAAAATATTATTTACCCTATGTTTAAATGCACAGAAAAATAAATAAAACTCATAATTAATCACTAAATTTAGGAATTCAGTTTTTGGGTGTTACAACACACTAAATCTATAGAGAAGGATAAACTATAATTGAGAAACAATCATGGAAAGAGCTAGGAGAGACATAAAAAATCCATCTTGAACCACCACATCTAAGCAAATAGAGAGAAAAATCTGATTTTTCCCTCTCTCACTCATGGTGAAACCCTAGATCCAAAAAGTGGCTAGAATTGAGCAACATTGGTTAAAAGGATGCAACAGGAGCATAGACTAACCTTTTTTTTTACCAACCTCCTTAGAGAAGATCAAAACCTCCCCCTTGTATTTTATGAAATCTGGACCTTCAAATCACCAATAATAGAATATTGGCCTCGAGTTACTGTGCTGGTCGGGAGGAAGAAGGGATATTTATAGCAGACCTAGCACTGGCAGTTGGCTAGCCAACCGCCAGTGAAAACCAATTAGCACTGGCGGTTGATAATGGCCAACCGCCAGAGCTAATTGGTTTTCACTAGCGGTTATAAAGCTGGCCCTACGTATTTTTTAACACTGACGTCCTTTAAACAAAACCGCCTGTACAAATGGAACCCTGGCGCCAAGAGAAATCATTTCTATACTAGTGAGAATTATATGCACTCAAATGATACTACTGGGAGCAAACTAACATAGCTAGGCACATGAAAACTAGACATTTCGTGTGATGCTGCATATTCAGGGCCAGGTTGGAACGTTGGACACATACTTTCTCACGGGTATGTGTTTATTTTCTTTATTTTTTTTTTTTTTGAAAGCTTATTATTCAAACTTTGGGCATTCCAATTGGAATTGGCAATGATTAGTGAGTAGCATGCCGACACTAGATTCTAATGTCTTTGGATTGCACGATGGACTCTCATGAAAGAAAAGGCACGATGGGTGCACCAGATCATATTGCAGAGAGAGAGACTGATAAACGCTGTCTTGTCGACAATTACAGACCGATGTAAAAAGGCACTTTTTCATGTGCTGTAACAACAAGATGCAGGCCAATGAGATCTCATAACTGCCTGTCGGCCGGGTGCATTCCCTATCAGATACATGGTCCACTATAGCCTATAGCTTTGCATTGGTCCCAAAACAAGTTCGTCCTGGTTTTCTGAGAAATCAAATATTGTTAAATTTAGCTAAATATATATAATTAATATTTATAGTATATAATTAATATTATTAGATAGATTTATTTTACATAATAAACTTATTTGGAGATACAAATGTTATAAATATTTAGAGTTACAAATCTAGTTAAATTTTAAAAAAATTTACCGGCATAAATACCAAAGCGATACTTATTTTGAGATAGAATATATATTATATTTGCTATAGGACATTTTTCAATAAAGATATTTACATATAGGCACTATTCAATGTTCTCTTTGCTCCATAACACTCTTCAATTAAAATAATATTATCTCTACTAATTTTTTACCCTATTGTACTGGCAGAATTTTGATGTAATAGGGGCAAAATAGATGCAATAGCTTGTTATAGCATTAATTTTGTATTTGATGCGGACCGATGCAAGAGATCTTGTTGCAATAGCCTTTCGCATCGGTTTACTATGGCCGATGCGAGAGTCATCTACTGCATCGACCACCCGTTGCCTCTTGCATCAAAATATTTTGATGCAAAAAAGTTATTACATTAAAATTGATTTGATGTTAGGTCCCTATTGCATCAGGCATGGATAACTCTTGCATCATAATAGATAGATGCAATAGGTTATTGCATCAAAATCAAATCAATGGAATACATCTTTTAAATTTGATGCAATAAGAATCTATATTGCAACAGCTAAGAGCATCTCCAACAACTTTAAAATTGATTTGTCAAATCTTGAGTTTTGGCAAGTTGCTAGTTTGTTTGGCAAGTGAAAAAAAGACTTATCTCCAACAACTCCTTAAAACTCACTTGCCAAAACGAAAAAGCCCGCTAACAAATGAAGAGGCCCGCTAAGCGAACGAAGAGCCCCGCTAAACGAACGAAGAGCCCCGCTAAGAAACGAAAAGCCCCGCTAACTTCTCTCGATAGCAAGTTCTTTTCTATCGCGTGAGGCCCATGAATAGCAACTTGGGATAAATAACAAGTTGGTTTGAGGAGTTGTTGGAGAGGGATTTTTGTGTTTTTGCCAAATTAATAAGAATAGCAACCTCATTTGAGAAGTTGTTGGAGATGCTCTAACTTTCGATGCAATACAACCTATTGCATCGACATTAGGTTCGATGCAATACGACCTATTGCATCGACTTTAGGTTCGATGCAATACAACATATTGCATCGATATTATATTTATTGCAACAAAATCTTTTCACCACACACAAATTCACAAAAAAATAATTCCAGCACAAAAGGGCTCTGTTTTTAATTTATGTGCTGATTGAGTGTGTGTGTGTGTGTGTGTGTGTGTGTGTGTGTGTGTGTGTGTCTGTGTCTGTGTGTGTGTCTTGAAACTGCTTCTAAATCAGGTAGTGCAAGGAAAGGCTGTAGAACTGATTTAAAGTAAAAAAACATTATATTGAAGTGGCAAGATATTTATGTTCTTACTCCTATCCAGGAAGCAAGAACACCAGCAGGCGAGTAGGTGACCTTGTGGCCTTTCATTGTATCTATGATATTTGCACACCATCATATTCTAAACTGATATTCTAATCCATTGTAATAGTACTACCTAATTGCACCCATATTCTAAATTGATGCAATACCACCAGCATATTGCATCAAAAATCAATGGTAACGCAACAAAATTTGTCCGATGCAATAATTTCTAATTATTGCATCTATTGTAACCAGTGGGATAGATCATACCTATTGCATTGACCCAAGTTACTATCGCATCCAACTCCTTCTCGATGCAATAACAGTCACCTATTGCATCAAATTTGCAATAGCAGCCACCTATTGCATTAGATTTGTGTTTGATGCAAGGCGAAGTGATGCGATAGGGTCAAAAATTAGTAGTGAGGATTGGATGATAGAGAGCTTAAAAATGACAAAAATATCCCTAACAATTATAGCAGGACAATATTGATAGTGTCAAAATAAAATATATATATATATAATATATATATATATAAATATATATATATATATATATATATATTGAGATATTTACTAGTACGGCCTCAAAAAAACGTCCCTTCCTTCCATGGTTTCTTTTTTTCCTAACTTGGACAAACAAAAATAATTTTCTTCTATGGCTTTCCTTCTGGTTTGGACTGCTAACGGTGTTAAGTGTGAGATAAAATAACCATTTTACCCTTAGCAAAAAAATAAGGGTAGAGTTTAGTTTGTCTATTTTAGATTTGGAGTAATATGTGCATATTATCACACATAATAGTACATAAAGTGTTCAAATCTATTTGTTTTTGTCAAATCTATTTGTGATAATATTTGCCAATATTACTCCAAATCTAAAATAGACAAACTAAACTTAGCACTTTTTTTTTTTTTGCTAGAGGTTAAACTTTTTGACCATTTTACCCATACTTAACACTGTTAATAGCCTGAACTGGACAGAAGGAGGGCTAGATTTTCATTTCAAGGCCATATAGGTAAGATTGAGAAAAGAAGGCCGTGAAAGAAAGATGAACTTTTTTTAAGGATGTACATGTAAATATATGAAGCTAGGACGACATGCACAGTTCAGGAGAGAGGTGACCTTGTGTCCAATGAAATATAGCCTTTTGACCTAGGCATGGACCAAGCCCGCACCCAGCCCGGTCCGATCCAGACAACCGCCATCTTCTAACTAGGCCTGATGCTAGCTAAGATAGTGTAGTCTCAGTCTATGAGTAACGCCAATGTGCATGATGATAATTACAGATTATGCCAGAATACCTTGACAAAAGTGAAAAGATATTTCACAGAAGGCCACCAGCCACTAGTGCCTAACTGCTATCATGCACTGCATGCCCGCGGTAGACTGCAGAGACAATCCCTGTGCCTGCCAAAGGTATTTGCATCACCAAAGAAGAAGCTCCCCGCTCATGGGAAAAGAGCTCCTGCGGGCACAAAATTAAAGCTCGCAGTGCAGTTCCAAAGGTTCAGGGAGTGCATCATGCCGCCATGGAATGGAATCATGCGTGGAAGGCAAAAGCGGGGTCAGAGGTTGATGCATGATTCGTTGCCTATACGAGGAACGAACGAACTGCCCCATACCATACATGAGTACATGGGTAAGGGAGCTAGCGAGGCTGCATGCATATTTTGCAGGCCATGAGTGGATCAAGGGCATGGCTGACTATTTCATCGGCAAGGCAACAAACAGTGCTCGCTTTCTACAGTGGTAGTGGCCAGTGGGAGACAGTAGCTGCCTACCCGCTCCCCACCACATCGAGATGATCGATCAGCTCCACCAGAAGCACCACTATCTATATGCTTCTGCCTGCGGCACTAAATGGAGGAGGGGATATTCCATGTCACCAGCCACACACACTTGTTGGGCCTGCTGCTGGCTAGAGGCTGGGCTAACTCAAGGATTGTGTTGTCGGCGATCGACACCGGGGTGTGGGCAGGCCGGACATCGTATCGACAGCCATCGATAGGCCGCCGCAGATTCCCCCGGTCTCATGTCGTTGTCCCCTCAACCCTCTAGTGGCTAATAGCTTGGAGGAGCTGCCGCCCTTTTCCCTCCCCTCCACTAGTAGTTTTTCCAAGCTTGCTTCCCTCCACGGCGCACTTGATGTGCAGTTGGAAAAAGGAGGTTTTGATGGTTGCCTTATATCTTGTGCTAGGGTTAAGGAGATCAAAAGTGGGCTTGTAGCTTTAGAATTCAACCTCTGTGTAGGCCATGATGCCCCGATGATGGGTAAGGAGAAAAGAAAATAACTGCTGAGATCATATCCTTGTGGTCTGATTTGTTTCCATTATTGCCTTGGATCATCTGTGTGTGCACGGGCATAGTTAATGTGATCGACGAGGCTGCTAGCTAGTAGGAAAAAGATACCAAATATGTCCAAGAAACTAATAAAGCGGACGGTTCCCTGCTGAGTTCTGCTTTGCTGCGGGATGACACAAGCGTTTTCGTTCGCCGTGTAAAATTGTTTAGGATTATCAGCAAGCACCTGGCCATTGTTGAACACATTCGAAAGAATTAAAAACATGGTATTGGTATATATGATGGATTCTGTTGCATGTTGTTGCAGATAAATGTATATGATTATTGCAAATTATTACTAGAGTTGACTTTTCCTCTCAAAGAAGAAGCTATATAGTTAAATCACGGTTCAATACTGACTATCGAAGTCATATCTGTCTAATTAATCTCATTACATCCTATCAACTCCTTCCAGCCACAGTATTAGTTTCTCGAAACAGTGCATCACCAAATGTCATCTGACACATGATTTATTCTGCGTTCCTTTCCTGAAGCAATCTCCTGTGCAGCGCAAAGTTTGTCGCGGTCTTTTGGGACAATTGGAGAAAGTTTTGTACGACGGGTAAGCGGTAATGGAACTGGCTTGGACAGTGTCCATCACCGATATACTCCCTGACTGGGTTTACAGCCTGTATCCAAACCTGCTGTCGATCAATCAGAGGATTCCCGAATTTTTGGTGGGGCCCATGTTTCCTTCTCTCCTTTTTTCCGCTTCCTTCCCCTCCCCTTGTATCTGGGCATTTGTCATGTTTTGGAATATGTGAATGCAAAATGGACCTGAGAAATACTGGGGGTAGCATACGTGTCAACACTACTACAGATTTGCCTATTAGTGGCGGTTCAAAACCCCCTTCACTTCGGGCGGATTTTGAACCGCCACAACCAAAGTAGGGGGATGGGGGTAGCCATCGGTGGCGGTTCTACGAACCGCCCGGTGATGGCACCGGGCGTTCTAAACTCCATCTTTTAAACTTCTTGGTTTGAATCGCATCGTGGCGGTTCTAAATATGAACCGGATTGTTGATGTAGTGAACAATGGCGGTTTTGAACAGACCAACCAACCGCCAAGTGATCACTAACACATCACTAACGGTTTCAAATAAGATGGCGTGATGGTTTCTATTTTTTTGTTTTTATATTTGGTTTGCGTTTAAACTAAACGCATCGAGATTAAAATCGAAATTGTCCTCATTAAAATATTACATAGAAATTGTTTAGAGTATTGCAATACACGAGAATTCTATTACAACAAATATCACAAATGTTGAATTTGAAGTGTAGGACTTAAACAGCAATATTAAATTAGCCTTTCTTGTTGGTCCTTCGGATAGTTATGCTTGTACTTCTTGGCCTTTGCGATTGAGAAGCTTCCTTTTTTGTTAACTAGAAATAGATGAATTTTGCTAGCTCCCCACTTAGACCACGGATTCGAAGTCCAACAACTTATTAAAAATTTCTTGTTAAGCAACATGTTAGTTTACATCATTTGAAGACGAATTAGTGGACTGATTTTGCATACATACCATCGCATCTCCAACGGAAGTGTTCCCACCCATCAACTTGTACATTGCCCACATTACGTAGAAGGTTGATTGTTCCCCTCATTGATCTAGTATTGATCGATGAACCATGCAAGGGCGGTTCTGTGCCCGTCCACCTCGGCCTTGATTCTACTTCAAATTTGTAAGGTGTAAATGGCCTAAAATTAGATGTGTTATGTCAACTCAATATTTTGATGATAAAAGGATCACTTACTCATTCAGCAATGTAACTAGAAGATCAATATATCAACTTAATATTTCAATTTTGGAAATTTTATATCTAATGCTTTGTAGACAATAATCATTTTGACAAAAATTATGGTCATGCAAAGCATATATGAGTCATTGAACATGATATATTGTTATAAAAAACAACATAGAACTTGTGTTGCCTAAGAGACATTCCGCCCGAACACCTTGTGTGCACGAGCAGGAAGAGCTCAGCCAGGTGGTGGGTGTACTGGCGTCAAATCCAAGTGTAAAAAGTGAAAGAGATGCGGGGAGTCGAGGTGGTGGATGCTTGGTTGAGTCGAGGTGGTGGTATAATCGTCCAAATGCAAACTCTACGGCCGGCTTTTGGGGGGGGTGTGGGGCGCCGGTGGCGTGCAAAAACAATCGGACTCCGGGACTTGGGTACCCCTATGTCTCCCCGCATGACGCAGCAGGGATCGGAAACTGGGCGGGAAGGGCCTTATCAAACTGGGCATGTCCCAGCCTCGGTGGGGGGAAGGGGCGGCCGGCTGCCTTGATTTGCTGTTTGCGGTATCCTCCATATATAACAAAGGGCATCGCTGGCGGTTGAAAACCAACAACCGCCACCGATGGGGAGCATCTGTGGTGGGTTGACGAACAACGATGGTGATGCATCGCTGGCGGGTGGTGTTGGATGAAGATTCTAGTGAATAATTAGGGTTTCGGTTCCTTTTACAACGTAAAAACTGTTATCGGTTGGTTAACTCACTTCACCGCCAACGTAGAGGTCGCGGGTTCGATTCCAACACCTTGCCATATTTGGCTATTTTTTTATGGTAGAACAGGATATTAAAAATTCAAAATGAAAAAAATTGCCACCAAGGGGGCAGAATCATGATTTGAACTCGGGACGTGCTGCTAAGGCGGCAACAGCCTTAACCAATGGAGCTATGAGTGGGTTTGGATATACAATGAACCTTTTGTTTTATTATCGAGAAAAGATCTATGTTCCTGCCCAGATCAAGCTGTTCATCATGAACACATCATTTTTTTGTTTTTTCACTGAATTAAATCTATTCCTCAATATTGTTGCAGGTTTTTCTCCCTCATACTAACTCCAAATCTGATGATTTTTTTCTACATTCATAAAAAATAATTCTCTATTATCTGGTTCATTTGATATTCGCATTGGACTTTAGTTTGAAACATTGAATTTTTAATTTCAAAGGATGGCATGTTAGATGGCATTTTTTTAAGTCCTATTTGACCCCAAATGAAAAATTCATAGAAACATTATTTGTAGGTCCCATTAAAATGAGCAACTTTTATTCTTACATGTTTTCCATTTGACCTAATTTTGACATACTAAGTGTTTGATTTGTAAAAAGTCAACTTTGTGGGCTTAAATTTGGAGCATCAATTGCCTTCAAATTTGAAAGTGGTGAACATCAAGGTTTCATAACTCATCATTATCTACAACTTTTATTTTGGTCATAACCCCATTTGAGCAAATTTAGATACATGTTGTTCACAAAATCCACATTTCAACACAAATTATATGGTTCATGGTGAGATATGTAGATTTTGTGAACAACGTGTATTTAAAATTGCTCAAATGAGATTATGACCAAAATAAAAGTTGTAGATAATGATGAGTTATGAAACTTTGATGTTCACCACTTTCAAATTTGAGGGCAATTGATGCTCCAAATTTAAGTCCACACAAGTTGACTTTACAAATCAAACACTTAGTATGTCAAAATTAGGTCAAATGGAAAATATGTATAAGAATAAAAGTTGCTCATTTTTATGGGACCTACAAATAATGTTTCTATGACTTTTTCATTTGGGGTCCAATAGGACTGAATAATGTGAATAAAACATGCCATTATTTGAAATTGAAATTCAAATCTTTCAACCTGAAGTCCAATGCGAATGTAAAATGAACTAGAGAATAGAGAATTATTTTTTTTTACTTAATGTAGAAAAAAATCATCAGATTTAGAGTTAGTATGAGGGAGAAAAACCTGGTACAATTTTGAACAACATATTTAATCTAGTGAAAAAGCAACAAAATAAGGTGTTCATGATGAACCCAACCGCCAGTGATGAGTTATCCAATAAAAAAATATGTGATACCTAACAATATCCACACATAGCTCAATTGGTTGAGTGCTTACCCTCCTTAGCAACAGGTCCTGATTTTAAATCAGGAGCCCGCCCCTTAGGTTCAAATTATTTTCATATTTTTTATTTTATAACCTGCAGTACTAGCATTAAAAAAATGGCCGCAAAGGCCAGAAATCGAAACCACGGCCTATTGGTTGGGAGGGAAGTGAGTTAACCAAATGGATTGAGTAGTATTTGTGTTGGACAAATATTCGAAACATACTTATTCTGCAATCATCACTGTCGGCACCTATCAAACCGCCAGTGATGTACAACAATTAGTGGCGGTTTGAGTTTAGAACCGCCATGAAGCTTCAATGGCGGTTGTAGCCTCAAACCGCCACCGAAGCCTACCTTTGGCGGTTGACGGCCTCCCGTGCCACCCAGCCAATCATTGAAACTTTCAACCGCCACTGAATATCATTAGTAGCGGTTGGTTGAATACCGCCGCCAGCGATAGGCCGCCAGTGAAGGCCAAATCTGGCGTAGTGCAAGTTAGGCCAACGTGAGCTGGCATTCAGAATTAGATTTCTCTTGGTGAATCAGGTTCTCGGATGGTAAGAATTTTCTCATCAATTTTGGGTTTGGTTTCTTGAAAAAAACAGATTCATTCAATTTTGATTTTAAATTACGCAAAACCTGCTTAAAACAGTAGTTTTATAAGTTCACTGTCCACATCATTAAGAATATATTATGAGTCTATGAGTCTATAAAAAATGTTCGGTTTATTTAGCTGGTTGTCAAAACATCAAGGTTTACCTCATTTCCATTGGCTCTCCAGCAAGCTGTGTTATTTATCATTCCCATTTTAGCATCTGCAAAAACCTGTGCGAATTTGAAGTATTCATAATCTTAATTATTGGTGTATTTTCAAATACATCATGTTGTTTTGTAAAGTTTCATCAAATAAACTGTAAAAAAAAAAAAGACTAGTTGAATTTGGAATATAATCGTCCAAATGCAAACTCTACTTTTAAAAAAACAAAGTACCCCTATTCAAACTGGCCTTATCAAACTGGGCGATGCTGTTTTTCATATCCTATATTAATCACATAAACTAGGTACATTTGGAATAATTAACTCAGAGTTCATTTGTCATACCACGTACGTAAAACTGCTTTTCTGTGAACATAAAAACGACAAGCTGTTAGCTTAGCATGTCAGAAGATATAATTCTAGTTGGTGGTGTCCCATGCAAGCATATCTTTAGGCATTAAACCATTTGTTCCAAATTGTAAATCATTCTGCTTTTTCATGATGCAAATATATATATTATTTCTAGATAATGTCTATATACAATAGAGAAGTTTTACAATGATTGGAAAAAACATGGCCATCCATTGGGCGAGATCGGATGGTGGAAAAATAGGAGGTACCTACGTGGAGGTACCAAATCGGTGGGGATAGTACTAATTAGGTGGGACCGGTACCAAAATATGTGGGACCAGATTTATTTTTTATTTTTTATTTTGTTTTCAAGTCATTTTGACACTGTCATTGAAGGGCACATATGGGATTTCAGAAGCTCTGTATTGGACTGGGCTGCTGGGCTGTACCCATGACGTTCTTTCTTCTCCCTTTCTTCCTCGTCAAGCAAGAGGGCCGGTGGAGGCTGCGCCGGCGAGCTGGCGTGGCAGCGGGAGGCGTCGCGGCAAGGGGGGGCGGGGTGGCGCGAGGAAACAGTGAGGTGTGGTGTCTCTTGTCTCCGTCCCCGGCACCGGGCGGCGTGATGGCAGACTGGGAGAGGATCCCGGAGCTGGAGCCACAGATGGACAAGATCCTGCAGCTCGACATGGAGGAGCTCAACCTCAAGGTCGTCGATGACAACGGCGAGGAAGAGGAGGAAGAGCAGGGTGGCGGCAACGAGGATGACGACGACGCCGATGCCTTCCTCAGGTGACGCGAAGGTCACAAGGGCCACCGCACTCCCCTTTGCCCCACTGTTGTCTTTTTTGGCATCAAGGTGAGGTCAGGGAGGGCGCGGCCGACGGGAGGCGGCTCACACGTGGCCGGAGGAGGGCCCCGGCGTGGCCCTGTCGGCCGGGCGACGCAGACTCGGCCAGCTCGGGCGTGGGCATGGCGGTGGCCCAGTGGGCATGGGCATGGCAAGTGGCCGGGCGGGGGGTGGGGGGGAGCGGGCGGCGGTGGCGGGTGCAGGCAGCCGTGGGGGGGCAGCCGGCGGCGGGCGCAGGTGGCTGTGGTGGTGGATACGGCGGTGGACTGGTGGAGGTGTCGGTCGGTCTTCCTCCCACCATCGGTCTCCCTCTGCGCCGAGACTCGAGGTGGGGGAGCAAGGGATGCAGATGGGAGGTAAGTCTATTGGGCTGGGCTTTGTTAATGCCCATGGAATCAGCCCATAACGTAGATATAAGTTCAATTACTAAAATAACCCATTGTAATATATTTATAAATTAATTACTTATAAATAAGAAAATTTGGAAGTACCTGAAAGTACCCGGTACTTTTCCAAGCACTGTAAAAGAGCTCCATACAATATATATCTAGGTTATAAGAAAAACATAAGGATTTATAATTCGAAACACAGTGAATACTTCCTCAATTGCAACTAAGCTTACGTGTGTATTTGGTGTAGAAAAGCATTTCTGTTGAAAAAAATAAAGTCAATTAAACAAGTGAAATCCTAAAGCTTTTTTTTCAGAAATATTGCTTTATGTAGAAAACATATAGTTTACATTCAACCTTGTCTGAATTTGGATGTCACCTTGGCATCGTCTTTTTGTTTGACTAAAACAAAAAAACTGAAATTCTAATAGATTTAGTATACTGTGTGCGGGACCATTTACAAACATCCGCTGGTTCTCAGATCCACCAAAAAAATGCTCTTCATCCACCTTAGATGCAAAAGTGCTGTACTTCCATGCACTGAATACACCTCTAATAATATGATCAGTTTCATGATTTGCTGGATTCGACTGCCACTCTAATTTATTCCAGACCTCACTTGAGTGCAGCAACTAAAGATTTGAAATTAAGTAAAGCTTCTGACTGATCATTTGACAGATCCGATCGGAAGCTAGCTAGCAGAATTAAAAACTAGGCGCAGTCAAATATTCCCCAAGCGTTTTTTCAGATATTTTTCGTACTTTTATATTATTTGCAGACGCTTCCTTTCTGCAGTCCATGAACTATCAACGTTCTATAGACGAATGGGAAAAGGCGCTTCCTTTCCATACGGAATCGATTCGATCGACTGCCCATTTTGACCTGATAAAAAGAAACATGAAATCCAATCTCCCGCTTTTGGCTTGGGCAGCAGCGCTTGATGGATTCGATCCAGTATAAAGCAAAGGGTGATCGATGAGGAACAAGTTATTACATCCACACATGCAAAAGCCAACCTGCTTTTAGTTACTTAGAACTTTTCTTGATATATCTACTGTTCTCCTTGCAGCCACTCGCGGGCCATCGTGTAAGTTCTTGGCCACCAAAACTCTATGCTACGGAGTTTCTTCCACCTAGCCATCTAAGAAGGCGCCATCTAAGAAGGCAACATGCTCATCAATCGCGAAACACCATGCACCAATCTCGAGATCTGCCGGTTCAACTCAATCCCTCGAAGGTACTTGTAGAATAGGGTGTCGTACGTGCGTTTATAATGGTAAGTGTACTCTCCTGTATATGAGAGTCTACATCTATTGGGTATCCACAAAAAAAAGAACAAATCCGTAACATAAGTACCAGTTTGGCATGTCAGCCTATGATTATGATCGCCCATATTATGTGGAATTCAATGGTCTCTTTTAGGGATGGAAAAAAAATTAGCCGGGTCAACTCATTGGACAGTTGATCGGACTTACCAAAACAAGTTATTGGGTCACAATGATCGGTCCCAAATTGAAATGGGTCAATAGGATTGGAAATTATTGACCGATAGATAATAAGATGGGTACATAAGAATCTTTTTTACAATTTGTACAATTTGTTGGACTTCTTTGTTGTTGCCAAATAAGCACATCTACACTTGACTTGGAAGTAGATCCTAAAAGTGAAAATAGATAAAATTAAAATCATGGTTTTTAGTGGGAGGCTTAATTAATTTGATGTATTAATACAGCTCTGATGTATTATTATATGATGATAATTTTTATTTTTTTATCTCATCTTTTCTAGAATAAGCACATCTATGCTTGGAAGTAGATCCTAAAACTGAAAATAGATAAAACTAAAATCATGGTTTAGTAGCAGGCTTAATAAATTTGATGTATTTCTACAGCTCTGATGTGTTATTATATGATGATGCTTTTCAGTTTTTTATCTCATCTTTTCCCTAGAGGTGTTGATGGTATTTATGGTAGTAAAAAATATTTGCACTGATCCATTCTACATATTTAGTCAATGAGTCCACAGACTTTAAATTAACTAGTTCGACCCATAACCGTTAAAATTGACCATAGGCCATGGATCTAGGTCTAACTAATGCTAAGACAGGATCAGCCCATAGTAACCTTATTTGTAGTCGGAGGGGCATGTAGTCTTATGGGACCATACCAACTGTGTTTGTGATGTGACCGCCACCGTGTACCAAAGGGAACAAGGGCGGCTTAGCCAAAAGCTTGATAGTGAAGTTGGCAAGGAGCGGTCGTGGAGACCCACCTGCGCGTGGGAAAGTCTGGAGCTATCCATGGAGTTACCCCTGGTGAGGGATTCCTTGCGAGGGGCTCCAATGACGACTTGGGGGAAGTTTGCATGGTTCTCGATACCTCGGTAAAAATACTAGAGTCATTGATAGGAGTTTGCATCTCTATCCATCTTTAGCTTCCGCATTTACATTATATACCTTAGTTGTGTATTTTACCTTTCCTAGCTTAGTTGATAGCATTGGAACCTAGGTTGCATAATTCTTTTGCAGTAGAGATAGCAACTGATGGGGACGGGGTTCCCGATCTTCCGTCAGATTCAAGGTAACTATCGATTTGGTGGAGCCTGACACACCGATCCTGCTTCAAATCACAAAGACCCGAACCCTGCAATCTTAGCACCACGTCTCCTCTGGTTATCAACCATGTCACAATCCGGTTGACCTCGCCAAGAAGGCTAATCCCTGCTGCGAATCGAAGAACACAAGCAAGAACAAGATAATACGCAATCAAGTGAAGTGACAATTGTAGATATATGATTAAGATCTCAATGTGGGGTTTCACAAACCGATAACAGTGACCGTTCGACGATAGATTGATCTAAAGCAAAACCCTAAACCCTAACATAGGTTATATGGTCTAAAGGACGTGCAAGAACCCTTATTCACGCCCTCCTCATGGGCCTATACGTTTCACGGCCCGACGGCTCAAAAGACAACAATGCAGCACCCTAACAGATTCTGGACGCTCAATTGTTTCGACGATCCATATGTGGATCATCGAAAACAGAGTTCAGATGTGTCCTGGGTGTCCGGTTTATCGCTAGTTGGTCCTGAAGGCCGAGACTGACGCGAATTCGAGTTGGACCGGGCCTCTGGCTTGGCTTGGACGCCCTTGCTGGCCCCTTAAGGTGGTGGCCAAGGAGGAGAACGTCCAAGGGCTTCCTTGGTGTGTTCTCCATCTTCTCGGGACGTGCTTCAACTTGGAGCCAGGGTCCTAAGTGTGAATATCAAGCCCATGACGATGATGTAGCTCCTGACAGCAACATCGATAGAATGTCTTGATGATTTGGAGGCCTTACCAACATGATATTGAGATGGAACCTGATTTATTTGAAAGCTTATCAAATAAGCTTTCCATCAAGTACTCATTGACCTCAATCGCACCTAGGATGGTCGAGTTACGGCCTTCCTAATAAGGTACTATCGGGTCGCCGACGAATCTTAATTGTCCTGCACTTTGAGAATTGTTTGTACCTACAAGCAAATAAATACATGCACATGTGGAACTAAGTGAGTTGCACTAATATTTATTGAATGAGCTCACCTTATAATCCATGGTTGTATCCGAAGGTGTCATGTCCTCATCATCCTCCCCTTCTTGACAATAAACCGTCCTCGGTTTGAGGTTAGGTGCAGGACATGTTGTAGATAGTAGCCAACATAGCTCCCCTTCTTAAAATTTAACTTGTTTCTTTGTAACTAAACTAGGTGCACTTGACATGGCAAGATTATAGCCCGAAGATTTCATATTTGCACAAATATAGACACGATGCACCATATACTCTCCTTTGCAATTATATTTGCCAATAAAATAATATGTACATCTAGACAACCATGGTAATTCAGTATTTTTAAATTTCTTTTCCAAACTACTCAAAGCACACAAAGTTTCTAACTCAATATAACCCAAAGTATTTAATGAGTGCAACAATTTTAGTTCATCTTTTTCAGTATCAATTGGAAGCAAAAGTCTATTTTCAGCATAAGTATTTTGTTTCAAAACAAAGAATTTAGTTTCCTTTACAAGTTGAGGCACAGGAATAATTATAGAACTATCACACAACTCTTCTTTAGCACAACTATCAGTAGGACAATCTTTTTGTGGTAAAGGTAAATCAAGAGAAGGTTCTAAAATCGCATTAATAGCATCATTGGTGGGCAAATTCAGCACATCAAGAGAGCTCTTACCTGAAACCGTTACATGTTCTTTCTCTATTACATTGTCCTCTTTCTTGGATACATGCTGCAAACTATTAGTTTCAACAAGAGACAAAGCAATATCTTTTGTAAAAATTCAGATTTAGATGAAGATATCTTAACATCTAAAATAACCCATTCTTTTCTAAAAGGCTCATTCTTTCTTCTCTCCGCTCTCATAAGATCTTCTCTTAAAATTTCACCGGCGGTCATAGGTATGAGAGTAATGTTTCTACCATTATATTTGAATGAATATTTATTAGCAATCATATTGTGCATAACATTATTTTCAGATATCCATGGTTTACCAAATAGCAATTGACAAGATTGCATCGGTACTATATCAAATTCTGCGCTATCCTTATAAATACCAACAGAAAACTCAATGCGTGCAATTTCAGTTACCTTTATCTTATCTCAAGAATTCACCCATTGAATGTAGTATGGATGTGGATGTGGTCTTATGGTCAAGCCAAGCTTCTCGACCAACTCTAAGCTTGCAAGATTGTTGCATGTCTTGCCATCTATCATAACACGACAACGTCGATCCTTTACAACAAAGTATGTTTGGAACATGCTGTTCAACTAGTTTTGCTCTCGCCTTCTCCATTTGAGAACTGAGTACTTGTTGTGCAAGCTCTGTAGTACATGCGGGAGGTGACGATGAAGATGTCGTTGTAGCAGTGGAGAAGGTTGCAGCGCCCACTTTTGCAATTATTTCATCTATCCTTGTGGAGAACTCATCCCTAAATTTCTGCAAGTCAAACTTAAAAAGAATTTTATTGTTTGACATTGTTAGCAATAAAAATAATTCCTTATCAGCTATTTATGGGTCGGTGGAATCACGCTCTAACACGCCTTACCAAATTCTTATAAGTGTTCTTACCAAAGCAAGACGGTGGATGGTACAACCGGCGGCTAGTTCGTGATACCTGTGAGGATGTGGCACCAAAATTGCAAGGGTCTTTTTCTGTACTGATCTGAAGTATATATGTGGAGCTTGGGAGGCTTCAATATAGTAGCAAGGAATAACAATAATTTAATTTAGAAATTACAAGATTGAAAAGTAGTCACAAGCTAGTCTATGTGCCGGCCTAAACTTGTCGTGGACCTAGTTCCAGCAAGCAAGTAACAACACAACCCAGCACAAGGACTCAAAAGGATGCAAGCACTTCTGAATTTTTTTTCACTTTTTTTCTTTTTTTTTTGGCTCGGCTTTTGTTAAGCACCTCTTTGCCTTTTGCTCTTCTCTGATTTTTTTAAGGTGCGGCTCTTTTTTTCCTTTCTATTTTTGCACCACTTGCCTTTTGCTCTTTATTTATTTATAATCTCAGAAAAGATGCTGCAAGGAGAAAAACTAGAACTCAAAGATACACATGTACTGACGCTTCAGCTTGGTATGAATGGGGAAGATGCAACTAGCATCAATGCTTTTTTCCTCAGATTTGCTATAGTCGGCGGCAAAGCTTTATTGTCTATTCTTCTTTGACTTAACTACTGACATGTGGCCGAGTTACGAGAAAGAAGGAAGGTAAAAAAAAAAAAAAACTAGATCTGAAAAGTTGTCTCGGCCAATAGGAAACAATAGAAAACTATTATCACACAGTTGATCTGTTAT
This sequence comes from Chrysopogon serrulatus, assembly GCA_015844335.1. Classification (NCBI taxonomy): domain Eukaryota; kingdom Viridiplantae; phylum Streptophyta; class Magnoliopsida; order Poales; family Poaceae; genus Chrysopogon; species Chrysopogon serrulatus. Next base: position 183,918 of record JADLZL010001210.1, read on the forward strand.
AGATGACGCTAGCCAGAGATGGCTCAAAAAGACGATCAAACAGGACTAGACACTAGACCTAAAACAAGATCAAAACACGACAAACATGATAACATGTGAGGGACGACTATTTAATAAAGCAAACTGAATTAAATAAATTGCAGAGGCACGACGGGTGATAGGACTAGGGGAAAACAACGACGAACACAAATATTTTTATAGGGCAATTTTCTGGATTTATAGGACGAAGGCGAAAACACTCAAACTAGGGTAAGATATAAAACTGACGGTATACCTTAAGCTCTGAATACCACTTGATGGGGACGGGGTTCCCGATCTTCCGTCAGGTTCAAGATAACTATCAATTTGGAGGAGCTTGACACACCGATCCGGCTTCAGATCACAAAGACCCGAACCCTGCAATCTTAGCACCACGTCTTCTCTGGTTATCAACCGTGTCACAATCCGGTTGACCTCACCAAAAACGCTAATCCCTGCTGTGAATTGAAAAACACAAGCAAGAACAAGATAATACGCAACTCAAGTGAAGTGAAATTGCAGATATATGATTAAGATCTCAACGTGGGGTTTCACAAACCGATAACGGTGACTGTTCAACGACAGATTGATCTAAAGCAAAACCCTAAACTCTAACATAGGCGGCAGCTACAGATTATATGGTCTAAGGGACGTGCAAGCACCCTTATTCACGTCCTCCTCATAGGCCTATACGTTACACGGCCCGACGGCTCAGAAGACAATAATGCAACACCCTAACAGATTCTGGACACTCACTTGTTTCGACGATTCCTGTTGACTCCGATGGAATTTGGACCTCAAACCAAAGCCATTAGTAACTTATGAAATTATCTTTTCATCCATATGTGGATCATCGAAAACGGAGTTCGGATGTGTCCTGGGCGTCCGATTTATCGCTAGCTGGTCCTGAAGGCCGAGACTGACATGAACTCAAATTGGACTGGGCCTCTGGCTTGGCTTGGACGCCCTTGCTGGCCCCTAAGGTGGTGGCCAGGGAGAAGGACGTCCAAGGGCTTCCTTGGTGTGTTCTCCATCTTCTCGGGACGTGCTCCAACTTGGGTCAGGGTCCCAAGTGTGAATATCAGGCCCATGATGATGATGTAGCTCCTAACAGCAATATTGACAGAATGTCTTGATGATTTGGAGGCCTTGCCAATGTGATATTGAGATGGGACCTAATTTATTTGAAAGCTTATCAAATAAGCTTTCCATCAAGTACTCATTGACCTCAATCGCACCTAGGATGGTTGAGTTACGGCTTTCCCAACGAGGTACTATCGGGTCGCCGACGAATCTTGATTGCCCTGCACTTTGAGAATTGTTTGTACCTATAAGCAAATAAATACATGCACATGTGAAACTAAGTAAGTTACACCAATATTTATTGAACGAGCTCACCTTATAATTCATGGTTGTATCCGAAGGTGTCATGTCCTCATCAGCAACACACCTAGTAGAACCGTAGTTGCACAATTAGATAGTTTAGCTTCTTGCATAGTTTTGCTAGATTGTTTTTAGAGGCCCTAGTTAGAATTAGATGTTTAAATTGTCTAATTCAGCTCCCCTCTTAGGTGTCATGGTCCTTACATGTTATTATGCTTTATATATTTGGTCTAAGTTATAAGCATTTTACTCCTCGGGGATCAGGAATTGTTGGAATGAGATCTCGACTAATTCTAAGATTAAGTTTTGGTCCATCTATCATACATATCCAACAAATAAACTTTGCCGTGATCAGCGGCAGCCCTTAGATTTCTAGGGTTCAGCCCCCTGGCCCACAACATGTGTATAAATAAGAGGAGATGCCCATGGCGGTTCCACCCATATGAAACAAATCACACAACTGGTCAATTAGACACTTGAGCGCTTTTTAGGCAGGCCGTCTACACACGTCCAGGTGCTGTTGCAGCATATCTACACCAAGCACTTTATCGATTGAGAGTTCTAGCTCACAACCGGTGAAGATCAGCACATCTACTTCATCTACATCAACTCCAGCATATCTCCTGAGGAACAGATGGCGTCTACATACTCTGGTTAGTCACTAAGATCTATTTCCACATTAGATGAGTTAGTGATCATGTTTAGGCTAAGATTAAGATCCTATTTATTCTAGGTTTTATTTTCAACATGAATGACACATGTTGTTTTGGCAGGGTAGATGGTGGCACAATCTAAATGTTCCCTTACTCATTATTATAGCAAAAACTATCAAATAAGGAGCTGTTGTAGCTTTAGATTAGTCAGAGTGGAGGAGATTTAATCACTTAGAGAGTGAATTAGGTAAAATTTGGAGGATGGAAGAAATCAGGATTGGGCAAAGGTCGAGGGATAGAGAGATCTTAGAAGGGGACAGAAATACAACTTATTTCTATGCAGTGGCAAACATTAGGAGTAGGAAAAAAAGGATTGACATCCTGGAAGGCCCTATAGGACATGTTTCTGACCAAAAAGGGATGATGGATATTGCTGTAAATTCTACACCACAACCCAAAAATAGGTCGGAGGTGGGTCGCTAAAAGTACTAAAATAACAACGGATGGTCAGTCGCTGAAAATTTATAACAGATGCCCGGTCGCAATTTCTCGTTTCTTCAACCCAAAGTCGGTCACTATTTATATTTTCCTTTATCGTTGGAGTATCGGTCGCTAAAACTCAGTATTTGGATCCAACAATCCTGTCGCTATATATATATTGGGCTTGCATGGAGTGAGCTAGCCCATTTCACGCCTTAAGAGCCCACCAGTAAGATGAAAAACCCACTCATGCGCCCTGCCGTGAGCTGCACAGATCCGTTCATCTCTGGCTCGGACGCACGCCCCTTCCGTGAGGCGTTGTCCCCGCCGCCGCCCTAGCCCCAAGGTCTGCCGCTGGCCATCTCCCATGTGTGCTACCCCCACATCTGCCTCCCTCAGGTCCTCATCCTGCTGCGCTACCTCCCCCTTCCCCTCCACCAGGTGTGCTACCCCAGATCCTCACGTGAGGGGCAGTGGCCCCAAGGATTGATGCCCGATGCCCGCTGCCGGCCGCCGCCTCCAGCCTTCTAGCTGCAGCGGCGCCTCCTGTGAGCTGGCCTAGGCCGGTCGCCGATCCTCTAGGATGCAGCCCCAAGGTTCTACCCATGCGTCTCCGTCTTGACCGCCTCTGACCCCGGCCCCGTCGAGCTCCCTCCGGCTCCGCCCTGGCAACCAGGCTTCCGGATCTGTAGCAATCAGCACCCACAACAGCAGGTATGCGTGTCCCTTCTCTTCCCTTCCTTCTATGTAAAACTTAGCATTAGAACCCTAATCTAAGCTATTTGGCTATCTGTAGATCTAAACCCCAAGTGTATGCATGTATGAGTTGAGGTTCCCGTAGGATGTGGATTGAATTTTGTCAATATATTTGTCTGTGAATTTGGTCAAAGCTAGAGAAGTTCTATAGAATGAGTTAAGTTTGAGTTTGCTATTGCTGCAGGATGTCCATTGAATTGAATTGTATTAATATATTTTTCTAGATTTAAGTGTAAATTAACTAATTATTTACACTAATTCATTGGTATTTGTAGGATTAGTGCTGATAACTAGTCAATAGCCACTACGTCCTCAATCTGTGCAAAACACATTTGTTAGTTATCCACTGTTCCATTAACAAAGCACATGATATTGCTTTCCATTGCTGTATCTGAAAGAAGAACTGATGCCATGATATGCTTTCCATTGCTGAACTAGAGTATCTTCAGAATTTATGAAGGCAGACAAGCATGTGAGTGTTTTTTTTTCTTCTGAACCATGGCTATGTAATTTACCCTTCCTGAAACTTTTAGCTCCAAGTAATAGATACTCTCTCAAACCCAAATAAAATGGAGGCCAAAGAGACCTGCTGCTTATTGTTAGTTGCAAGTGTTTTGTTTATGGCTACTCTCTCAAATCCAAATAAAATGGAGGTCAGAGAGACCTGCTGCTTACTGTTAGCTGCAAACGTTCCTGGTTCTCCTATAGCTGGATTCTCCGGAATCACAAGAATCCTTAGAATGGGATTCCAACTCAGCACCTTTTGTTTTGGGATTTTGGAAAATTTCTTTTACCTATTTCTCTGGGCAATCTCTTATTAACAACTTCTTCCCAACTAGTTTCACTATAAATAAGAATACAATAACAGTAAGAATATTTTCAACACAAAAGTTCTCTCAAACAAGAGAAAGAAATGTTTTGTTTATGGCCTAACATTAATTCCAATGATCGAATAGGTGTGCTATGAAACATAAAAGATTTGTCATACTTTTTAGAATTATCAAACAGACAGGGTGAATCTCAACAAATGACTTTGTGGGGGGGACCTATGCTACAGGTACAGGAGTGGTCTGGATCATGTTTATTTCATGCCTCTTTTGCTTCTTGTGTTAGTTGTAGTTCTAATATTATTGATGTATTATGATATTGATTTCCCCAATGTCTTGGTATATTACTTTGCATACTTCAGATTCAGAATACTGACTATGCCAGTCTTATTGACCTTACTCTGATCTATGGTGGCCTGTCCTGTACATAGGATACCTTGCCTGTTGATTCAGGAAAAAGCATCTATCAGGCACTGCCAATCCAAAGCACAAGTAGTTTCTTCTGCATGTTATACTATTGTATTTTCAATAATGTAAAATTCATCTGCACCAGTAAAAGCAGTGCACTGGATTTAGATGAAACATGCCTAACATAGCTCTATAAGAATACTGTTTAAAAGAATACTTCTTTAACATGTATGGGTGTGCTTGAATTCTATCCCATTAGTTAAATATCCATTATCTCTTATTAAACCATGAGCATAGATATGCATGTTGTATACATGATAAATCATTAGACAACTCCATATGAAAAATTGTACAGATATGATAATATGAATGGAGGACTTGTCTTCAGTTTTCCACTATTTTCCTCTCCCTTTTTAGAAAGGGCCAACCATGGGTCCATGGTTGTACTGTTTGATAACTGAGTTAATGCTTTAGCACCTCATTGATACCCCTATCCAAGTAGTCGGTCCTTCGCTTCTATAGTTGCATATCTCAGAAGGTGTAGAACACTTTAGTATAGTACAGTTCAGTGATGGTTGTGTATTTTGAGCTTTATCTAGATGGCTTCCATGGATAGCAAGTGCTAGTTTATTTTTGTTCATCAGTTGTATATATATATATATGTTGAGACAAGGATAGCTTGATTTTAAGTGACATGATTTTAAGCTGTTGCTATATGTAAATCTCATGAAAAAATATATGATGTTGCAGGTTACCTACCACCAATGTACCTTTAGGAACCATCCTGTTTGTGCATCAGCAAAATTGAAGGGATTATCCAAAAGGTACCAAAATATCTAATAATCACCTGCATTCTCCTCTGTCTAGGCTGTGATAGCAAGAGACATTGATTTTGAATAATTCACTCTGCTGAGAATGCTAACTCTGATTTTAGATAACTTGACAATAGGAGCGTGCATTGACTACTGGAAGTTGATTATTTTTGTTGTTATCAGTGGACAAGAAGTGATTTGATCTAGATATATTCTATTTAATTTGTATGTATAGGACAACACCACCAATGACTTTGTGTATTTTCCTAGCTGGAACACAATTAAGATATGTATCTGAATGTTTATTTAACTGCAGATTTACGAATGTTTATTTAGCTAAAACAATTACTCCATGTAGCTGAGACCTACCTTAAAATAAGTCAGCCAACACCAGGCAAGTGCTGCTCCCTTCCTTGATCCATTGCTGTTCAAATTAAATTTACTGATGTACAAGTTGAATTTACAAGTACCAGATGTGTGGATTGAATAGAGGATAAGCTCATCAGTTTGTCTTGAATGAAATTGTGTTTTCTCACTCCCTTGTAAGTTGTACATTGGAACTTGTACTTCATTAGACTACTGATTATATCATTTTTCAGGAACTTTTTTTGGATGCTACCACCAACTTGTTGGTTTTCATGGACATGTGCTATGATAAATTTTTTATCATCAGCTAGGATTAGCCTTGCTTTTGATCAGCAGATACTTCATACAAGTACATGTATAATGTATTTTTCCAATACAACTAGTTTGATGTTAAGTGACATTACATGTATAATGTACTTGTTCAATACACGAATCAATGTATGGATAATATGATCACTTTTGAATGTCATCACTTTTGTGTACGTGAATCAGTGTATGGCTAATGTTTGATCAACTATGACTACAGGCTAGCTTTTTATTTTTTTATCTATATACAAATGAGCCCGTTGAACTGTTGGTTGCTAAAAGTTATTATCGCATTGGACTGTTGGTTGCTAAAAGCTCTAACATATTGTCGGTTGCTAAAAGTTGGATCGTTGAACTGTCCGTTGCTAAAGATCATGTCCGTTGCTATATACTTATAGCCACGGCTTCATTAGCAACTGCAAGTGTCCGTCGCTAAAACCTTTAGCAATTGACAGTCCATTGCCGTAGACCCCTTTTAGCAACTCTAAGTCAGTCACTGATTAAAGGTTGTGGTGTAGTGAAACTTCTATAAGAACCTGTTTGCTGGAGAAAGTAGGAGTGAGATGAGGCTAGCTGATGACTTTTGGGATGAGTCACAAAAAGTAAGTATAGAGAAAAATGAAAGATTAGTTGCTCCTTTTACCAGAAATTTTGGGATATAGTCAAAACTGACATTGTTAATATGTTTACTAATTTCCATAGAGGTGAGTTAGATATTTTTAGATCAATTTTTTATCTATGCCTAAAGTCAATGATGCAAGTAACATGAAATAGTTTAGACCAGTTAGCCTGATCAACTGTAGTTTCAAACTACTATTTTCAAAACTATTGACTATTAGATTAGGGAATTTAGCATAAGGATTAGTGGCTACTAATCAAAGTGCCATCATAAAAGAGAGATATATATTAGAAAGTGTAGTTGTAGCTCATGAGATAGTTCATAGTTTACATCAATCAAAGCACAAAGGGGTCAACCTTAAATTAGACTATGAAAAAGCATATGATAGAGTCAACTAGGACTTTCCCTTGAGGTTCTAGAAACTAGAGGATTTTCCAGTAAATGGATCAGTTGGATCAAAACTTTAGTTTCACTTGGGTCCATAGGAATTATGATTAATGGGGAGGACAGCTCTTATTTCAAGCCAAGCAAAGGGCTGAGGCAAGGTGATCCCCTCTCCCCTTTATTGTTTCACTTAGTGGGTGATGCCTTTTCAAGAATGGTAGATAGAGCAGCTAGGGGAGGGCTTATCAAAAGGGTATTGAAGATTTTAGACCTGATGGTGTGGTTGCACTCCAGTATGCTAATGATACTATATTGTTCTTATCTGTAGGAAATGAGCATCTCCTGAATCTGAAACATACTATTATGTGGTTTTGATGAGGACAACAACAACAATAATGCATCCCCGCCTTTTAAAACTAAGTTCAGCTTATATGAGTGGTTGGTAATGCCTTTTGGGTTAACTAATGCACCTAGTACTTTCATGAGACTAATGAATGAGGTTTTGCGTGCTTTCATTGGTAAATTTGTTGTAGTCTATTTTGACGATATATTGATCTACAGCAAATCTATGGATGAACATCTTGATCACTTACGTGCTGTTTTTGATGCTCTACGCGATGCACGTTTATTTGGTAACCTTGAGAAGTGCACCTTTTGCACCGATCGAGTGTCTTTTCTTGGCTATGTTGTGACTCCACAGGGAATTGAGGTTGATCAAGCCAAGGTAGAAGCTATACAGGGATGGCCTGTACCAAAGACTATCACCCAAGTATGGATTTTCCTAGGACTTGCTGGATTCTATCATCGTTTTGTGAAGGATTTCAGCACCATTGCTGCACCGTTGAATGAGTTTACAAAGAAGGGAGTGCCTTTTAATTAGAGTGAAGTACAAGAGAATTCCTTCAACTTGTTGAAAGATAAGTTAACACATGCACCTCTCCTACAACTTCCTGATTTTAATAAGACTTTTGAGTTTGAATGTGATGCTAGTGGGATTGGTTTGGGTGGTGTTTTGTTACAAGAGGGTAAACCTGTGGCATATTTTAGTGAGAAATTGAGTGGGCCTGTTCTGAATTATTCCACTTATGATAAAGAATTATATGCTCTTGTTCAAACATTAGAGACATGGGAGCATTATTTATGGCCCAAAGAGTTTGTTATTCATTCTGATCATGAATCTTTGAAACATATTTGTAGTCAAGGAAAGCTAAATTGAAGACATGCTAAGTGGGTAGAATTTATTGAATCATTTCCTTATGTTATTAAGCACAAGAAAGGGAAGGAGAATATCATTGCTGATGCTTTGTCAAGGAGATATACTTTGCTGAATCAACTTGATTACAAGATCTTTGGATTAGAAACAATTAAAGACCAATATGTTAATAATGCTAATTTTAAAGAAGTGTTGCTGCGTTGTAAAGATGGAAAAGGGTGGAACAAATTCTTCGTTAGTGATGGGTTTGTGTTTAGAGCTAACAACCTATGCATTCCAGCTAGCTCCGTTCATTTGTTGTTGTTGCAGGAAGCGCATGGAGGAGGCTTGATGGAACATTTTGGAGCAAAAAAGACCAAGGACGTACTTGCTGGTCATTTCTTTTGGCCAAAGATGAGAAGAGATGTGGAGAGATTTGTTGCTCGTTGCACAACATGTCAAAAGGCAAAGTCACGGTTAAATCCACATGGTTTGTATTTACCTCTACCTGTTCCTAATGCTCCTTGGGAGGATGTATCTATGGATTTTGTGTTGGGATTACCAAGGACTAGGAAGGGACGTGATAGTGTGTTTATGTTTGTTGATAGATTTTCTAAGATAGCACATTTTATACCATGCCATAAAACTGATGATGCTACTCATATTGCTGATTTGTTCTTTCGAGAAATTGTTCGCTTACATGGTGTGCCAAACATAATTGTTTCTGATCATGATGCTAAATTTCTTATTTTTGGAAGACTTTGTGGACAAAATTGGGGACTAAACTTTTATTTTCTACTACATGTCATCCCCAAACTGATGGTCAAACTGAGGTTGTGAATAGAACTTTGTTTACTATGTTAAGGGCTGTTTTAAAAAAGAATATTAAGATATGGGAAGAATGCTTGTCTCATATTGAGTTTGCTTATAATCGATCGCTGCATTCCACTATAAAAATGTGTCCCTTTCAGATTGTTTATGGTTTGTTGCCTCGTACTCCAATTGATTTAATGCCTTTGCCATCTTCTGAAATGTTAAATTTTGAAGCTACTAAGCGTACTGAGTTGATGTTGAAACTTCATGAAACAACTAAGCAAAATATAGTGCATGAATGCTAGATATAAGCTTGCTGGTGACAAAGGAAGAAAGAAATTAAAATTTGAACCTAGAGATTTAGTTTGGTTGCATTTAAGAAAGGATAGGTTTCCTGAACTGCGTAAATCTAAATTGCTAGCTAGGGCTGCAGGACCATTTAAAGTGCAAACGAAAGTTAATGACAATGCATATAAGCTCGAATTACCTGTAGATTTTGGGGTTAGTCCCACATTTAATATTGCAGATTTGAGGCCATATTTGGGAGAGGAGGATGAACTTGAGTCGAGGATGACTCAAATGCAAGAAGGGGAGGATGATGAGGACATCAACAACAATAATGCATCCCCGCGACACCAGTACCTATTGCTGGTCCTCCTACTCGTGCTCGTGCCCGTCAACTTAATCATCAAGTGAGTTCCCTCTTGAGCTCTTGTCCATTTTGTTTAGATCTTGGAGACACGCGCACTCTTGTTTTGCTCGAAAATGGTGGAGAAGATGAACATGGAAACGGAAAAGATCAACAAGGGAAGGTTTTACGCTGGCTGCGTTCAGATTGTGAGGCAATGCCCATTTATCAAGGGATGATTGCATATGGGAAGCATGGAACCTTAACAAAGATGATTGGGGCCAAGTCCAAGTATCCTCAACATCCTCAATCAGGCTACCATGTCACTTCTAGCCTAAGGAAAGAAAGAGTCCAAAACCAACACGTTTTCGAATCGGATTCGGACTGCAGAACAGCTCCCACTTGCACGGATAACCATGGCTTCATATGGAGTCCAATTGGGACGTTCAAATACTTGTTGGAAAGACTATCAAGTCTACTTTCATATGGATCCAGTCTCATGTCCATATCTTTTCGGAGTCAGCGGCAAAGACCCAAATAACACTGATAGGTCGTTCTGTCCAAGGTGCTGTGTCACCTTATTTTAGCCCGATGGGCTGTGTATCGTCTTAGGGTCCATTAGGGACATGTCCTAGGGTTGGAGCACAACCCAAACACCTTGTGGTCGTCCTCCCCACGTCATATACCCCCTGGCTGCCGCCAAAAACACTTGGGTTTTGTTTAGATCAAGTTCAGCCTTTGCTACTTGCTTGTAAGCGCGCGTGCTGGATCAGCTGCCCGTCTTCTTGTCTTCGGAACCCCACGTCTTTGGAGATTGAGTTTGAAACTTTCATTTATATCTAGTAATTTAGTACTTGTTCTACTTGTTCTTGCTGGTTCTTGATTGCTTGCAGGATGAGTGCCCTAGTGGCCGGGTGTCGCGCTCCACAAGATCGTGACAGCCATTGGGGTGGTGTATTGGTTGCTAAAGCGCAGTCTTGGAAGGCTGTAGTCGGGCTGTGAACGTCATCTCAATTAACCAATCAAAGTTATCCCATGCCTCTCATCGAAGGATTGGGCAAAAACCCTAACGGGTTCATATCAAGTTTGAACAGATCTTAGGTATGAGAGCTAATTTTTATAAGAGCGGAATTATTACCTTGAATATGGAAGAAGATGAAGCTTTAAGAGCAACTCATATTTTCAATTGTCCTATAGGGTCCTTGCCTCTAATGTGTTTAAGCATACCTTACATTACTCTAAGCTGTCCAGGGAAGACCTCCAACCTCTAGTTGATAAGTTTTTAAAAAGGATTGCTACATTAAATCCTATTTAGCTAGCATTCCAGTATACCTCCTATCCTTTATCAAGTTCCCTAAATGGGCTATTAAAATCTTAAACTCCCATATGAGTAATTGTCTCTGGAATGACTCAGAAGAGGCTCATAGATACCATCTAGCTAATTGGGAGTTGGTTTCAATGAGAAAGGAGCATGGAGGTCTAGGGATCCCCAACCTTAGAGACTTAAATATTTGTCTTCTAGCTTCTTAGATAAGAAGATATGATAAAGATAAGGACAAGCTCTAGAGAGAGCTAGTAGACTATAAGTATAATACTTGTAAATCTAATATTTTCCAATCCAATTCTATAGGAGCCTCAACCTTTTTTAAGGACTTTATTTGGGTTGCTCAAGCAACAAAGATGGGATACAGATGGGTGATTGGAGATAGAAACAAAGTTAGATTTTGTGAAGATAATTGGCTAGGTAACTTAAGCCTAGTTATTCAGTACTATCCTCTTTATAGGTTTGTGAATGAGAAAAATAAGACTGTAGAGGATCTCTGGGATGGAGAATAACTAAAGTGTACCTTTAGGAGATCTAGGGATGATAGTATGATGAGGCTATGGCAAAAGGTTTGCCAATTAGCTTCTACTATTACCTTCACTAGAGAAGAGGATTCCCTAGTTTGCCAATTCTCTTCCAGTGGTGTGTACTCGGCTCAATCCCTTTACAAAACCATAGACTTTAGGTGTATAGCCTGTAACAGAACTGTCTAAATTATAAGAGCACAAGTACAAAAACAATCACCGAAGTAACTAAATTTTCACACTTGAGCCCATACAATCCCGGTAGTCCACTGAAATCACGAAGGACTTCAAACCAACCAACATATGAACCAAGATCATAATGATTCAACAAAACAAGTCAAGTATTACATCTATTTCACAAATAGTCCAACATAGAGTTCAGTATAAATATTACAACATAGGTTTAAACATAGTGAAAGCAAAATAATTTAAAACCAACATCACCATTAGTTCAAATATATGCCAGTACCAAGGTCAATTCCAACAAAAGCATTGGAGACAAGAAAGATGAGAAGGATCATGCCCATGATCATACTCCTCCGCTATGGTAAGAGTCATCTAAATCTCACAGTAGTCATGATACCTCACAACCTGCAACAAGTTAGAATAAACCTTGAGTACGAGAATGTACTCAGCTAGACTTACCCGTCATAAACTAGAAATAAAGTGACACCAAGGAGTATGCAAGGCTTTATGTAGGTGGGGCTAGCTTGACAATATTTTGCCTAAAAGCATGTTATATAAGAGCAATATTTTATTATGCTAGCAGTAGATTATTATTAATCAACCTTTCATCTAGATTAGCAACTGTACTAAACAATCACATTATTATAACAAGCATTAATAACCATATCCAGTTTAGTACAGCTATCATCATGATCATCATCAATATTAGAACCATCGTTATTTAGTGAGTTCTACGGTTCTAGGCAAGGTCAAGTTCTCACTATCCGAGAGAGACGGCAATTCAAATCGATTCCTACTGAGCTCAGGGGGTATTTCCAACACACACCCAGATAGACTAGATCAGAGTCGCCTTAGGTTACCCTTAGTACAACTCAGATGCGGGCCTGATTTATATGTTGGCAAGACCGAAAAGACGATAGCAAGGATGCTCAAGTCATGCCAACCCAAGGACGACGCCAGGACAGTCAAGGCATGCTTGCTCTTGGTCTAGTATGCCGCTTCCCGCGAATTGCCCAACCGCCCCCCGCGTTTCTGTCTTGAGTTGAGCTACTCGGCTTCACGGCCATGGCACTCGGGCCTGGCCAACTATGTGTTAGGCTGCGTTTAACATGACTAAGAGTGAAACAACGCGTCCAGTCCTTAATCGACTCAGACAGGATCCACTGTCCCTACCCAGTCTTCTTTTAATTTATCACATGGTTCTTTTTCACGATAGGACATATAGCCAATAGTGACAAGAGAAGTAACGACCTATATCTTACGGATGACAGGGAATCACCCAACTTCTACCGGTCTAAGCATGGCTATGCATTTATCTCGATTCTAAACTTAAATAGGATTCGAGGTATAATGTGCTGGACAAGGAGAGGATATATATGCAACAAGTGTTTCCAACCAACTCCTATAACTTAATGCAATAAACAACACAAAGTACTCAATTGCATTTTATAAAAGATGGGAGACTTAGAATACTCCGGGGCTTGCCTAAAATATGATCTAAAGTCAGTCAAGTTAGCTTGCACCATCTTCGGGTTTGACTCCAACATCATGTTCCTTCACGTAGTTCATCTAACATACCTAGATGAGATGTACAAAACATATGTATGAATACATAGGAGTGCAATAGATAATGCATCATATATAGAAAGCAAAACAAGAATCAAATCACAATAGAAGATATAGCACTTAGAGAGAAAGCTATTCACATCATGCCAAATATAGAGGTAACAAACATATCAAGCATGACACAAATATCACAAGTTCTCATGTATAGTAGCTCATCCACCCTCCAAGACATGAGTTATCACTTAGCATCACACAAAGCAACACTAAAACTAGAATCTACCAAATTCTAGACATACATGCAGTAGCTGAGTAAATAAATCATATCTGGAGTTCCACAACTCCAAATGACTTGCAACAAGACAATCTAGAAAGCTTATGAAATTACTTAAAAATCATCTTAGTATGATTCAACCTCTAACATAGCCAAACACTTCAATTTCTCCAATCGGGTCAGATAATTGCAGAGAGCAGCTATTCCTGAAGCTGAACAATGCATAGCCATAACCCACAAACTTAAAGGCTATGACCATAAAAATTTAGCACATGCTAGATATGTAAGTTATCTACCACTTTGTTATAGACAAATTTCACAGCAAACATCATTTACAAGGTGCAATCATCAAAGTCCTACAAACTGTCCAGAAAGACTGATTTTAAGAAATAATTATACTATTTATATTGAAACTTGCAATTTGAGCATAACCAAAGTTACCAACAGTTAGAGAATATTAAACAAACATTAGAAAACATGATGACCACTTCTAAATAAATTATTCTCATACCTTTTTCTATTTATTTATATTACTAGGAGGAATAAGGAGCATATAAGGAATATCTATCAAATGTGCACAGTAAATTATGAGAAAATTACAGTAGCTCACATATACTCCCAAAAGTGTACTGTTCAAATTTCATAGCGTTTGAATAAGTATGACAATTTCTATAAAAAGACAAACTGCTATAGCAATAAATCATGTGAGAGCAAGATAAATCTTAAACTATACATTTTCTATAAACACATGATTATGTTAAGCATCAAAAAGTCACAATAACATCATGTATAGGTAGTGGAACCATATTTTCTATTTTTATATTTTTATTTTAATTGTTAATCAATTAAATCCATTTACTAGACATGAAGCAAGATATCTAAGTAACTCAATCATACTGCATTCAATGATCCTCAAATTTTTTGCCACAGCATAACCATAGCATCCGTAGCCTACCACAAAAATTTCACATCAAATGAAGTACTACAACTTCAGATATGAATTTAGCAAGAGCAAACCCTAGATAGCAAAGATCTATTTTTAATCTACAAACTTTCTATTAAAACATACAGTATTGTCACACCAATGGATAGATCTACTCACAAGGATTCCAAAAAGTCCTGATTTGGTATTATTGGAGTTTCCTACGAATTACTACGTATTTTCAAAGATCCAGCCAGAAATCACATAAAACAAAAGAAAAAGGGAAAACGACTTTGCACAAAGGCCCCTGATGATTTCATGAATTAACTCGACACTGTGCACACTATTCATATGAGTCTTAGATCTGTAGAAAACACCCTGATCTTTGTCGAATTTATGCGTGACATCCTTGTCCTCTCTTCAAAACGCAGGAAGCGAGAGGAGGCGATAGGGCTTGGCTGGCGGCCAGCCTGGCCGGCCGGCAACTGGAGAGAAGCCGGGCGCTGCTCCATGGGGCCGGGCGCAAGACGCATGGGTGCTCAGTAGCTCGCCACGCGGTGCCCCGAGGTGACCTAGCCGTGGGAACCAGCAGCGCTCGTTGGGCTGTACGCCGACGGCGGACGTCCGGCAGCAAAACCGACCGGCGAAACGGCGGCGAAGATGCAGCTCGACCAGAGGAAGGCGACGCCGCGCTCGGCTGGGATAGAGGAGGTGCGAAGGAGGAGAGACAGCGATGCCATGGAGCTTCGGAGGGCCGTCCATGGCGGCGGCGTGTTCTGGTGGCGGGCAGAGCGAGGGAGGAGCTCTCAGAGAGAGGCAGAGAGAGCAGGGCGAGTGGGAGAGTGAGCTGAGGGGTGTCTCGGCCGTCCCCAACATCAGCAGAGGGGCAGGGACACGTGGAGACGAGTTGGAGACGCTGCTCGCGCATGGTGGACGTGTGGTCACCATGTGTCGCCCTTGGTGGCATTTCCTCGAGCTGCTAGCGGGTGTCGACATGGGTTCGGTGGAGGCTGATTTTGGGCCTGGTATGGACCGAATTTGGCACTGGGCCTTAAACAAAGATTGCTCTATTCCTCATGCTCTATGATTTCTATTAAAGGTACTTGATCATTAGCTAGGCAGATTAAGAGATAATTAGATCCAAAGATGGCTGTATCAGCGTATCGTTAATGGTTAAGCTTCGACGCAATCAATCTCCAAATTGACAGTCCAAATATGATCAAATTGAATCCAACTTTTGGCAACCTCTCCTTCATTGCATTACCATCAACTTCTATTTTTGGGTCCAACTCAAGTTGCTTAATAAAAATTAGAGAACGCGAGATGTCAATGCCGTAGGCATAGAATTCCAGACTTAGAATAATTCCAAGTGCTGAAAACAGCAGCAGATTCAATCTTTGGGCTTCTTTTTGACTTGCTTATAAGCTAAATCATGACTTCGTCCTTGAAGCAAGTTTGTTGTACACAACTTAGACTTCAACTTTTATTCAGGTCAAACCTCAAAAAATGAATATAATCTATACTTTTCTATTGGTCAAGCTAGCAACTTGATAAAGCTCTAAACTACGGTTTTAGCCTATTTTGAGTGTTTTCTTGAAATTTGCTCAACCTGAACCCTTCATGACTTTTGTTCCTAAGTCCAGTTAAAGTCCTTTGGGTAGCATGACAAGGCTTGGTTGACAGTCCATGTACTCATGCACTTGATAAAGCCTTTCAAGCGAGGATATAGCTCATCATTTCATGTGTATTCTCAATTCCAATCTTTATGAAACTTCTCCAACAACCAAGATAGATGGAGATGGATATGAGCTAGAAATCAAAATCATTACTTAACATATCTTGCTTAAGTTCAATCTTATTGCTAAGCTAGTTGTTTTGAGGGATGAAGGCATTCAAGGGAAGAGAAGCATATCACTTGCCCACAACTTCGGCGAAAGCACATAGTTGCTCAAAATCCATCAGGGTGGTAAGCACAACTAGTTGTTTTTAGGGCTTAATAATGAAGCACCAAAAAGTGGTAGCTCTATTTATCAACCTCATCCAACGTGTGGTTATGCTTATCGTACTCGAAGGAGGAGAATGAGTTTTAGCAATAGGACAACTTTCTGATCTTTCACGTTATTGGGAGGTTAACTCTTGTCTGAAGAATTTTCTTCATTGACTTCCATGAAGGATTGTTACTTTGGGAGGAATCTAGGATAACCACGTATATCATCCTTGGTTTATGAAGATCACTTTGGTTCACAAACTAGTTACTCACAAGTATCTACTTCAATAGGAGAATGTAGCATAGGCCATATGAACTTGCACTAGATCGCAATCTCTAGAAGAATACTCAAAGCAATGGTCTTGCATTAGTCCACAAAGTTTAAAAAGCAGTCTTCTACCAAATGGCTTGAGTACAGCTTTCTGAGAGAGATGGGATCACAAATAGGGTAACATTCTCTAAGGTGATGGAAAGCCAATTAACCAAATGATAAGGTCCACGCTGGTGGTGATTGCTCATCACTCAGATGCCAATCGAAGGAAAGCTACATAAGGTTCCATGTGTACAATTCTCTTTCTCTGATAGCAACACTGTAGCATCTAGGTCTATCGAGCAAGTGGTGAAGGCAATAGCTGACTCTATTGGCTTCAATGTTCTCGACGATGCTTCCTTAGGGGGAACTTTTTGTATCCAAGTGGTAACAGTTGTTGGCATTGAACATGAGGAAGGTAAGGACAAATTAGCATTGGAAGCATAGCTAAAGAAAGAAGATAGCGAGGTCTAGAGGACAACAAAGATTGCAAGCATTAAGCAAGCTAAAGAAGTAGTAAACTACCAGCAGTTGAGCACTAATTTCCTTCATGGTGTAGCGACATGGTAAGTTGGGTTGACTTGCACTGTAACATAACTGGTCTGGTTAGACTACTTTTGACATCGAGGCTTCGTCTTTTAGGATCAAGCAACACTCAAAACAAAATCCGATTTGTGTTGTTAGACACTTCGCTGATGGTCTTTGATTGCACTCATGGCAGTCGACAATTCGGGATACCTTGACTAATCAAGGATAAGGGACTGGTTCTGAATACTCTTCAAGTTGGTAAAGTATCTTTTTCTATCTGTGTGATTGTCCAAGATGGAGCTGCCGTGTTTACTGCAAGTTTTGAAAGTGAGACTGACCCAAGCATTGCTAGCTAGTCTATAAATTTCCTTTGTATAACATTGTTTTATGAGACATAGCCTTCATAGCTACCAAAGAATCATTACCTAGCTGGAAATCAACCTTTGTTTTTGGTAACTAATTAGTTGTCCTTTCAATACTAAAAAGTTCCAAGGCTTCAACTTCAGTATCAAGCCATTGCAGTTGATTCCAACACCCACAATCACCATCAAAGTTGGTAGAAAAGGGGGTCACATCACGAGAGGGTTGGTTTTAACTACATGCATAGCCTTCAAGTGACTCCAGGGAATTAGCAGGAAGGAATCAGCATTAGTTGACTTGTAAAGAAATATACATGTCCATTGGTCATTGGCTATCTGATAATAACTGATCTAACTTTAAGTGTTGTGTGCCCTTTTTATTCATCTGTTGGTATTGGCTACATAGGATAAGATTACCATAGCTTCTAGAGAGGGTGAAGCAAGGTCTTTTTTCCATCATCTCTTGTAATCCGTTAATGTTTATTGTAGTGACTTGTTCTTTAAAGGTCATCCTCTTTGCAACTTCAGACGGAAGCACTACAACACCAAGATTGATGAGGGCCTTAGGATAAAATAGAGGGATAACCAAAGGGAATCTCATGATGTGATAACTTATCAATGTGGTTCTGTAATGGATCATGACTTAAACCACGATACACACGCATGTCGAGCAGCATAATCATGTGGCTGCAGTCCACATGAAGCCCTCGTGTAGCACCGGTAGTTATTAATCATTACCTTATTACCAAGCCTACAACCAAGTATAAATCACACGGAATATGAATAGGAGAAGCAAACCAAGGAAAGATCACAAGGATATATCTCACCGGCATAATTTCTACAATAGATTATGACTAGTAGCCTCGATACGGTGCGCACCTAGAAGCACAACCATGTGTTGGCCACCCACAAGGAGGCCCTAGGTTAAAATCACGGCACCATAGAATGCTAACCGTAACACCATTACTGATCTTATACCGAACAAAAAAAATTCAAATGGCATAGATTTGATCATGAGAACAAACACCATTTAAAGGAGGGATAGTGAGCAAAAGTAGTCACAAGATTTGGAGTCAACAAAGGTGTGATTCAAGATCAACACAACACCTAGGGAACATGGATTAAATGCCAAAGATAACTAAACAAGAGATTCTTGCTTTATTTCCATGCACACCTTGCGTCCACCAAGAAAACTATTAGTTAAGGAATTAAGATGAGACTCGATCATGGTAGGTAAGATCAGTAGATCATGATCGATAAGTTTTTTCGAGACTTGGAAAGGATGGAGATGAACGGAACAACCTCCAAGGGCAAGGCCAATATAGCAATCAAGATTGTTGGACAAAAAGATCGGGAGCATTTAGATGACTTGAGTAAACTCCAAAACAAAAAACTTGACATACCGATCAGAGTTTGAGCTTGATAAGGTAACTACATAATTCACAAGCGAAAGATTCCAAGATCAGACAATGAGGCATTCGCGTTGCACCCGATCATTAGTAGGATAGACGACCGAGAGATCCAACTTGGATTTGGGTATGGTCTCTATACTAGCAAAAAGGAACCAGGGTCAAGGCTGGCGTTTAGCAAGATCTTAACAGGGTTGGTCGATCACACAAAGGTCTTCACCTCTAGGAAGGAACCACCATGGTCAAGGAACAGTACTAACGAAAGCTCAAATGGTTTGGTCAAACAAACTAGGATCTCTGCAAAGGTGCAAAACATCTACGTCATACACAAACATCAAGGGCCTGGGCTAGGGCTTAAGGTTCGAACAAGAGCATAGGTACATGTCTTTGCAACACAGCATTCAAAGGTCAGCAACCATGCTATAGGCTTGGTTTCCTAAGATAGAGAACATAGTTGGAGACAACAACCATGTGATTATCATGACATGAGCGTTGTTCTAGGATAAGCTATTCGACACTTGTATGCTGTTGACACCTCTTAATGTCATCTCTAGAAATGGTGCTAAATTGCCTATAAGCATAGCATCGCTACTAGAACGCCAAGTTGTCATCCCCAGCCATAACACCAAGGGTTGTGGTATTAAATCATGCCACCATTTAGAATATAGAAATAGTATCCGCAAACGCACAGATCAAATACCATTGTAGCATTTTACCCGGAGTATTATCAGGTTGTCATTTATATTTTCCCAAAGGAAGGTCTACATGGCACTCGTGTAAGGGTAGCGTGATAACCTAGAGTGTAATGGATAGGCATAACCATGTCCTCACTACTCAATATAGAAGATAAATGATAAAGATAAGTATAAATCATCAGCATAAATAGATAGAGACTTCTAGCTATATTATTAGGGTTACTAGCAGAACATCAAGAGATATTCCTATGTTATTCCTAGCTACATGTCAATGCATATTATGGTTAGTGCAGTACACCTAGTAGTCATAGATAAGGTTAGCATTATATCTATTCATAGTGGACATACTAGGGAAGTTTGAGAACATAGCACGCCCTTCCTTCGTACAAAAACCCTACTGTGCCTATAAACGAGGTTTGGACTACATAGGACTCAACAGGAGTGTCACACCCACGATCTACCAAGCCCGGCCTATAGGGTGCATTTGCAGATAAACAACATATAAGCACCATGCTTATACAATGTTTACCACTCACCCAATGATGGGGACGTGATTCCCGATCTTCCGTTAGGTTCTGGATAACTCTCGCTTTGAGCAGAACGCTACACATCGATCCGGCTTCAGATCAAAAGACCCGAACCCTGCAACCTTAGCACCACAAATCCTCATGTTATCAACTGTGTCACCAACCGGTTGACCTCGCTAAGAAGGCTAATCTGTGCTTGCGAAACAAAGAACACAAGCAAGAACTCAAAAGAACGCAGCTCAGAAAGTTGGGACAAACTACAGATAAATGATTAAGTTCTCAAGTTGGGGTTCCACAAACCGACGAACGGCGATTGTCAATGGACAGAATAATCTTAAGCAAAACCCCAAACCCTAACAATGGTGGCGGCTAATGATTATAAAGGTCTTAGGATCGTCGCCTACCCTGGACGCGCCCCCCCTAATGGGCTCAAGACGATACACGGCCCAACAGACCAAATAAGGTGACATAGCACCTGGACAGATTCTGGATGCTGACTTGTTTTTGCATTGGCTTCCTTATCAAATTATCTTTCCAACCATGGCTGAACCATTAAAAACGGAGTCCGGATGCATCCGTGGCGCCGGGTCTCAAAACGCATCGGGTCCGGAGGCCGAGGTAGACTCGAAATCGTGTTGGACAGGACCTCCGGCTTGTGTTGCACATCCTGGCTGGTCTTCCTCACCTCCACACCTTCCTCCAAGTTCCTCATGACCCTCTCCATTGTTCCTAAGCAATATAACATCATTAGGTAGCAATCTATTCTCAAAAGTATAAAATGGATCGCTTAAGAACGAACTCACCTGTAATTTTAGTTGTCGCATTCGAGCTCGGGTCATTGACCCATGCACAATAGTAGAAGGATCAGTGGGGTATCCAAAGGAGTGATGTCCTCATCATCCTCCCCCTCTTAAAATGCCTCGACTCAAGCTCATCTTCTTCTCCCAAGTATGGCTTCAAATCTGCAATGTTAAATATAGGACTAACCCCGAACTCGAGTGGCAACTCAAGTGTATATGCATTGTCATTTATTTTCTTTATAATCTTGTAAGGACCAGCAGCTCTTTGCATTAATTTAGACTTATGCAGCTCCGGAAATATATCTTTTCTCAAATGCAACCAAACTAAATCACCCGTTCAAGTTTAACTTCTTTTCTACCTTCACTACCCGTAATTTTATACTTTTTATTCATTTTTTAATGTTGGCCTTAGTTGTTTCATACAACTTAAAAATAATTTTAGCATGTGCTTTAGCATCATTATGTGTTCTCTCACTGGTAGGTAAAGGTAAAAGATCAATTGGAGCACGAGGGTTAAATCCATACACTACCTAGAAAGGACTTACCTTAGTGGTAGAGTGTTCAGCTCGATTGTATGCAAACTCCACATGTGGCAAACACTCCTCCCACATCTTTAGATTATGCTTCAAAATTGCTCTCAACATGGTGGACAATGTACGATTCACCACCTCAGTTTAACCATCAGTTTGGGGATGACAAGTGGTTGAAAATAGTAACTTTGTCCCCAATTTGTTCCACAAAGTGCGCCAAAAGTGACCCAAGAATTTTGCATCCCGATCTGAAACAATAGTAGAAGGCATACCATGCAAGTGAACGATTTCTTAAAATAATAAATCAGCAATATGAATAGGATCGTTGCTTTTATGACAAGGAATAAAATGTGCCATCTTAGAAAAATGATCAACCACCACAAAAACACTATCTCTCCCCCTCTTAGTCCGTGGCAATCCCAAAATAAAATCCATAGATATATCAGCCCAAGGAATAGAAGGAACATAAAGAGGCATGTACAAACCATGTGGGTTCAACCGCGACTTAGCTTTTTGACATGTAGTGCACCGAGCCACGAACCACTCTATGTCTCGTCTCATGTGTGGCCAAAAGAAGTGTGTAGACAGCACCTCCTCTATTTTCTTAGCTCCAAAATGCCCCATCAATCCGCCTCCATGTGCTTCCTGCAACAACAAAAGATGAACGGAACAAACTGGAATGCACAAAGCGGTTAGCTCTAAACAAAAACCCATATTTTAGAATATATTTGTTCCATGTATGTCCCTCTTTACAATGTTCTATCACACCTTTAAATTCAGCATTATGAGCATATTGTTCTTTTTTATTGTTTCAAGCCCAAAGATACGACAATCAAGTTGGGACAGCATAGCATATCTTCTAGACAAAGCATCAACAATAATATTATCCTTCCCTTTCTTGTGTTTGATAACATAAGAAAAAGACTATAAATTCAGCCCACTTAGCATGTTGACGGTTCAATTTATTTTAAGTTCTAAGATGTTTTAGTGATTCATGATCGAATAATAAAGTGAATAATAAACTCTTTATGGAGATTAAACCAAAAAAGCGAAGAATTCAAAAAAGAAAAGTTGATCGTTGGAGTAATCTACTCGGGATAAAAAAAAGTACCAAATACGGAAAGAAGCAAAAGACAAGAGAAGTTAGTACAAATTGATAGAAAGGCCATTTTCAAAAAAATCATGGCAGAAGGAATTATGAATATCGAAAAAGTATAAAGAAGAAAAACAACTTGATAAAAGAAGAAAAACCCGTGACACCTAGATATCTCGATTGGTCAGAATACCCGATACACTTTTCAAGGGATGATCGGTGGACCAAAGACACAACTAATGCGGGACACTACCCATTAATTTAATTCTCACACCAACCATAGCCGGAGTAGCAGTGCCAAAAGTCCTAACCGATGGGGGAGCAGGATTAAATATCATATTTTCAGAGACACGGGAAAAGATGAAAATAGACTATGAAGGAATGTTAACCTCAACCAGTACACCATTTTACGGAATCATACCGGGGAAAGCATCGATGCCTATCGGACAGATCACACCGCCAGTTACCTTTGGAACACCAGAAAAATACATAATGGAATTCACCAAGTTTGAGGTAGCGGACTTTGAATCTTGCTACCACGCTATCTTGGGAAGACCAGCATTGGCAAAATTCAAGGTGGTACCTCATTACCCATATCTTTTATTGAAAATGCCTACAACAAAAGGGGTTCTATCACTAAAAGGTGACTTAAAGAAAGCTTACGATTGTGACATTTAGGTGGTTCAGATATCGCAAAAGTTACAGTGGTTTGAAAATCGTGAGAAGAGATTGCCACACTAGTGAAGAACTCAAACACGAAAAGGATCCAAATACCAAATAAGAAGATGAATAAGACCAGTAGTTTTACTCCATCGGAAGAAGCAAAAACAAAGAAGATCGACTTGCAAACTGGGTGATCCGTAGAAGACAAAGCAATAATCAGTGCAAAGTTAGACCCCAAATAGGAACTCACGCTCACCAAATTTCTTAGGGACAATAAAGAAATATTTGCTTGAAAGCCAGCAGACAAGCCCGGGGTCCCAAGAGATTTGGCTGAGCACATAATTGACATAAATAAAGGAGCTAGACCATTTAAACAAAAACTATGACGATTTACACCAGACAGGAGAATAGCAATCAAGAAAGAACTCACTAAACTCATCGTGAAAGGAGGGTTCACCAGAGAAATATTAAACCCAGATTGGATAGCTATTGGCGGTAAATACCGACATACTTTAACCGCCAACTAATATCTAAAAAGGGAGAATTATCATAGTCATACTCACATATACCTTTACTATTGACTTATTTCCACTTATATTGGAGCATCTTTGTTTTACAGGAAACATACAAGGAAAAAAGGAAAAGGTCACAAGAATACTCTTTCTGGCAAGGCGTATTTCAACAAATAACCAAAGCCCAAAGTTCAAGAAGTCAACTGGACCAACAACCCACGGAAAAGAGATCCAGGAGGTATGGTAAATTTTACCTTAGCAAAAGGATCATCTTTACCTTTATTGCGTCGCCCTCGATGTCCTCCCCCATACCTGTTTTGTTATATTCTAGCCGTCTGCCCAGTTTATTCTCATTTGCAGACCTTTCATCAAGGCTACCATCAGTGTTGTAGACTTTATCTTCTTCAAGTACTTGGCCGAAATCCAAATCCTCGTTGGCATTGTTCTCAAGCTCTTGAACCTTCCCTAATAGTGTGGATAGTCGCTTGTCCACACCCTCAACAGAATGGTTGAGTTCTTTAACTTCCTTCACCAGCTTTTCCATCTGCTGAAGCATCATATCCTTGAATTCCTACAACTGACTAAATAAAATAGGAACGTCGTCTGGCATGGTTAGTTATCAAAGAAAATTCCTAACAACTATTTATAGGTTACTTGGTGGAATCACACCCTCACTAGACGTCTTACCAAGTTCTTACCAAAGTTCTTACAAATGCATGCAGTGGATGGCAACACTCGGTGGACGGTTGTGATACCTGTGGAGATGTGGCACCATGATTGCAAGGGTCCTTTTTCTAAACTGATCTGAAGAATATGTAGAGTTTGGAAGGCACACAAGGAGAATAATAAGTATATATGGCACACAAGTCAGTAACAGATAGTAATGCTGAATTATAGTCCTCAGTACTCCTTCTCGTTGCTGGTTTAAAATGCTGTAAGTTCTAGTTGTGTGAGAAACAAGGTGGAGAAACAAATATGATGGATGGCAAGAGCAACCAGCAAAAGATACAAGACAGCACATGCTAACACAGACTCACTTTGCCCCTCGCTATGTGCTCCTCTTTTGCCCCCCTTTTTTATTTTGGGAAAATTTTGTCTTTGGACATCCAAAGTGATGGTCTTTTTTGCCGAGAGACATCGTGATTTTTAAATTTTGCCGAAGACACTCTAGTTTGTGCCAACTTTGCCGGTGGACACCACGCACAACCAAATATTTTTATAAAATAGATATAAAATCATATAAGTGCCACAAAATTATACCATAAAAACTGTTAGACTCTACATGATTAAAACTACATAGTAAAATATTGTTTTGCACTAAAAATAACTATTTTGTCTCTCTTTTTTTATAAATAAATAAATTTTACTATGATTAACTTTGTTTATTTATAAAGAGAGGCAAAATAGTTATTTTCAGTCCAAAACAATATTTTAATGTGTAGTTCTCATCACGTAGAGTCTAACGGATTTTATGGTATAATTTAATGGCACTTATATGATTTTATATTTATTTTATAAAAATATTTAGTTGGGCATGGTATAAAATAGATATAAAAAATCGTATAAAAGCGCCACAAAATTATATCATAAAATCCGTTAGATTTACGTGATGAGAACTACATAGTAAAATATTGTTTTGGGACTGAAAATAATTATTTTGCCTCTCTTTATAAATAAACAAAGTTAATCATGGTCAAATTTGTTTATTTATAAAAAAGAGGCAAAATAGTTATTTTCAGTGCAAAAACAATATTTTAATATGTAGTTCTCATCACGAGAGTCTAACGGATTTTATGGTATAATTTTATGGCACTTATATGATTTTATATCTATTTTATAAAAATATTTGGTTGGACGTGGTGTCCACTGGCAAAGTTGGCACAAACTAGAGTGTCTTCGGCAAAATTCAAAAATCGGGATGTCTCTCAAAGAAAAGACCACCACTTTGGGTGTCCAAAGAAGAAATTTTTCCTTTTATTTTTAGGGCGTTTTTTTTTTGAGAAATTTTTATTTTTTTTCTTTGATTTTTTTGATATTTTTCTTTTACTTAGGGGCACACAGGAAGTTAACACAGAAAATTTAAGCTGAAACAAGTGAAAGGTGTGGCCTGTGGAATTTTTAGAAGATGTACACAAACTGGATGGAAATCTTGTGACCACGAAACGAGGACCTTATGACCACTTTTTGGGCAAAATAAAATTTTCGGATCCTAGCGTAGCAAGTACAGCCAAATCCAAAATTTTTTCTAAACAATTTTGATATATAACTTTTTTGATCCGAGTTCGTATGCAAAAGTTATGACCAGTTTGAGTTCTAACTTCCAAAAACAAGGGCTAAACGGGGACAACACGCGCGACGGTGGCTAGGGTTCGATGAAAGCGATAGGGATAATCACACAATCTAGACTCTAACACGACCTAACCAGCAACAAGACCTCGACCTAGATACAAAGTCAACACGATGAACTCTAAAACCGAAATATGCAAAGGCTATGGCGCGGAGAGGTTGTAGGACAGGAAACAATTATAGCAGTGGACTATAGGATGAAGACGAAATACGAACTAAGTGATAACTTCAAACCTGACGGTATACCTTAAGCTCTGAATACCACTTGATGGGGACGTGATTCCTGATCTTCCGTTAGTGTCGGTGTCAAGAATGAACACCAACAAGTAATCGAAAAGAGATCGCACTTATCCTCCGGATGGTTTCCCAAGTGGACACAACGATGTATACTGGTTCGGGCAAACCACCCTACGTCCAGTGAGAGCGAGACCATGTTACTCAGGAGCTTGTATGGGGCAGTACAAGAGGGGTTGAGAGAGGGACAGTCTCCTAAGTCTCCATGTGAATCTAGGTTCGGGTTTGGGCTTGTTTCGTATGTGGAGTTAGAGTGGGTGGTAGATGCACACACACGTGCTCTATTGCCTAAGTCCTCCCTTTTATAGTTCGAAGGGAGGCTCATAGGGAAGGGCAAGCCCGTGTGTGAACCGAGAGATTGTGATGGGTAGGTCTTGACCATTCGGACATGTGTCGAAGGCACTATCGTTGATGTCGCCTTTTCCTTCCGTAAGTCTTCTTCTTGGCGTCATAGCCTTTCGATGTGGGGGCTATACTTGAGGACACCGGGGTAGCATATTTGACGATGAACGCTGGGGGTCAAAGCTCCAAGTGTAAGGGCGTAGGCTGCACCGGCGCCGGGCATGCAGGGTTGATTCCTGACGCACCCGGTCCTTCCTGCAAAAAGCGGTCGGAACGGCCATCCTCATGGTACGTTGGCCACAGTGTCGGTACGAGCAGGGCTTCCTTCCCCGTGCTCCCGGTTCCATCAAGGCGACCGAAGGTGGGGAGGTACGAAGCCCGGTGCCCCCGGCGGAGACGCCTACACGGGGCGGCCGCTCGTACTGGCACGGTACAGGGAGCCAACACCGTATATGTCAGGTTGGAGGTGTGGGCGCAACGCAAAACCCACGGGTTACTTGGGGGTCCTGTTTCCCAATGTTCAGATGTGGGGATGACGGTGTGTCCCCGTGCCTGCCACGGAACCGTGCAGATTCCATCATATGGCTCACACGTACAATGGCTCTGCATGATACGCCCTGGCTTTTCGTTCACAGGGCGGGGTCGACTTTCGACCCCCCTCGGTAGGAGGGGGTCGGGCGAATCGGAGGTTGCCTGGAGGGTCGATCTCTAGGTGGCGGCTTCATCCTTTGGGCGCTGGAAGGCCTCGGTCGGTCGCTATTGGGCCAGGAACGTTCTTGCCTTCTGGCTCCCGTGGGCCGGGCTGTAAGAGCGTCCGTCCTGGCCTGATAGTTTTGTTTTTTAAGAGCTGTTTTAACCGGGCCCTTGGAGGGCCGTGGGTTTGACCCTCGATAGTAGCCCCCGAGCACGGAGTGGAGCCTACGGGTCCTCTTCGTGCTGAGCCGTTTGTCAAAGGAAAAAAGAGGGTCGACCCGAGAGTTAATCCGGGTGGTGCGTGCGAGCGCACCCGCCGGGTGTAGCCCCGAGCCTTCTGCAAGAGTGGTGCACTCCTGTAGAGGCTCAGATCGCGTTTCGTGGACCCTTCAGAGAATACGGATGGGTCGGTCTAGGGTTGTCACAGCAATTTGTGTATGGGTACACGCATCAGCCTCAGCCCCCGAGCCCTTACTGATTTTTTCTTGTTTGCTGCGGGGGCGTTTCGGTCTTTGCACGACCTATTTCGGTGTCCGAGGCGGCGGAGTCCAGAGCCTTCGTGGCAGATGGTGAGAACCGTCTCGGGGCGCACGACGCGGCGGTTTCTCTTCCGCCGCCCCACCACTAATGCCATGAATAGGGTCGTGGGCGACGTGGAACGCCAAGGGGCGTTTCCTTAGATCCAAATCCGGCGTCGGACGCCTATAAAAAGGATAGCTATGGGATGAGCAAAGTCACCCATCTTGCTTCTCGCCTCTGTTCTGAACTCCGGCCACCAGCCTCTTCTCGTATCCATTCTTCTTTCTCCCTTGCGAGCGACGGAGTGAAATGGACCATGGAAAGCGTCCGGTGGAGGGCTCGTCGGAGGAGCCACCCCGGGGTCGCCGTCGCATTCCGGGGTGAGTCCAATGTGGCTGGCCGAAAAGAGGGTTTTTTGCTTCAATCGGGGCTTTGATCAGAGGGTAGTTTCTTGATTGATCTCGAATCTTCGTTCTCGCAGGGTGCTCTCCAGCGTTCCCATTCCTCGCCATCTCCTCTCGACCG
Source organism: Chrysopogon serrulatus (assembly GCA_015844335.1). NCBI lineage: Eukaryota > Viridiplantae > Streptophyta > Magnoliopsida > Poales > Poaceae > Chrysopogon > Chrysopogon serrulatus. The sequence continues at coordinate 212,488 of JADLZL010001210.1, forward strand.
GTGGCGCCGGTCGCGGGAGCGCCACGGGGTCCGGCGAGGGAGCCGGAGCTGGGTCCACGGACGAGCTCCAAGCCCGCCTCAATGGGGTCCTCGTCGCACTCACCCGCACGGAGGAGGAGGAGGACGACGCCCGGGCCAACTTTGGAGGATGCCGACAGGCGCGTGGTGGAGCTGGAGTCCGAGCTCCGTGCCATGCGCCCGGCGGTTGAGGCCATCGTGGCCTATGTCCGGCTCTCGGGGCACCACGACGGAGCGGCCGAGCCGCGTGCTTGGTCGCATCCGTGACTGGTGTCCCATGGTGTCCGCCGCGGGGCGGCTGCGTTGGCGGTGGCGCACCGCCGCTCTCGGGTCGACCTCCGGGACTACATCGAGCTCCCCGAGGGCGAGCGCATCGGGGACCTGGAGCACTTGGTGCGCCAGTACCTTGACGCCGCCGATGCTGTCGTGGAGGAGGTGCCGGCGGACGAGGTGATCCACGACGTGCCCTGAGGCGCCGTGGGGCCTCTCTAGTCGGCGTGGCTTCTCTGCGACGCCCAACCCAGCCGGCACCCATGGGTTGATCTCCATGGTCTTCTTGGAGGACATGTCGCCGGACATGCGGGAGTTCCTGTGCGCCCAGGGCCTATTCTTCTGGGTTGATCTCCATGGTGCTCCAATGCTTGCTGGCGCCGGTGGCGGTCATAGGTTAGGGGAGCCATGCCAATGGCTTTTGTATAGCGCCGCCTAAAGTGGCTTTTTGTGCTTTGGGGCGCCAGTTTGGCTTCCTTTAACTCTCAATCTGTAATCAGCATTTCGAATCAATGCTCACTTTAGATTACCTGTCATGAGCGTTTGAGTTTATCGCCTGTATTCTCATTATTACCAACTCGGGCGGCGCTCGTGCCGCTCGAATGACTAGACAGTATTTGAGCCGCCGTCAGGATTTTCTTGCTCATCGAAGAGCCATGGCACCGGGCATCGTTAGGGTTTTTCGCAGAGGGTCCGGAAACAGACAAAACGCCCCTGGATTCCTATCCGACCCCAGTAGCCATGATTATGGCTACTTCATCGTAGCTTGTTCCACAGGCATGTCGCCCCGTTTACTCCATAGTCAACGTGGAGCCCGAAGTTGCCAGGGGGATTACGCTGTGATGGGCTGCACAGGACCGTGACGGATGGGATGGAACCGCCAGTACACGTGGGCTTGTCAGTCGTGCACCACTGAGTGGAGTTAATGAGGCCAGGAGGCGTGCTCCCACCTATCCAACCCTTGGTGGGTCCGGGCCACGCCGTCCACGACCTGGAGGGCGGCCGAACGGGCGGTTTCCTCCCTTAAAGATGTTGGGAGGGGGAGAGAGAGAGTCTCCCAGTCGCATCTGCGCCTTCAATCCAAAGCCAGGAGAAAAGCCCCCGAGCCCTTCCTCCGCTCGTGCGTTTCTTCTTCCGCCGCCACCGCCGCTGACTAGTTCTCCCACCTCCCCCCACAATCTGCTGCTTGTCGTGATGGTAGGTGGAGACGCACTCCCATGGCCGCGCAGCACCGTGGCGATGCCGGAGATGGAGCGCCTTGTGGTGGAGGGCATTCTGCCGCCGCTGACGGAGGCGAAGGAGTGGATCATACCGTTCGAGGATGATTCCCCTCGGCAGCCGATGGGGTACATCGTCTCGTTCATGGCCTTCCACGAGCGGGGACTTGGTGTTCCCGTTCATGACTTCATGCGTGGGATACTTCTTCACTTTGGTGTCAAGCTCCACCACCTAAATCCGAACGGGATTCTGCACATGGCGGTGTTCGTTGCGCTGTGTGAGGGGTATTTGGGGATTCCTCCCCATTACGGCCTCTGGAAGTACTTCTTCGCCGCACAGCTGCAGAAGCGATGGGCGAAGGAGAGAAATGGGCTGCCGGAGCGCGTGCTTCCTGCAGGGTGCGCCGGCATCGCTCTCCGCAGGGAGCGCGTGAAGCACTATGTGGATTTGAAGATGACCATGTCAAACCGCGGGTGGCACTCGGGGTGGTTCTACCTCAAGAACTCTGAGGAGGCGCCCCTCCCCGATTTCTCCGGTGTTACGTTCGGTGAACGCCCACGGCGGTGGGGCTATGGGGTGAACGATAAGGAGATCGAGAAGCTCGAGCACCACCTAGAGGCCATCAAGATTCTGCAGGGGCCACGGCCTTACCGGGGCGGGCATAGTGGATGCCTGGCTCCGACAAGGTGTGGCGCCTTTGATGTCGCGCCGCCTCCGGATGTGGGAGATGGTTCTCGACGCAGAGCTCATCGGCACCATGCTCCGGGGCGGCCCTCTCTCAACCACCGCGGCTACGAGGCGCCTCCGAAACTTGCTGGCGGCCCCGAAGGACGCCTCCGGTGCGTTGGTTCCTTTGGAGTCGCCGGTGCCAGGCGAGCCCCCGATGAAGCCGGACACCGGCTCCGTGAACTTCGTAAGCACATGGTTGCTTAATTTTTATTTGTTTTACATTTTTGCTGACTTGCTTTCACCGTACCAGCCCCCGAACCTTCCGCTGAGGGAGGATCCGATCCCCCTTCCCTGCACATTAGCGCAGCGGGCGGTGAATGTGGCCGTCTCCGAGGCTCGCCACACTCAAAAGGAGAGGCGGAAGGCGAGGAAGGCGGAGAACCGCCTAAGAGAAGAACGGGACCTGACCCCTCTCACAGATTCGGATGAGGGGGAGTTCAGCATCCGGTCCGACGGGTCCGCCCAGGGCTTTGCCGACCGTTCCCTGGAAGGGGAGAGCAGTGCGGCGGGCTGCCCGTAGGCCCTCACCTTCGGCGACGTGGAGGAGGAGAAGGAGAAACAAGCTGGGGATGAACCCTAGGATCTTGACAAGATGGCCCGCACCGTGGGGGCCGTGCTCATGATGGGGTCCTAGGGTCTATCCCTGGAGCCGCTGAGCCAGGCGATGGCTCCCGGAGGGGGAGAGTCGGACCATTCCGACCCTGCCGATGCTGCACCCGTGGCTACGGAGGAGGCGGGGTGGGCGCGTCCCGACCCTTCTCCCATTGTGCCAGCAGCCGTCGAGGGTGCAGGCTGTGACGGCGCGCAACCCCGCCTGGCCACGGGGACGGGTTCGGCCGCGATGTGGTGGATGAGTGTCAAGGACAAGGGGAAACGCCCCTGTCCCGACACCGCGGAAACAACATCGATGGGGCCGGTCCCCAAAATGCCGCGCTCTGCGCCCAGGAGGTAAGCTTCCAACCGGGTTCTCTGTTTTGCTCTGCACACCTGTAGGTTCGATTTTGATCGCAGCCCCTTTCTCTTATCGCAGTCGAGTCTAGACTCCTGGGCGGCTCGCATTTGCGCCCAAGAAGGTGCTGATGAAACGGCAGGAGGCCAGCGGGGTCGCATCCCAGCCTTTGTCCGTCGGCGGGGGCTCCGCGCTGGCGCCCTTCGTGGCTCCGTCCCGGGCGGAACCCGTGGGGGTGGAGCCGTCGGTGGTGAGGACGGAGGGGGTCTTGCTTCTGACGTAAGGCCCATGGGACGAGGAGCTTCGGAGGCCCGAGCCCCCGAAAGCTTCGCCCCCGGCGGTCCCTATGTCGGCGGAAGTGCATGATGCTAGGGGAGACAAGGCGGGCGACGAAGGTGCCGCGCCTTTCCCCGTACCCCCGAAGCCAACGAGCGGTGCGCCGTCATCTTCAGGCGCAGGAGGTGATGCCAAGACAGCAGTTGAGGGCGCCAGGGCTCCCCCTATCTTCTGGGGGGAATCCCGGCTAGAATTCTCCGACCCCCACAATCTAGAGTCAGAGCCCCTAATGGTCGATGATCGCGCCAAGAGGGAGGTCCTTGCCTCCTTCGAATCCTTGATGGCGGCTATGAGCTGTGATGTCATGCCATGGCCGAGGGGTGAAGTCTACCGTATTTTAGCTTGTGTTTTTCCCTCATAAATTTTGGGGTCCTCAACTCATCTCCAAGTTGGGAGGAGGGATTGGCCGGGTGAAGTCTCGGCTTTTGTATCCAGACCCCGGTGGGAGGAGGCAACGGGATGATCCGGACCCTGCGCTAAGGGACGCCATTCAGGACGTCGAGTCTATGGAGGAGAGGTACCTGGACCTCCTACGCAGGCAAGAAGTGGATGACGCCGAGGCCAGGCTCATCCAGGAAGATCTTGCGCAGCGCGTCAGCCACATCCAGGAGCTGCTCCAAGAGACAGAGTAGCTACGTAGCCGGCTGCTTCGTGTGGAGCAGGATGTAGACCACGAGCACGCCGAGGCGCAACGGCTTCGTCGTGAATGTGACGACAGCCATGAGTCCGCAACCCGCCTTCGGAAGGAGCGGAACGTGCTCCGAGATGAGGTCGCTGACCTTAAGGGTGAGCTGGAGCGGGAGCACCGCCGGAAGATAGAGGCTGAGAACGTGGCTCAGCTGATGTCCGAGGAGGTGGCGACCCTTCGAGGGTCTGTCTCCCAGCTGCAACAGTAGAACGCTGGTTTGCATGCTGCGGTTGGCAGTGCCCTTGACGGGTTGGGCGTCGCTCCTGCTTCGGATGGCTCCCTCATCATACGAGTGTCTCTGATGCCCAGGCGTGTTGGGCACTTGGAGCGCGGCGCCCTGAGGACCGGGATCCAGGAGTCGTTCGCCATCGCACATTCCCATAACGGGAGAAGCTTTGACTTGGACGGCCTCAGCGAGGGATACTTCGGGGAGACCTCTGAGGCGGAGATCGTGGCTTTCCGTGCGCTGGTGGCGAACAGTGCTGAAGTCCTTGCAGAACGGCTGGCGGACCTGGTGCTCCCTCGACGGGAGTAAAAACATGTGTTTGCATTTGACAGCGGGCTCCTTGTGCCCAAAGACTATTAGTAGCTATTTGTAATAATAACTATTTCATTTTCGTTCTTGGTTTGAATTAATCCCTTTGCACAAAAAGAATTTGAAAAAATGGATTGCTCCAGTTCTGGACACCCACCGGGTGTTATACCATCATGGATGGTATGTGCGATCTCAGGCGTCCAAAACTAGCGGGTCCTGCCTTTCGAGGCTTTTTCTTATTCTTGGGATATAATGTACCAGCTGCTCTTCTATCACAACTATCATTACCCTAGGGACTATACTGGTGCTCGAGACGGCTAGCCGGACCCTTACCCAGTTGTGTCGTTAACCACTGAGGCGTTTGACAAGGCAACCGAGATGGTTTTTGGGTGCTAGGACCATTTCTTGGCCCATCGTAATCCCTAGGATAAAAAGGTCATGGTAGAATTTAAAGCTGGGCATGTTGCTTTTTTGTATGCTTAATAAAGGGATACAAGTCGATCTCAAGGGTCGAGATTTCTTTTTAGAGAAGACTTTCAATTTAAGCACTTAATCGTGAAAGATGAAAAAACATTGGTACATAACGAAATGCATGATATGAGAAAAAAATGAACTTCAAGGGTAAAAACGACGTAACTGCTCGATGTTCCATGCATTTTTAACGAGCTGCCCCTTGTCGCCCTTTAGCTTATAAGCCCCTGGTCGGAGGACTTCAGCAATGGTGAAGGGACCTTCCCATGGCGGGGTGAGCTTGTGACGCCCCTTGTTGTCCTGCCGAAGCCGTAGGACAAGGTCCCCAACGTCAAATGCCCGCCCCCGTACCCGTTGGCCGTGATGCCGACATAAGGATTGCAAATACTTGGCAGAGTGCAGCACGCGACGTCGCGTGCTTCGTCGAGTTGGTCCATGGCGTCCTCCAAGTAAGTCTGGTTCGCAGGCTCTGCATAGGTCTTGACGTGTGGGGACCCATATTCTAGGTCCGTGGGTAGGATGGCTTCCGCCCCATAGACCATGTAGAATGGGGTGTGTCCCGTTGCTCTGCCGGAGTCGTTCTCAAACTCCACATGCTTCTTTGGGAGCTCACGAGCCATCGCCAAACTGATTAAGACGGTTAAAAACCGAGATTTGAGACCTTGGAGAATCATGCCATTGGCCCGCTCCACCTGCCCGTTAGTGCGGGGGTGCGCGATGGATGCCCAGTCGACACGGATATTGAATTCGTCACAAAACACCAGGAACTTCTTCCTAGTGAACTGTGTTCTATTGTCCGTGATGATCGAGTTAGGCACACCAAAGCGGTAAATAATGTCTGTGAAGAAAAGCACGCTTTGGTCAGACTTAATGGTGGCGAAGGGCCGAGCCTCGATCCATTTTGTAAACTTGTCAATCGCGACCAAAACGTGGGTGAAGCCCCCGGGTGCCTTTAGGAGAGGCCCGACCAGATCCAGAACCCAGACCGCGAATGGCCAAGTGAGGGGGATCATTTGCGGGGCCTGTGCTGGAAAGTGCGTCTGCTTGGCATAATACTAGCATCCTTCACAGAACGGACAATCTTTATTGTTGCGTTTGCTACCGCCGTGGGCCAGTAGAAACCCTGGCGGTAGGCCTTAGCCACGATCGTTCGTGGTGCAGCATGGTGTCCGCAGACGCCTGCATGTATGTCTTCTAGCAGGGCATACCCATGGGCAGCAGGAATGCATCGATGCAGGACACCTGAGTGTCCCTTTTTGTATAGTTTGCCGTTGATAATAGCGAAAGACTTGGCTCGTCGAGCCAATCGCCGTGCCTCAGTCCTGTCTCTAGGCAGGACTTCTCGGATAAGGCAATCGAGGTATGGCTTTCTCCAATCGTTCTCAGGCCCGGGGTCTGGAACCGCCTCTTCATCCACCTGTGTTACTACAAAAACAGCAGGTTCAGAGGAGGGGTTGTCCCCTTGGGTCGGACGAATCGCTCCGGGGTCGGAGGAGGCGGGGTCGGCTTCCGGGGTCGACCGAGTCGCCTCAGGGTTGGAGAAGGAGGGGTCGATCCCTTCTTTGCCGTATTTTACCGACTGCTGGGTGAGGTCCCTGGCAAATATCCCGCTAGGGATGGGCTCTCGGCTAGAGGCCATTTTAGCCAGAGCATCCGCTTCCTCATTGTCCCGTCGAAGGACATGACAGAGCTCAAGGCCATTGAAGCACTCCTCAAGTTTGCGCACCTCTTGGCAGTATGCCACCATCTTTGGGTCGTGACAGCTCGACTCCTTCATGACCTGGTCGACGACAAGCTGCGAATCACCGCGGATCTCAAGGCGTTTTACGCTGAGTTCTTTGGCTATGCGCAAGCCACTTACCAAGGCCTCGTACTCCGCGACGTTGTTGGAGGCTTTGAAATGGAGTCGAAGGGCATACTTCATCCTGACCCCGAGAGGGGAGATGAAAACCAGCCCGGCCCCGGCCCCGCTTTTCATTAACGAGCCGTCGAAGAAAAGCTTCCAACATTCGTGCTGGATGGGAGCCGGTGGTAGTTGGACTTCGGTCCACTCCGCAACGAAATCAGCTAGAACCTGCGACTTGATCGCTGTACGAGCCGCATAGGTAATTTCGTAGCCCATTAGCTCGAGCGCCCACTTGGCTATCCGACCCATGGCTTCAGGGTTCTGAATGACTTCCCCCAGGGGGAAAGATGATACCACGGTGATGGGGTGCGCCTCGAAGTAGTGCCTGAGCTTCCTCTTTGTGATGAGGAGGGCGTATGCCAACTTCTGAATCTGCGGATAGCGGGTCTTGGTATCGGATAAGACCTCACTAATGAAATAGACTAGGCGTTGCACTTTTAGAGCGTGTCCCTCCTTGCTTCGTTCTACGACGAATGCGGTGCTAACCACCAGAGTGGTTGCAGCAATGTAGAGAAGCAAGGGTTCCTCCTTCACGGGTGGAGTAAGGATCGGGGGACTGGTTATCAGTTCCTTGAGCTTATCTAACGCCTCTTGAGCCTCGTCAGTCCACGTGAACTGATCTGCTTTCTTGAGGAGCCGGTACAGGGGTAGACCCCGTTCACCAAGACGTGATATGAACCGACTAAGCGCGGCGAGGCACCCCGTGATATGCTGCAACCCCTTGAGGTCCCGAATAGGCTTCATCTCGGTGATAGCCTTGATTTTATTGGGGTTGGCTTCGATGCCGCGTTGTGAAATGATGAACCCCAACAACATCCCTCTAGGAACCCCCAAAACGCATTTTTCAAGATTGAGTTTGATGTGCCTCTCTTTGAGCCGGGCGAAGGCCAGCTCTGTGTCGGCCTACGAGGTCGCCGGCCCTGCATTTGGACTTGACAACGATGTCATCCACATAAACCTCGACAATCTCTTTGATGAGTTCACTAAAGACCTTTACCATGCAGCGCTGGAAGGTTGCGCCCGCGTTCTTAAGCCCAAAAGGCATGGTTACGTAGCAATACGAACCGAACGGGGTAATGAACGAAGTTGTGTGCTGATCGGATTCACGCATCTTAATCTGGTGATAACCAGAATAAGCATCAAGGAAGCATAGGGTTTCACACCCGAAAGTGGAGTCCACAACTTGATCTATGCGCGGTAAAGGAAACGGATCCTTCGGACACGCTTTATTGAGACCAGTGTAGTCCACACACATTCTCCATTTCCCGCCTTTCTTTTGTACAATGACAAGATTGGCTAACCACTCAGGGTGATACACTTCCTTGATGAATCCGGCCGCTAGGAGCTTTTTCACCTCCTCACCAATGACCCTGCAGTTTACCTCGTCGAAACGCCGTAGGCGCTGTTTCACCGGCTTGTAGTCGGACCTGATCCACAAGGCGTGCTCGGTGACATCCCTAGGTATGCCAGGCATATCCGAGGGCCTCAACGTGAAGATGTCACGGTTCGCGCGGAGGAAGTCGACGAGCGCGTCTTCCTATTTGGGGTCGAGAGCGGCACTCATCAGCGCCGTCATGCCGTTGGAGCACCCGGGGTCGAAGGGCACGAGCTTGGTGTCCCTGTCAGGCATGAAGGATGTAGTGGCCTTCGAGATGTCTAGCATGTCCTGGTCGGTGTTGGCGAGGGTGTTGATGATGTACAGCTCGTGGGAATTCAGCACCGCCTCGGCGACCAATGTCGCACAAATACGCGTGCTGAACAGACGAGTGCACGGTGATGATCCCGCTGGGGCACGGCATCTTGAGCTTGAGGTAGGTGTAGTTTGGGACGGCCATGAACTTGGCGTAGCACGGCCGACCCAACACTGCATGGTAAGAGCCGGGGAAGTTTACCACCTAAAACGTCAAAATCTCCTTTCGGAAGTTAGTGTGGGTCCCGAAGGTGACAAAGTGTGTCGATCGTCCGGCCCGGCACGGCGCGCATTGACAAGGGAACAACACCGTGAAAAGGCGCGCCTCCAGGTCGGATCCTTGAGCGGCTAACCCCCATGGCATCGAGGGTATTCTGGTAGATGATGTTGAGGTCGCTTCCTCCATCCATCAACACCTTGGTGAGCTGCTTGGTGCCGATGATGGGGTCGACGACGAAGGGGTACCGCCCTGGGTTTGGCACGTATTCGGGTGGTCAGACTGGTCGAAGGTGATGGGATGCTTTGCCCACTTGGAGGGAGCCCGCCACGATCGCTCGACACGGACGAACCAAACGCTATTTTCGAGCTTGCGTTGTCGCCTCGTGGCGTAGTAGTCCGGGCCTCAATGTGGCGCAGAACCTTCTAAATTATATGGCTCACAAGCTTTGTCATTGCCCCAAAGGCCTCCGACGGCTATGCTTGCGTACCACATAACTTACAACGTTCCGTCGGGTGAAGCCCCGATGAAACCACAACAAACCAAGATCGCATTCTCGCAGATACATTGCAGTATTACAACAGTTTTGTACAAAAATACAATGAGTAGCGGAAGATTTACATAACCATAATTTACATCATTAGTTTCTCAAACTTATACAAACCAAAGTGCTTAAGTTAATACAAACCGGTGGAGTAACATTAAGTAATATATTACAAGCCAAACAACAAAAGTGCCTTGCCCATCGGCCAAACAAACTAATCCTCATCGGAAACTTCAACAACCGTCATGCGGCAAGGGCCATAGCACACTTGCTCATGCGGTTCACACGCAACGAGGGGGGTAGAACAAACCCCGAGTACAAAAAGTACTCCGCAAGACTTAACCGACTAAAAGTGAGGTGAAGACTCGGGAATGCTAGCCGATGGGTATCAAGGTAAAGTTTATCGGGAACAAGGACTCTTTTGCGTAAAAGCATTAGTTGAACTTTTTAATCATCATTAATTATCATTCCTACCTTCTAGATGAGCCTAGTCTAGATCAAACACTTCTCAAACATTTAATCACTTATAAACCATCATTCCATTCCACCACTATTATTACTACGATGAAGGGGCGAGGATCAAGCTTCCTTTATCGCGAAGCAACGACGATTCGAACCGCTTTTATACCCAAGTGGGGATTCCTAACCACACGACATATGCGGGACTCTAACCCCATATATCAACCCAACACTTTCGGAGTCTCTATGTCAGACGGGTCCGCGTCACCCGAGAGCATAGTACACCACCGCCCTACGCCGTAAAGTGACGGTTAACCCCTTGAGGTGGGTACACACTACTCCCGCCATCTCTCCACTCCCGATGACGCGGTTGTCCGTTCTAGGCATAGATCGACCAATAGAGCTTACTTCAAGAGCATGTGATCAGTACTAACAAATTGATCCAAGGGCCAACAACGGACGGTCCTTAATCGACTCCAGCGGGACAAGCACGACTGGGCGTCCCAATCGGCTTCCACCACAAACAAAGCCGTGTCCCGTCGGTCTCAATTTCATTCCTCTTTTCCATACTCATCAGAGACATGCTCCTTGGAGCTGTACTCACCAGAGCCATGCTCATTAGAGTCATCAATGGTTCTCATCATTGAAACATTTTCTTTGGAAACCTATCTTTAAATAAGCGAGGGCTAAGCATCACTAAGCATTTGTAAATAAACAGGTATCAAGGATAATATATCAACATCAAGGAAGGTAAATGCATCAATATAGGATATCACTCAACTCCTATTCACCTAATGCATCATTTCATAAGCATAGAAGTTATTAAAGCTTTATAAAACACAAGGAAGGGTTTAAATGCATCCGGGGCTTGCACTGGGTTGACAAAGAACTCGGGCCCCGATGAAGAACCAACGGGGTCGGAGCTCACTCCTTCGAACAACTCGGCCAAAGAACAACGGGGGGTCGGATCAACAAAGCAACTTCCTCGGACCCCTCAACTACACGGAGATAACATATGATCATGATGTGCGGTTAAAGTAACATGATAATGCGACGAGAGATGCATCGGCTACTACTAAACGACACTAAACAACTCCACTTCTCAAATGGTGGTACGAGGGTCTTAACAAAGATGCGCATCAAGCCACCCCGATGGATTGCTATCGGAAGAGTGGCGAAGATCTGCATACCACCCCTCGAACTAACGACGACGGAGTTCTCTAGTACGATCTGCATGCCATCACTGCAAGGGTGATGGTCTTGCCAGTGAGAGCTACCATAGCTCTCCTGACAAGCCGCAACGATGTCGAAAACGCTAAACGCAAACAGTTCCCAGTGCCGAGGGTCATTAGGGTTAATGACCAAGGGTCATCACTCAATCTCAAAGTCACACATCTCTAAAGTGAGCAACACCACTAAGTACTTTATTAACCATTTTTACAGTTATTAAACAAGTTTAATTAATAAAGACTTATTTAAAGAATTTAATTAAGTCCTTATTAATTAAGCTAGAAATTAAACCTTAATGAAACTTTATCCAATTGAGCTACAAATTTTAAAGTAAGTAGGTTTTACCTAATTAAGCTTAACCCTAATTTTTCATGATTTTTGGAAACACAAAAAAAAACTACAAAAATCATGAAAGATTAAGATTAGCAATTAAAGTTGTATTTTTGGTTTTCAGAAACTATACTAAACACATGCACCCAATATTTTTATTAAATAGAGCATATTATTGTGAGCACAGAGCAATTTTTGGTTTATTTTTATCAGCCCTCAATAATTAGTTACAAAAATATGAAATCAGCCATTCAGGAATTTAAAAGAAAAAGGAAAAACCAAATTCATTTAAGTGCAGTGCAGCCCAAAGGCCGGCCTTTCGGCCCACCCGCCCACTCCGGGCCAGACGGGGGGCGGGCGAAAACAGCGGCGTGCTGCCGCCGTCGGCGAGCCGGCCGGCGGCAGCGACCACACCAACGAACTCCCCACTTCACTACGGACCTAACGAGGTATTACTCGACCCTAGGCATGCACTAAGGCGGCTACGGCGGCGGCTATGGCGGGCGGCGGCGCACGGCGAACGGCGGTGGGCTTCGTCGGAGTTCCTCCGGTGAAACCAAGCGCACCTACGTGCTCGGTGACTCGACGCGACACGGAAGCAACGAACGAACGCCTTCAGCGCCGAAGCACTATATGCACAGACCGCGAGCACGACGGCGGCACGGGCGGAGCCGATGGCGCATGGCCGTTCCGGCTAAACAGCGGCGAAGGACGCGACTACGATACCCTTTATAAGCACCGGGAGCTCACCGGGATTTCAAAAAATGGGGTTGCGGTGGGTTTGGCGGTGGTCGGAGGGGTCGGCGCAGCGTGGTGGCGGTGGCTCACGGGCGGCGTGAACACGGGCGGCGTGGTGGTGTTCCGGCGACTGGGCGGTGGCCTGTGAAAAACAGATGGCCGATGATGATCAGTGAGCTAAGGCGAAACGGGTGGTGGTGTTGGTTGAGCTAGAGACGCTTGGATGAGCGCCGGCCGGGCGGAGAGGCTCACGGCGGCGGGGGCGGCCGGAGAGGAAGGAGACGGGCGGCGCGGAGGAGGCGCCGGTCGCCCCTCGATCATGGCTAGCGGCTCAGCAATGCGCAAGGAGGTGGCGGAGTGTTTTGCAAGCTATTGGAGACGGCGGTGAGGCGTGGAACGCGAATTGCTCGGTGGAAGGACGGTGGTCGACGGCGAAAGGGAAGAAAAAAGAAGGCGGCGGCGCGACGAGCTCCCGGCTCTTATAGGCGATGGCATTTGCTCCTAGAGCGACAAAGACGAGGCGGCGCACTCGACACGTCAAGCGAGGAGGTGGCACGAGCGAGCCTTCGCGACGGCAGAGGGCGGCGGCCGCCGGCGAAGCCGCTCGCTTGCTTGCTGCACTTGTAGCTCCCCCTTCTCCTTTTAAACCGATTTGCAAACTTTTAAAATTACTTTTGAAATTTGAATAGAAGATAAAAATCTCCCAAAATAGAAATTGCACAACTTTTCATGCTCTACAACTTCTATTTAGGAAGTTTTCTCTGAAAATGAATAAATTTTGAATTGCATTGGAATTTTGAAAATGGGACAAAAACCCTTCAAACTGAATTTTGAAATTACTTCAAATTTTTGAATGGAACCTTGAAAAACTTTGAATACCAAAGTTGTTCCTCTCATCAAGATCTACAACTTTGCTTTTTGGACCAACCCCAAATTTTGAATAATTTTTAAACTACACAAAAAAGGGGTAGAAAAGGACTTTGAAATTAGGGTTTGGATTTGAATTGCTAATTCAAACTTTGTATAACTATTTAGGGCTGAGCTTGTGAGGTTAAGACCCAACCAAAGGCACACATTACAAGTATGAAACTTATACTTTCAAATGGTGCCCTTGTTTGGCAGAATTTACTTGAAAAATTAATTATAGTTAGCTCCTCAAGATTGAAAATGATATTCTTAATCCACACTTAACCACTAGGGTTATGTGAAGGACAAAGACTCCAAATTCAATCTTGATTCTTGATTCACCTCCAAAGATTAGTAAAACAAGATTAGCCTTTTGAGGTTATAGTTAGCCAAACACTTGACCACACCAAGATCAGTTTTTCTTGGAAATTTTTATACCCTACTTTAGCATCTAGGTTTAGAAAGAATAATCGATATCACATGCTTAGCTATACCCAAACAAGCCTAGGAATATAAACTTATTAAGTTATTGCATGTCATAGTTCTCTCTTGATGAGATGCATTGCAGTGCATATGATGTCATGACAGGTTTTAGTTGTAGTAACACCGGGGGTGTTACATCTTCAAAGATAGTTGGCCAAAAATAACCAGTTCTCCGAATTATCCATTTCATTCGGTAAGGCGATTGATGTGCACCACATAATCCTTCATGCACTTCATATATCACCTTTCTGGCCTCTTCTTGGCTTAGACACTTGAGCAATACTCCATCTATAGATTTGTAATACAAGTGATCATTGAGAAGGACGAACTTAAGGGCTTTGTACCCGAGCTTTTTCGGGTAACTTTTCTGCGATAGATCCTTCGGATATTTGATGATTTCATGCCTCCAATCGCCAACCACCTGTTCAGCGTCGTCCGGAATATTCTCTCCTATAGCGAAGACTTCTTGATTTTCACGATATCCGAAGCAGTTTGGGCCAACCTATTTGCTTCTTCATTATGCCCCCTAGGGATATGATGCAAGGTTGCTACCCGAAAGCTTTTAAAAGTTCCCGGCATTCCTCATAGTATTCTCTTAGCGTCATTCTTACACTCATATTGGCCAATCAACCTGGTTGATCACCCAGCTCGAGTCTCCAAAGATTTCAACAAATGACGGCTTTTATCTCTACAAGAAGTTGAAGCCCTCTAAGCAATGCTTCATACTACGCTTGATTGTTAATCACATGAAATTCAATGGGAATAGCATACTCAAAAAGTTATTCCCTGTGGAGAAACTAATAGAATACCGGCGCCCCCACCTTTTTTGCAGGATGAACCATCGAAAAATAAAGTCCAAGGTACAATGTCTACTATATCGGGTGCTAAGGTCATGATGTTGCGTAATAAAATCAGCAATAATTTGACCCTTCTTTGCTTTTTGCCGATTCGTATTTTAAATCAAATTCGACAAAGCCAAAATCCATTTGCCAATTCTTCCATTTAAAATTGGCATTGACAACATATGTTTGATTACATCATGACTTGAAATAATCACGCTTTTCGGCTTTTAACAAATAATGCCGAAGCTTGGTACATGAGTAATACACACACAAGCATAGTTTTTCCATAGCCGAATATCTTGTCTCCGGGTCTACTTGACTTTTGGGTGAGATAAGCCATGACTCGCTCCTTCCCTTCATACTCTTGCATGAGGGCCGATCCTATCGTTAGGGTATCGGCCGCCACGCACAACTTGAAAGGCTTGTTAAGTTGTGGAGGTACCCAAACCGGTGGTGCCTTCATGTATTCTTTAATTTCATCAAAAGCCTTTTTGTTGCACGTCACCCCATACAAATTCTTGATTCCTCTTGAGCTTTAATAATGGAGAAAAGGGCAAGATTCTCTCCGATAAATTGGAAATGAACCTTCTTACGAAATTGATCTTGCCGGCGAGGGGACTGTAATTACGTGAGATTAGTTGGGGAACAACTTTATCTATTGCCTCCATGCTCTTTTTTTCCAACTTCAATTCCTCCTTTATGAATAAGGAATCCCAAGAACTCACCGGTGACACTCGAGAAAGCACATTTGTTTGGATTCATCTTCAAACCATGTTTTCTAGTGCATTCCAAAGTTCTTCTTAGATCAGCTAAGTGTCTCTCATAATCTTTAGATTTGACTACTACGTCATCAATGTAGATCTCCATAATTTTTGCCGATCAACTCATGAAATATGTAATTCATGGCTCTTTGATAAGTTGCACGGCATTCTTCAATCCAAACGTCATTACAATCCATTCAAATAAACCAATGTGGCGGGGCATCTAAAAGCCGTTTTTGAAATATCTTCTATTGCCATGAAGATCCGATTATAGCCAGCATTACCATCCATAAAACTAATGACTTCATACCTCTTGCTGCGTCTACTAACAAATCGGCAATTGGTATCGGATACCCATCCATTGGAGTGGCCTTGTTAAGATCTCTCAAGTCTATACAAACTCTCATCTTCCCATTTTTCTTGTAAACGGGACTATATTTGAAATCCAATCTGCATTACTGCATGGTCGAATAAAATTTGCTTCCAAAGTAACCTCTCAATCTCTTTCTTTACATCGGCCAATACTTCCTCTTTATAAATTTTCCTTGGAGGTTGTTTGTAGGGTCGATACCCGATTTAATAGGTAATCGATGCTCAACAATAGAACGATCTAATCCGGGCATCTCTCGTATAATCCCAAGCAAAGCAATCTTTAAACTCCTTGAGAAGATTTACTAATTGTTCTCTATATTACGGATTGATTTGCACTAATGTACATCGGCCTTGATTTGGAATCATCGCCAACATTTATCTCTTCTAATTTGTCGGCCGACATAAAACCGTGTCCCAACTTTCCTTTGTTGCCATCGATTGGGTTACCCATCAAAAATTGCTGTTCGAGCCATTTGCTTGGATCTAATTTGTTGATCCTTGTTGAATACATTAATGGGACCTTCTTTCCATACTTTACCGGAGAAACAATCAACACCATCATATTCCCGGTAAAGCTGGCTCGAAGCGACCACACTTACCGAATCATCGGCATGTATGATCTCCACGTCATCCCCTATCCATTGAATAAGGATTTGGTGCATAGTTGAAGGAATACAGACAATTAGCATGAATCCAGTCTCTCCCAAGAAGCAAACCGTATGCCCCCTTGCCGTCAATGACGAAGAACGTAGTGATCGGGGTTTTAGACCCAATCATCAACTCAACATGCACGGCTCCTCGAGTGTCGGAAGGATTGCCGGCAAAGTCTCTAAGGATCATGTCGGTTTTAAGCAAATCTTCATCCGTCATCCCGAGCTTTCTAAACGTGGAATATGGCATTATATTGATAGCAGCTCCTCCATCAACAAACATCTTGGTCGAGGCTTCCCATTGACGTATCCTTTCACGTAAAAGCGGTTTCAAGTGATGATGTTTGGCCGGCTTGTCAAAAGTTGCTTGTCGTGTTAGTATAAGCCGAGCCATTAGATCCACGAAACTCACTTTCATCAAAATCGAGTAAATCTCCTCTTGTACTTCTTGATTGTCGGGAGCTATGAATTCGATGGGAGGAAGAAAGCCATGCATGCATCACCCGAAGGACCCTTCTCATTGGATTTCTTCTTTGGGCGCCATTCCTTCTTCTCTTCTGCAGCGGCCTGCTCGAGCTCTTTATTTCTCAACCATTTGCACTCTTCTCTTCGACTTTTTCTCAACCCCGGAGGGCACCATTGCCCTTTTCGCCATCTATATCCATGAGTATTTCCTTCCTCTTCGTGCTCTTCGGGATGAATCCAATGCTGATCCGCGAATCTCTTCCTTCGATGATCAAAGTCATTTAATTTTATACGCCTATCGTCCTCGGGAAATTGAGCTCCAAGTCTTTCATGGACTGGTACGGTTGACTCGAGATTGCCTGTAGCCATAATACTGATCCTTTGCATTACGGGCAATTGTTTCTAGCAAGGCAGACTTCAAGCCTTCATTCCAACAATGCTTAAAGAATGAACAACCCCAATGAGACTGTTCTAGTTCCCTCATGTGTTCCTCTTGTTCTCGGTGGTACATCTCTTCTTCATATCTCCACCGTTCTTCTAAGAACTTTTGTTCTTCATAATATTCTTGCTCTTGCTTTGCCTCGCCATTTATTTAGCAAGATTCGTGATGTCACCCTTGGCCCGGATGTTTCACCTCTTTTTGGTTCGGCTATTTTCGAACCGAACTTTCTCTTTCAATTCTTGCCATGTCATCGGTTGGGGTCTCTGATACCATTTTTTTCGAGCTCTTTTCGATGTCAACACTTTCATCTTTCCCTTGCCTTTAGGGTCATCTGCGAGAGACCATTCCGACAGAGAAAGAAATCATGTTCTCGAGGGAAAGGTTTGCCATCAATCTTCATCTTGCCATCAAATTTCAGATGCCCCTCCCCGAATTGCTTTACGAATTCAAATTCTAAATACTCGGCAATTATTGATGGAGTGAGAATTAGTGTTATGATAACCACAATATCTCTTATCTTTCACTCCTTCGAGGCGTAGCATGGGATGTCCCTCCGGTAGCTTGATGCGTCCTTCCCTCACCAACGGATCAAAAAAGTTTATCCGATTTGGACACATCAAAATCATAAGTTCCTTTCGTTGTTTCAGCCACCCGCCCGACTTACTTGGGTAGGCTCTTTGTCCCAAGTCAACTCGGGGCTGACTATTTCATCTTCATCCTCGTACTCGGTTGCTTCTTCCAGGAAACTTCGATACATCTCACTAGCAACATTACCCTTCCGATAGCGGTTATCCCTTACGAAACCCCGAGCCCGATTACTCATGACAGCTAATCTCGAGCGAGTTGACCGAGATCATCAAATTCCATGCCGAACGACTTCTCACGACATTCGGCGGCATCCCCGCTATTGCTATTCCAGTAAAGCGATCGTGCGGTAAATTCAGCGAGAAGCAAAGACTCTTAGTTTCTCCGAATCTGCGAAGATATTCTTGTGGTGTCTCATTAGCTTTCGCCTTAAACCGGTAAGGTCTACCGGCTTCTTTTCAGTAGTTCGGTGAAGAAATAAGCATGAAACTTCTGTTCAAGTTACGCCCGGTACCAATAGAATCATTTGGTAGAGAAATAAACCAGTGAAATTTGGGCTGTGAGACAATGGAAAATACCGAATCCTCCAAGCTTCGTGCGTGGACGCCTCCCCAAGCTGTATCGGTATCGGCTAATATGCTCGTGGTACTTGTATCATCCCTTGAGAAAAATTTGGTTAAGTCCGTTGGTGGCTTCACCCTTCTTTGGTAGTGCAACCCCCTGTTATACCATTACAGGTGCGCAGACTTGTATGAATAGGATTGATTCTTTGGTTTTAGGCCGAACTCGATGTTGCATCATATCAGCCATCCTCCTCGCATGATTATGTCAATGTACGTCTTCGGAGTTCCACGTGCCTGTCCTCCGGATGGTATTCCCTTTGCACTTCTATATCTCGGATTCGGTAGAGCATCTAGAGCAGTATAGTCGGTGAACTCATGATATCCATCCCCATACATGTTCCTTTGTAACTTTGTTTGATCTTTGGAGATATCTTGTATGCGCATTGCGGTACTCTTTTCGGTAGTGCCAAACGTCACTTGGCCATAAGTAGGAGGTGGTTGCTTTTCATGAGTCTCTACTTCATCTTTGTTAATCCCGGATGTTCCCGCATCTTCAGGTTGCTTCTCTTGATATTTTGGAATATTGAAAAGCACCGGGTCCACGAATTGGTCCCCACCATCTTCAAAATACTTATCGACTGTTGGCGAAAGTATTAGCCATGATTACTCGGAAAGTATTTAGAAAGGCCGTGTTGTGGTTTCGATGGTATCGCCAAGGCTTTATGGACCAAATCGATACCTTTTGAGCTTCTTCCTCGTCGAGCAATCGGTTTGATGTGCAAGAAGAACCCTTGGCAATGGCGCTTACGAAAAACCTTGTTGCTCTTGTTCTTGGAGAAAGACATTAAGCATTTATGCTTGTATTGCTCGCATGCTTGCTCCACTTTGTTGCTCTCAATTGGTGCGGCAATTCATCGGCGTCACGTCCCGAACATGATTGTTATTGACGTCCGACATCTTGAATCGGGGAGATGGTCCCACCGGCGTGCCAAAAAGTGTGTTGGCACAAAATGCACCCCTGCGCCAAGCACACGACAAGTCGAAAAGCGTGACTTCAATCGGACAGCCGCACGGTTTGGAGATCCGGAAGCGTGCGGTCGGTTTGACTGAAAAAACCGACAAGGGACAAAGAAAGCTATTAAATACAAAATCGGAACGTGTCGGATGAGACCGCATAGTTCGTATATACGGCCCCGAAGCCACTTACGACGACATACGGCTATAGAAGCATGCGCCAATCATGCATGCGATTCATTCGGCTAATATGAGGGTGAAACACGTAACGCATTGATTGCCGAACATGCATGTATGAGAAGACATGTTTGAACAAGTGAAAGTTAACTACGAATTGAAGCATAACCAAGCTCGGCAATACTGGCCCGACTCGGGGTCCATGAAGAAGGAACATACAAATTATCACGACTAAACTAATCAAAGACGCATACGCCGCACGATACCCGATCCTATCAAAGTCTAAGCGTTTCTAACATGCAAGAACCCATAACATGTAACAATCTAGATTGATCTAATTCGGCTACGTAAGCATACGATCTATTTATCATGATAAGTAAAAGAGCATTAGAGAGCAAATAGATCTATAAAATAAGAAGCCGAAACCGATCAAATCTAGATTGGGCAAAAGAGTGTTACAAATAAATAAAATATTAAAGTCATGCAACACGTGATAACTTAATGAATCTACTAGATCTTGCCAAATCTGATAGAGCCGATAACTAATCCTTGAACCAGATCCTAGCCTGCCCCGCACGACTCACGATCTAACCAAGAATCGATAACTATCTTGCCTCGCTAAGCTATCAAGCGGGGCTTTGCCGCCGCACGGCCATCTAGTCGAGATAGACAAAGCATAAGCAAAGACTTCTTGATCATCAAGTAGGCGCTTTTGCCGCACGGCCATCCCATCGAGGCGAACAAGACTACTTGCATCAAGATCTAAATCCACCGCATGATACTAGACATGATAGCAAGGTTGCCGGAACTTACGGAGGTCGACGGATCGATTGGCTCCTCTCGAAGAACTTCGGCGACACGACAAAAGGGACTCGAAAACGTGGCACGGGGCGGTTGTATTGATTTGATTGTGAATATCCTTTACAATGGTCGAGGGTCTATATTTATACCCCTGGACATAACATGAATCCTAAGAGATTACGACGTACACAATATGTTAAAGGTAACTCAAAAGTATGGCGAGACTCTTGCTATAATTCTCCTCGGAATCCTTGATCATCGCTTTTCTCCTTCTATTCGGCTTCTTGCTTGCCACCTTTCGCTTCCCGAATGGAGCCACTGTCTTCAAAGATAGCCGACCGCACCAATGCTTGCCGAATCACCCAGAGTCAATTGCACATACGCTTGCCGAATAGCTCAAAGTTAGCCGACCGCACGCTCATTTGCCGAACGCGTTGGATTTCTGCTTTCTCATAGATTTTACCGAATCGGCCCACCTGTCATTGGCCTTTACCAAAATCCAGTGTTAACAGGCAGGCTTTTAATTCCCCAGCATTCTCGCAGGGAAATATACTTTAGGTGAACGAGCTCCCCGATTTGATTAAGATGATGGTCCTGTATTCCTTCCGTGCCTTCCAAATCCAGCACTCGAAGGAACCTCATCTTTTTTGAAATGAAATACGATTCGTTGTCTCCAAACACAGTCAATGACCGCACACGTGACAAGTCTAGTCTTCTGTCAAACACATCTGTATCTCTTTTCCAGCTGCTGCTTACGGCAAGGTGACGTACCGCACCCTGCGTAGTACTACTACTCAAACCACTCCCTCCATTGTGAAAGAAAGGTTTTCCTCCCTTGCCTTTGAGATACATATTTGGCGCATGATATCATGAAGCTGACAAGAGCCAATTTTGCCACTAAACATATTCACTTTTTCCCCTGGCAAGATCATGCTCCTGTCCAAAAGCTCTTCAAAGTACTTGTCACCAACTTCCTCTGCAGTCATGCCGGGCACCTCCTTTGCATATCCCTCTGCAACCCACCGCCTGATCAGCGGCTTGCGCCTAATCTTGTGGTCCTCTGGAAATATGGAGAGGTACAGGAAACATGCCTTGAGGTGATAGGGTAGGCCATCGTAGCTCCTCACTAGGACTGTTTTTATTGTTCTAAGCTCGGGATTCATCTCCAACTCTGCACTAATGCGATGATTTATTTTCCTCCATTCGGTGGCAGTTTTAGGC
The DNA here is from genome assembly GCA_015844335.1 of Chrysopogon serrulatus. Classification (NCBI taxonomy): domain Eukaryota; kingdom Viridiplantae; phylum Streptophyta; class Magnoliopsida; order Poales; family Poaceae; genus Chrysopogon; species Chrysopogon serrulatus. Next base: position 234,098 of record JADLZL010001210.1, read on the forward strand.
CTTGTGGCTAGAAACCCACCTATTGTTGATATTGCCAGGGGAAGTCCATCACACTTCTTTACAATATTTCTTGCTTGTTCCATCATGTCAGAGCCTAATTCAATTTCCTCAGCGCGATCCTTAGAGACCTACAGTGAATAGAATTCACCAAAATATTATTAGTATACGCAAACTAGTATTGCTACAAATTGAATTTTTTTTTTGAAATATTTTGACATTCATTCTTCCATCGGACTGGACTACCTTCATATAGTGCAGAACTACTGCCAAAAAAAGTGGTAATGCCTGCCTTAAGGACAGCTTTTTTTTTTTTTTTTTTTGAAACAGAAGCTCTGCCGCTCAATTAAACGAAAGTAAATTATGTATAAGAAGGTTAGCCGGACGAGATACCAAAAAGACACTCGAGGGGCTAACCACCCACACAACACGGCTGAATACAAACACGACACACTGCCATGGGTCATCGTTGCGAGCATGGAAGCCAAGCTACCGGCAGCTCGACTTCCCATGGCAGGCCACCCACTAGTCACCCCCCACGAGTCCGGAAGCTAATCGGCCGCCACCGATCATCGTTGCCAAGCTCAAACACTGAAGAGCAGCTCCGAATTCCAAAAAGCGCAGACCATGCCCCACTTCGAAACTGCGACAATAATCCAAATGCGACGCCTTCAAGAAGGTAGTGATGCCGATGGCGCCACCATCGCACGTCTAAAATGGACCAGGTTTTCACCCTTGGAAGACATGCTAGTGGAGAAACACGACGCCCCCAACAGGGAAGCGTCACCCAACGGCATCGCCGTCGCCAAGGCTTTCGCCCAAGAACCCTCTAGCACAATCATTGGGTCGCGAAGCCAGACCCCCTCCCAACCTTCACTGCCATCGCTGCTGTCCCGCCGCCCCCATGGAAGCCTCTTGAAGGGCATTGATGCGCCGGCGCCTGTGGCGGCCGCATAACTCCGTCGATCGCCACCCCTCTGTCTTGGCCCGAAGCGCGGACGACTCCGCTGCTTTCGCGTCACACGCCGCACGTCGAGGCCGCAATTGACCAACGTCGTCGGCTCTGGCACCTACCAATGTCATTTGTCAACATTGCCGCCCGGCAGCCACGGGGGGCATGTGCCCTCACCATCTCGGGCACGGCCCCTTGCTCTAGGGCCACCGAATCCCGGACGTCGGGCCCGAATCCGGCGCCCCTTGCCAACGGCACCGCCTCCATCATGACCCACGATTTGCGAGGCACCGAGGGGGCCCGGCCAATGTTGTAGCAGCCCGAGGTCGCTACAGCGGCCAAGGCCGTGAGGGGGAGGCAGCAGAGAAGAAGTGCCGCCCCGCAGCGCCTACACGGGCCTCGGCCACCGCAACCACCGCTGCCCACCATTGCCACTTTGCACCTACCGCCCGGCCGCCCCGTTAGATCCGGCCGCCTGGGGTTCGGATCCGGCGTCGAGCCACGAATCTGGTCGTCCGGACCCCGGACCGGCGGCCCCTAGCAGCGCCGCTGCCGTCATCAAGAGAGGAGAAGGGGAGGGAGTGGAGAAGAAGAGGACCCGCTGCCAGCGCAGGAGCACCCACGGGCGCCGCTGCAGCCGCGATGGCCACCCGTCAACCTCCACGCCCGGTCGCGCGAGGGTCGGATAGCCGGCCTACTGCAGCGCGTCGTGACGAGGGAGGGAGAGCCCCGCCACCACCATCACGGCCGGCCAGGCGGCCATGCAGCCCGGCCGGCTCCGGTGGCGGGCGGGGCGGGGAGAGGAGTGGAGGAGGGGGAGGGGTGGCGGCGCTGGCGTCGAGGGCCGCCCGTGTCGCCCAGCGTGGAGGAGCGGCGCGGGGGGGTCGGGGTTCCTACTGTCTCTGAACTATTAAGACTACCAGGAGCAGAGAGAAGGTCTTAAGGACAGCTTAGTCTACGCCTTTTTAACACAAAATTGCTACCATGCATACAGATTCAAATTACACCGCATGGCCTGGGTTCAGTGACCGTGAATATCAATGATGCATGACGTGAGGTGCTTCTTTACTTACTCCGCTGCCTACCATATGCAAATGATCATGGTAAGACAAAGAAGCATTAGTGGCCTAATGGCAAAAGTTAAAGGTGCAAATTTTCAGTTGGAGAATCAGTATGAAGATCTTCCTTAGTGCACATTAATTTTTTACCTTTTGAGTAACAAATGTAATTCCACGTCTGATCAATATTATTATCAAATAACCATTTAGAATGAAGAAATGTAGTGCTCTATGTAGTTGGTTACTCTATCTAAAAAAAAGAATTGTGGTCTAGCTAGTACATACGTACCTTCTTTTTGAAGAGTTCAAGTGCTAGATTTTCTTCCAGACCACTAAGGTTGCACATGTTCTTGTCCTCTTTTGAACAATGTTTGGCAATACTTTTTTCCCTCGTGGTAACTATGATTCGTCCAGCATTTTCCAAGCAACTTTTGACCAAGTCCCATTCTGTGACGGATGATATATCATCAAGAACAATAAGGCACTTGTCTTCATTTAGAAACTTGATTAGCTTTTGGGTCAGCTCTTTTAGTCCCATCTCAGATGTTTCTTTACTTCCAAGGTCTGTTCCTAACCGCCTAATAAGCAAGTCTGGGTTGAAAGGGCGTAGTGCAGTAGCCCAAGCACGCTTCCAGCCGCTAAGCTCTGGGCTTCTATACACACTTTGGACGAGAGTGGTTTTTCCAATGCCCCCCATGCCCCACACTGAAATCACCTGCTTATCCCCGGTTGCCTAACTAATTCAATCAGTTTAGATTTCTCTGTTTTTTCTCCCAAGGAGCACTTCATCAACTAGTACCATCGTCTTGCTACGATCAAACTTGTTTACAGCACTTGAGACATAAGCCTTGTCTTGTTGTCCCTTGAGTGTACTTGATTCAGAGGTGTGCACAACCTGAACAGAAAGAAGAACTTTCAGTGATTTACATACTTTTCGGAACAAATTCACATTTTAGCAGATATACTGATAACATGTTTTCTTGAGGCATGTCTAAAACTGTCAAAAGCAGGAGTTTGCCTAACATCAATCTATCCATATCTACTAAAGCTTACTAAATATAGTGTGCTGCAAAATATTCAAAATATATATATGACATATTAGGGTAGTAATAAAAGGCCAAATTCATAATTTTTATAAAAAATATTCAAGTAGACTAGAACTAGTCCATCAATCCATGCTCCTGTACCAATTATAATCTTCTGATACATAAATATTAGAAGTTCGTAGATAAATTTAGTACCTACTCAAAATTCATTATCTCTGCCAGTGTTCATTCTTCACTTTCAAACACAATACCGCATACAGATACTTGTGTTCAGTTACGACAAATTTACCATGTAATCCATATGTTTTCATCCATATTCGTAATTTCCCCCCTTTATATGTTTTCATCCATATTCGTAATTTCCCCCCTTTATATCACTCCTCTATCTATATTCAATATGTGCTTAGTTGAAATCTTAGCTTAAATCATATCATCATGTATCACATCGTCAAAACTTATAATTTTAGCTTTAAAATTTTAATCTTATTAGTTGCTACAACTATTTTTTAATCAAATTTAAGTTAAAAATCCAGCTTTTACTGTGCCTTTTATTTAAAACTCTGCTTTTGTATTCTGTTGAAAAATAGATTCTATGCTCTAGACTGCACCTTTAGTTACTTGACGTTCTAGATATTGAGTTTTCTCTATTAAAATTATGTGTGCCTTAGTATCTTTTAATAAATAGAGTGACTACAGTTAAACTAAAATTTTAGATACGCTATAATGTTTCATCAGAACATGCGAATCTTTCTAAATTGACAACTTACATGTGGAGTATTAATATTTAATTAAAATGGATTGGCAGTCATTAATATTTGCATTGATTCATAAAAAGAATTTTTTTCATGGCTACTAACCCATAACAATATATATTCATTGCTCATAGATACATAGATATTTGGTCTATATAGTGGCACATATCATGTTTTCATGTATGTTTACGGGTAGTAGTATGCTTATATGTTAATCCTCATGAGACATTAGGAAAAAAAAAAGATAAATTCTAGAAGTTCAGATAAAAATTAAATAAGATGTAGAAACAAAATTGGTACACTCCAACCACCATGGGTAATAAACATTGTTGGATGTACTAAGTTTTTAAAAAATATGCACGTTTGCCATTTTGAATATAACATAAAGTAGACCTTTGAGTTTGCATCTAAATTACCCACATCTGTTGTTATGAAATATAATATAAATAACCCAATGGATTTGCATCTAAATTACCCACTATGTTATTACGATAGCCCTCAATTGAAATCCAAATTACCACACCATTATACAAATGTTAAGATAACCATAATTACATGCATATATGTTTCTAAATACCAAAAATCCATTTAAAATTATATCATTATCCATAGGACTAATTGTGTATAAGGCTTGTTATTATTTTAGATAAATTAATACATTTTGATTACATTATCATATCACATCTATATTGGAAATATAACTGTAATAACATTTTTATAAGAAAACTAATACTATACGTATAAAATTCTTTGATTAATAAAATCCAACATCCTGAGTAGTAAAAAGAGATTAGCTCAAATTAAAAGATAGCCATAAACACCTGGTTTTGAAATTCCTTTGGGGGTAACAGTGATTATTGTTAAGCTTAAATATTAATATCCTCTTAGCACCATTGGCCCCTCCTATATCTCACTTCAAGCTGCTCAAATGACCTTTTATGCCATCATAGTAATGTTGATAGTATGGGTTTTAAAATCCTAATTTTAGTTAAATACATAATGGGTTTTAAATAAAGTACAATAAGCATAAGAGTTTGACGTAACATCTGAATAAAATGGTTTTGACAACTAATAAGATAAAAATATTTAAAGTCAAAATCTAGATTCATGATGTCAAGAGACATAAATTCTAACAAGAAGCACCATAATTTAAGCTCAGGTTTAAATATATATTGAAGACACATAGTGCCATGCATGTACAGGAGAAAAAACTATAGATATGAATGAAAAAAGCATATACAATGATTGATAAAGCTTATCGCAACAGGTAGAGCTTATGGAGGATATAGGTATCACAATAGAAAACTAAGAGAGTCTGTAGTTTTTAGTATGAATTGGCTTTGTAGCAATTGTTGATATGTTGTCAGAATATTTCATGTCAAAGTATACCTTTAAAGACTACTATACATACGGATACGAAAGTGGAGGGATTACCTTATTTTCCATTTTTGACAAAGGAGATGTATATAAAAATAACATCACATTGTTATAAGGATAATAACTCCACTACAAATACTTAAAGGAGAATTTCGGGAATTTCTTTGAAGAGACTGGGATAAATTTTTCATGGAGTTGTGCATAAAACAGACATGAGGCATCCATTAAAAATGGAGCATATATAGATATTAAATGTTACTGTAGATGAGGAGTTACCTTCTTGTGAAATAGGTAAACAGTTGGATAAGGTGACAGTTGCTTGAGCTCGGAGATTTGGTATGGTTTCTCAGCACACATGTCTGCAATTTTGAATTGCCGTGTGGAAACTATAATTCTGCTCCCTTTCTTGTTGTTCGGGAAATACTTATTGATGCAGTTCCACTCCATTATCGTGGACAGATCATCAATGACAATCAAGTAGCTATTTTCACTCACTTGTGTATCAAATACATCAGTAATCTCACTTTGGGTCATGCTCTGCATCTTCGTGTAAACACTGGCACCGATGGTTCTTCTTCTATGTGTTGTCTTATCAATTTTCTCTGGAAAATTCTCATAGAACTGCCTCACAAGGCTCCGGATGAGCTCTGTTGGGTCAAAAGGGTGCATGATTGTAACCCATGCCCTGAATCCAAAGTTAGCACTGACAGTTGAGTCATCATATACCTTCTGTATTGCAGATATCATCCCAGTATCATCACTACTTTCTCCCCACATCGCGATCACTCTAAGATCCTTGTCGCCACTGTTGATCAACTGGCACAGGTCCACCTTGGGCTTTTCTTGGTCCATGGCAGTGCGCATTGCTTCGTTAATGCCAGACATTGCCGCACTGGCGATGCTAGCTTGTTCCTCTGCAGTAGTGGTTGCCCTGGAGCCAGAGCCCTTGATGAGGCGGTAGCGCGCAGGTTCCTGCTGCTCACCTCCTCCACTCTGGTCCTGAGTTCCTTCACCTCCTTGGCGATGTCGCGCCGCTCCCACAGGGCGCGAGGGACGCACCACCAGCAGGACGGCCTCTTGTCAGAGTGAGAGGAGAAGTCCATGAGGCTGTCCTCCACATTGTAGGCGGACTCGCGGACCTGCTTCACCCAGGTGAGCAGCACCTTATGCTTGTCTTGCTCTTCGTCGGCAGCCATCAGGAAGGCCTGCATCATCTCCAGCTCGTCGGTGATGAAGGCCACGTCCTCCTCCACGCCCAGCTGAAGGGCGATCTCCTCTGCCAGAACAGATTTGGCATAGTCCAGCGCCCCATCAAGCACGGCCTTGCCCAGGCTCAGCGCTGTCGACTCCATCGCTACAATTCTCCAAAGATGGATTGGTTTCTGTGTGCAGTTTGATGATGTTGTTGTGGACAGGGGGGTGCTTGTGGTTTCTAGTATTATGATTATGAGAAAGACTTTGTATTGTATGTGATGCCTCACCTACTGGATCGAGGGATGTATGTCTTGCTCTTTCTTTCCTTTCCTCTTTTGCTAAAGTGCTAAAGTTTACCATGCATGTGCTAGCTAGTATTCTTTGCTTGGATCCCAACGCCGAAGATGTTCGGTCTTGTGTTAGAAGAAAGCGAGAACTAACATTTCGTTGATTCTGCATCGGCTCATGCAAGCCATCGCAGCACCACTCTATGGAACTGCGTACTTGCCTTGCCCATTGTGTCTTTGAATGCTTATGTTTTCCATCTTTCACTTTTCTCTTGCGTGCACTGCAGGATTGTGCGATCCTGGGAGCTACTCGTCGTGATTGAAGAGCACAAAAGAAGAATAAGTGTCTATTTGGATCACTTGGATTATCAACTAAAAAAATAGTGCTTATTAGGTGGGCAAAACCAACTGATGGGATTAACAAGTTACAAGCGTCCACAGAACTTTTAGTTGTGGGATACAAATACCACCCAACTAGACTTTAGTTGACTAAATTTTTTGGTTTAATCTAACAATTAGTCTCAGGCAATCCAAACAAGCGGGTAAGAGTATAACCTGTGGACAACACTTTTCACGGGAACAAGTTATATGCTTGTCAGAAATGTTGATCATGTTCAAAATTTCAACAAGAGAAATGCTTCAACCAATTAAACATTTTCTTAATTATTATCTATCTATTTTTATCAAAAAAAGTTATTATCTATCTGTCGGTGCTAGAACTGGTGGCCCTTGCCCCGGCAGTGAATTTGAGGTGCGTGCTCCCAGCTCCGGATGGTGTGCAAGATGGACACAAGGGTTTATACTGGTTCGGGCAAATGAAGGCCCTACGTCCAGTGGGGTGAGGAGAACTTGTATTATCTTGCACCGAAGTGCTTGTAGGTAGGGTGTACAAAGTGTGAGAGAGGGACCCAGTCCCAAGTCTCGTGGTGATTGAGTGAAGTGCCAATATCGAGCTTGTGGGTGCGTCTATGTGAGCCTGTTGTCTACGGGCCCCTGCCTCCCCTTTTATAGCTGTAAGGGGGGGTAGGGGAGTTACATAGAGTTGCCGTATGTGAGAAGCCGCTCTTTTCTCCTGGTTCAAGGCCTCGGGCCCGCCGCCATCCTTACGCCGAGGCCCTGGCGTGTGGGCCCTTACTACCTTTATTCGGGCGCTGGCGGGGGGCATGGGTGTGGTGGCGAGGAGTCGCATCCCCCGTCTGTCAACGGAAGGAGCGGATGTCCCCATAGGAGTTGATGGAGAGGCCGGGGGAGTCGTATCTGTTCCCAGATAGCGTCTTTGTAGCTTTGACTCGCCCGGTCCCGAGGCTCGGAGGGCCTCGGCGCCTATCGCCGTCTGTGGGGTGGTTGGCCTGAGGGAAGAGCCGTCATCGGGCAATCGCCGCCCATCCGGGCTCGAGAAAACCCGGGAGGCACTGTTGCTTTTACCGGCGCCCTACTTGGCCGACTCCCGTACGGGGATGATCTTTGGTGACGACCCTTGGCTTGGCGGCCGCCGCCTCGGGGCCTCGGTGACTTAACTTTGTCGGAAGGGTCAGACAACACAAAGATTGCCCCACAAAGTGGCGTGCATGGCCTCCACTGTGGAGGATAACGTAATCCCGAGAGTCGTGGACGGGACGGCCCCATCCCCTACCAGGGGGGATAGCGTTACTCGACAATCGCTGTGGGAAGGCAGGGGCGGATATACGTCAAGTCGAGGCCTGGTTTGACTGAAAGTGCGGCGCGCGCCGGCCCGAGGCCTGGCCGCCAGGGGGGCTCGGGCGAGGCGGAAGGCCGGACGCTCATCCGAGGCCCCGGCGCCGGGGCTCGGCCGAGGCGGAGAATGGATTCCCGTCCGAGGGCCCATTGGGGGGGCTCGGGCGAGGCGGAGAATTGGCTCTCGTCCGAGCCCTTGGCGGGGAGTGGGCTCGGATGGGCCGAGGCAAACGGCGCTTGCTCTTGTGCCGGCGTCGTGGCCCGCCTAGAGCCGCGGGAGGTCCGTTGGGCTGGGCTTTGCGTTTGTTGGGCTTTCCTTAGGGGGCCCTTATTTTGGTCCCCGACAGTAGCCCCCGAGCCCTACGGAGGGTGGGAGCACTCGTTCGGAGGCTGAGGTCGTGCTTCCTCGGTTGCTAGTGACACACTCCCGCGGGGGTGCCTTGGCCTTCCGGCGGTGTAATCCCAAGGCCTCGGTGGAGTGCAGGGGGACTCCTTCGAGGGCTTGCGGTTTAGCTCGTGCGGTGCGGTTTGAGGTTATCTTGGGAGCCGTCTCGGGGGCCGTGCTCTCACGGTGGGGGGCGCTTGGCCCCGCGAGGGTGTAACCCGAGGCCTCGGAGGAGTGTGAGTACTCGTCCGAGGGCTTGTGCGTGTTTTGGTGGACGAACAGATTCGTCTTTGCCGAGCCCCGTGCCCGTCGGCTCGTCAGGGGGTTCGGTTAAGTGTTAGGGACGTTTTCGAGCCGGTTCGGCGCGTTGGGGAAGCCCCGTGCCCTCGTAGCGACGAGGGAACCCGGTTGGTACTTAGTCGTTAGTTTTTACGTACCTCGGCTTCCCTTCCTTGAGGGGAGGAGGGTGGACTTCATTGTGCTATCGTCGACGCAGTGTCGAACACGACGGAGGCCGGTGAGCTGTTAACGGGTGGATCAAGTGAACCGCCTGTGCCCGTTCGCTAGGGGTTGGCTGGGCCCGAGGCGCGGTTCATAAGAGCCGCACGGTATGCTGAGGCGGGGCTCGGGTCCCGTCCGCCGGGTCAGGGCTCGGTGCTCTCCCACGCGGGATCCCCCTCATTTGTCATGCTGGCCTCGGATCTTTGCTATGAGGGCGGCCCCGCTTGCGGGGGCCAGGCCGTGTATGAGGCCGTCCGAGCTGCCCCGACTCTGTTGCCACGAGGTGGCTGTCGAACCCTTAGATGGGCCAGCCTGCGAACCTACGGGACCGTAAATGGGCCGTCGCCAGGGCTCCCTTCGTGGAGAAGGAACCCCTGTATTGCCCGTCGTGGGGCGTGGCGCTTTTTTCGGGGCGGCAGCGGGATGTGGAAGCGCCCCCGGGTGGTGGCGGGCCCCACGTTCTCCGTCGTGGCGATTGCCGTGGCGTGTTCGTGGGTCCCACGAGGGATGTGATGTCTTGGCGCTGCGGCTTTCCAGCAATGGCCACGCGGTGGCGGGGCCGGGCTCCGTGGCCGGATCCTTTGTGAGGATGTGCCGTGCAACGTGTGTGTGCCTTGGCCCGAGCCCGTATGGGCTGCGGCCGCTCGTGCGCCGGTGCCTCGGGCGTCTTGCGCGGTGTGCTATCAGTGGGCGCATCGTGGGCCGATACACACTTAATGCAAAGAAGGGGGGCGCGTCGGGTATAAATACCGTGCGGCGGCAGCGTTGGCCTTCTTCTCTCGCCTGCTTTGCTATTCTTTGCCCTTGCCTTCTCCGCTTGAGGAGGAGAGAAAGAGCTCGAGCCCGCCCGGTGAGAGAAGAGGGAAGCCTTCCACGCCGTCTTCCTAGCCCGTCCTTGCCTTCTCGATGGCGCCCAGGCCCGGCGTCGTCGGCGTTGCGGAGTGGGAGTCGTGCTCGTGACGGAGGCCGAGCCGGTGACGCCGGGTGGAGAAGGGTCTTCTTCGCATCCGGACCGACATCGAGCGGCCGGAGTGGATCGTTTCGCCGCCGGATCACAGCACCCGCGCCCTCGTCGGGGGTACGTCGTGAGCTTCACGGCGTTCCACAAGCGTGGGTTCGGGATGCCGGTGGGGCGCTTCCCCTCCGCGCTCCCTGAGCACTACGGGCTGGAGCTCCATAATCTCGCCCCTAACCGCATCTCCCATGCCGCGGTCTTTGTGGCGTGCGAGGGCTACCTCGGCGTCGCCCACTTGGGACTGTGGCTTTACTTCTTCGAGGCCACCCTTTTTTCCTGAAATCTCCGCTGGGGGCGGAGAAGGAGAAGGGGAAGGAGAAGGAGAGGGAGAAGGAGAAGGGGAAGAGGCTGGCCGTCCGAGCGGGCATTTGCAGACGCCGGCTGCGGTCCAAGCACCGCGGGGATTACATCCGGCGAGGCTCGCCACCTCGAACCGCGGGCTGGCATAGTAAGTGGTTCTACCTTCGCAACGACGACGGGCACCTGCCCACCTACACCGGGAAGGTGTTCACCTCGAGCCGCCATCGTGGCGGCGAGGTGATCCCCGAGAAGGTGACCCCGCGTGGAGGGTGTTCACCGCCTTGGCGGCGCTTGACCAAAGGCGGGTCTGGACGCCTCGGCGGTGATCGCCGCCTTCCCAAGCGGGCGCGTCTTGCCGCTCATGCATCGGCGCTACGCTGTATTTGTATGACATGCGGCCAAAGAACGACTGGGTGGGCACCCGGATGGCGGCCGAGGACCTCGGGTACGCCGAGGTCCTCAACCGGACGAAGCAGGCGGCGTTGGTGGAGCCCTCGCAGCTGCTCAAGATCCCGATGCGGCCGGACGAGGATTACATCAGTCTGGTAAGGCTCGCCCGTGCGCTCCGTTCCTCTTCTTCTTCTTCTTCTTTTACGTTAATCCCGATTATCAGGGTGGAGTCGCGGGGAAGCTCAGGGCGCCGGCCCCCGATCGCCATGAGAAGAAGGTTAACCGCGGACCGCGCTGGAGGCGGATAAGAAGAAGAAGGAGAGCAACGCGGCGCTGAACGCTTTTCCGCAGTTTAAGGAGAAGGAGGACCTGGCTCGGCCGCGACGACGCCAGAGCAGGAGAACCTCCCCAGAGGCCGACGCCGTCTGACACCACCGGTCAATACGTTGATGACGACGGGCGACAATGAGGTGGAGAGGGACGAGGACGAGCTGAACCGCTGCTCCGGGTTGATGCCCTGTAGGTGACGCCGAGCCCCGGGCGGGCGGGGCAGCTCATCTCGGCGCAGGCGCCGGAAGGGCCACCGGGCGTAGGCCGGCCTCCCGGCGCCGCTGGATTTGGGCCGCCAAGAAGGCCTCTAGCGCCGGGGCCCCCTCGGGAGGAAGCGACGCCGCGAGGGAAAGGAGGCAGCCGAAGCCCTCCTCGCCGAGGCCTGCTCCCTGGGCGGCCGCCCGCATCGGCTAAGAGCGGGTCGGAGGGGCCGTAGCGGGGCACCACCGAGGGCGCGCGGTCGGCGGGGCACCCGAGGCCCCTGCCCACGGGAGGGTCCCGTTCCGGCGCCAAGATTAAATTGCGCGGGTAAGTCATGTCCACGCTTTGCTGTTGTCCCCGTTCGCTTCTTTTTCACTGTAGATTTTACCTTGTGCCCATCCCAAGCGCCAAAGCCGCGGTGGATGCGGGCGCCCCTCGCCTCGGAAACGGCTAAAGCTAGGGGCAGGGGCCGCGAGCCTCGGTTCCGCCCGCCGAGACAACGGTCGGGACCGAGGAGAGGAAAGGCTGCCGAGGAGCCGCCATCCACGGAGCGGTCCTCGGCGGCGGAGGCGAGAAATAAGCGGCGTCCGCCCGAGGGAGACCGAGTGCCCGTGGCGCCCCTGGGTCGAAGGGCCGGCCCGTCGGGCACCGCCCGGAGGCGGAGGCACCGGGCGGAGGAGGACGACGTGGTGATCCTGGCCGTGTCGGCCCGGTAGACTCCTCGGTGTCGCCCGAGGTAGCGGTGGAGGAGCCTGGGTTGCTACCGACGCCAAGCTATGACCGAGGCGGAGCCCCCTCGGCCCCTCACCAAGCCGTGGCCACCGAGGCGGAGCCGCCTCGGAGAGGGAGGAGCCGAGGAGGCGCAGGTGATCGAGGCGCCCCGTGGGTGCCACGGCCTCTACGGGCGTCCGGTGAGTGAGCCAGCCGGGGAGCCTACCTTGTCCAGAGAGCCGCCCGCCAGGGGGCCCCGGAGAGGCGAGGGGCCTTTGCGCTAGACGACGCTAAGGAGGGAAGGATCTGGGTGAGCGTGGTATGGATGCGTCAACCGCTACGGAGAAGGCCTGGGACCATCGTGTCAGGGTTGTGCCAGAGCTCCCCCTTGCTTCGGGTGAGTGACCTTCAGCCCTCTTTCCCGGGGAGAGCGTCTTCCCAGCCGACCGAGAATTTGGGAGAGCGTGTTGCAGGATTTGGCGCTTGACGTCGAGCGGGAAGTCGGAGGTTCTTCGCGCGTCGGCCCGGCCTTCACGACCCAGTACCTTCAGCGCGAAGGGCCTGGTCTCCTAGTGACGACGGCCGTGTCGGAGAAAGGACGCCGAGCTCGAGAAGCTCTGCCTTCTCATCTCCCAGCTGCGGGCCGAGGCCACGACGGCACGCGCCACCCTCGCTAGGGACGTCGCGGGCGGGCCACGCCAGGAGCCTTGATCGGCTTCGGACGGAGAAGGAGGCGATGGTCGCCGAGGCCTCGCTCGGTGGACTCCATCAAGTCCCTATCCGAAAATTTGGAGGCCTCAGAGGCCGAGCGCGTCGTCCTGGGGCGGAGTACTCAAGGCGAAGGGACGCGGCCTTGCGAGGGGATCGGCGAGAACGAGACCCTCATGGCCAGCGGCCCGAGGTAAGAATTGTGGCCCGGCCTTCGTGCTGTGTTACACCGCCCAAGATCCTAACTCTCGGGTTCTTGCAGACTGCGGCAGGTGGTGACAGAGCCGAGGAGAGCCTCTCCACGCCGCAAGCCACCTACAACTCGGCAGGGCGAGCTTGAGACCCCGACTTGGGAGGCCGGAGTTGCCGTCAACCCGCGGTGGAGGCTGAGGAAGCCGGGCGGCAAAGAACTTGGTGTCGCGGGGCCGGGCGACGGTGCAGCCGGTGGGGTGGGGCGGGAGGCAAGGCTGGAGGCCCTCCGAGTCGGCGTGTCACACACGCTCGCGCTGACCATGTCCCACTACCGGCTCGACCTCCCTCGGATCGCCGAGGGGCTCGTCGTGGCCGAAGAGGAGATGGGGCACGAGACCGATGTGCTGGCCCAACTCGTCGAGGAGGCCGAGAAGAGCGGGGCTCCCGCTGCACTGGTGGCTACTTTTGCGCCCGCCGTCGTCTCCACTCCTCCGGAGGAAGCTAGTGACGCCGAGGCTGCGGTCGCCGAGGTCGTGTCCGCCGAGGTCGCGGATGCTGGTGCCGGAGACGCCGAGACCACGGATGCTGCGGCCTGAGGCCCCGAGGCCGTGGATGTCGCCGCCCAAGGCGTTGGTGGCCGGATGCCCCTGATGACCAGGCTGGGCCCAAGTGCCCATGTAAATAAAAGTTTATGTTAATTTTGTGTTTATGAAACACTTTTATGTGAATCGGCCCGTCGAGGCTTTATGCTTTTTTTGCACTAGTTTTTTCGTTGTCTCTCTCGTTTCCGTTTGCGCTCGTTACTTAGTTTCGCATGAGGACGCTTTGTAGCCGAGGGTCGCTTTTTAGCCAAAGGTAGGGAATCTTGCGGCGGTTGTCACGGCCCCGTTGCCCTTTTGTAATCGAGCGACCTCCTCGCGGCACTTGGGGGCGTCCTTTATCGAGGGCAGCAAGCGGAGGCACCGTGGCGCTTCGGGCGTGGGTAGCCTCGCTGCTCGGCCATCCTCGGCCTCGGGATAATATCTTCCTTTGTCTAAGGGCAGCGGCGGAGGCACCGTGGCGCTCGGGCGTAGGTAGCCTCGCGGCTCGGCCGTCCTTAGCTTCGAGATGATATCGGCCGTGCCTTTTCCTAAGTACGTGAGCCTTTTGGGAACGTAGAGTATACGTAAAATAGCCGGGAAAGCGAAAAGATTTTTCGAGGGGTGCTCTCAGGAGGGGGTTCCCCCCCTAGCTCCCCCGAGGGAGGCTCGGTTTTGGTGAGCCAAAACCGAAGTCTCCCGAGTCCTACCGAGGACAAATTATTGTGACTTGGGAAAAAACGCCCAAGGATTTAATTTTTCTTTAGCGAGGGGCACAAAGTGTATGTACAACGCTTGGAAATTCTAAGGGTAAAAGCGGCGTAGGCTGTTGGATGTTCGAGGCGTTGTTGAGGACCTCGCCCGGCCTCGTTGGCGGGCTTATGCGTGCCGGCTTGAGGACTTCGGCGATGACGAAGGGGCCCCTCCCAAAAGCGGCGTGAGCTTGTGGCGCCCCTGTTGTCTGTCGGAGGCAGGCACCAAGTCGCCTTCCTTGAGGTCTCGGGTCGGACAGGTTGGTCGTGGTAGCGTCGGAGGGACTGGCGGTATCTTGCCGAGTGTAGAAGGGCTGCGTCCCCTAGCTTCCTCGAGCATGTCCAGTGAATCCTCCCGAGCCACTTGGTTTCGTGTTTCATCGTAGGCCTTGAGCCTCGGGGACCCGAACTCCAAGTCGGTGGGCAGCATAGCCGGCACCGTACACCGGGAAGAAAGGCGTAAACCCCGTAGCTCGGCTTGTCGTCATCCCGAGGCTCCAGAGGACCGAGGGGAGCTCCTCCGACCACCTTTTGCCGAACTTGTTGAGCTTGTTGAAGATCCGAGGCTTGAGTCCTTGCAAGTATCATCCCGTTGGCCCGTTCCACCTGCCCGTTCGTGCAGGGGGTGCGCGGCCGAGGACCGAGCGATGCGTATCGATGCTCGTCGCAGAAGTTTGAAACTTCACCCCCGTGAACTGGGTGCCGTGGTCGGTGATGATGGAGTTCGGGACTCGAAATGGTGGGCGATGTCGGTGAAGAAGAGCACCGCTGCTCGGACCGAATGTTGGTGACGAGGCGCGCCTCGATCCACTTGGAGAACTTGTCGATGGCGACGAGCAGGTGAGTGAAGCCCCCGGGCGCCTTCTTGAGGGGTCCCACGGGTCCAATCCCCACACGGCGAAAGGCCATGTGATGGGGATGGTGCAAGCGCCTGAGCCGGCAGGGTGCGTCGACGACGGCGTAATGCGACACCCTTCGCAGTGCGTACCACCTCGATGGCGTCGGCGACCACGGTTGGCGAGTAGAACCCCAGTCGGAAAAGCGCTACCCGAGGGAGGCGGGGCGGCGTGGTGGCCGGTACGCACCGGCGTGGATCTTGCGGGACGAGGGCAAGGCCCTCCTCGGTTGTGATGCATCGCTGTAGGACCCCTGAGGGGCTTCGCTTGTAGAGCTCGTCCTCAATAACGGCGAAGGACTTTGCTCTTCTCGCGATGCGCCTGGCTCGGTTGAAGTCCTCAGGGAGGACCCCTCGGACGATCCAGTCGAGGTATGGCTTCCTCCAGTCCGGCTTGGGCTCGGCCTCTCGGTCCCTTCCGTCGATCTCCATGACCTCGGCATCCGATGCCGAGGACGTCTCGGAGGCCGAGGGAGCCTCGGATGCAGAGGGGGCCTCGGGCGTCTCCCCAGCCCCCGAGGGGAGGTCGGGGCGTTTTTCCGAGGCCTCTTCTTGCCGCCCGAGGGGCGGCAGAGGAGCCGCGAGGTCTTTGGTGAAGACGTCGGGGGAACTGGGGCCCTCCCAAAGAAGCGATCTTGGCGAGCTCGTCGGCGGCTTCGTTGTGCCTCGGACGACGTGGTTGAGCTCGAGGCCGTCGAACCTGTCCTCGAGGCGCGCACCGCCTTGCGATGCTGGCGTCCATCTTGGGGTCGTGGCAGCTCGAGTCCTTCATGACTTGGTCGATGACGAGCTGCGAGTCCCCTCGGACGTCGAGGCGCTTGACGCCAAGTTCGACGGCGATCTTCAACCCGTTGAGCAGGCCTTCGTATTCTGCCATATTATTCGATGCTGGGAAGTGAAGGCGGATTACGTACCGCATGTGCACCCGGGGGGGGAGACGAAGAGGAGGCCGGCGCCGGCTCCGGTCTTCATTAGGGACCCGTCAAAGTACATGGTCAACATTCCGCTGATTTGGGGTGGTGGTAGGCGAGTGTCGGTCCACTCCCGCGAGGAAGTCGGCCGAGGATCGAGATTTGATGGCCTTTCTTGGCGCGTAGGAGAGGGTCTCTCCCATAAGCTCAACGGACCACTTGGCGACCCGCCCCGAGACCTCCCGATTTTGGAGGATCTCCCTAACGGGAAGGAGGAAACCACCGTCACGGGGTGGGCGTCGAAGTAGTCTTGGGAGCTTGCGCCGGGTCGGGACCACCGCCAGAGCAGCTTTTGGATCTGCGAGTAGCGGACCTTGGTCTCGGACAAAACCTCGCCGATGAAGTAGACGGGCCTCTGGATTGGTAGTGTGTGGCCCTCCTCCCTGTCTTTCGACGACGATGGCTGCTTACCGACCACACGGGTGGTCGCGGCGACGCATACAAGAGGAGGGGTTCACCTTCGGGGGGGACGAGGATCGAGGCGCTGGTGAGGGCGATCTTGAGTTTGTCGAGGGCCTCACGGGCCTCGGAGGTCCGTGAGAAGCGCTCGGACTTTCTCGGGGAGGCGATCTGAGGGGCAGACCCTTCTCGCCGAGCAGCGAGATGAAAACGGCCGAGAGCCGCCGGGTAGCCCATGACTCGTTTGCACGCCCTTCAGGTCCTTGATCGGCCCCATACCCGTCACCGCGGTCACCTTCTCCGGGTTGGGCTCGATGCCGCGCTTGGAGACGATGAACCCAAGGAGCATGCCTCGGGGGACCCCGAAGACGCACTTCTCGGGGTTGAGCTTGACGTTCTTGGCCTTGAGACACTGAAAAGCGATCTCGAGGTCAGAGATGAGGTCGTCGGCCCCTTTGGTCTTGACCACGATGTCGTCGACGTAGGCCTCTACGGTTTCGCCAATGTGGTCGCCGAAGACACCCTGCATGCACCGCTGGTACGTGGCCCCTGCGTTCCTGAGCCCGAAGGGCATCGTTACGTAGCAGTACATGCCGAACGGGGTGATGAAGGACGTCGCGAGTTGGTCGGACTCCTTCATCTTTATTTGGTGGTAGCGGAATAAGCATCAAGGAAGGATAAGAGCTCACACCCCGAGGTGGAGTCGACTATCGATCAATGCGTGGTACGGGGAAGGGGACTTTCGGACATGCTTTATTTAAACTAGTGTAGTCTACACACATCCTCCATTTCCCACTCTTTTTCCTAACCATTACAGGATTAGATAACCACTCGGGGTGGAACACCTCCTTGATGAATCCGGCCGCCAAAAGCTTGTTCACCTCCTCGCCGATGGCCCTGCGCTTCTCCTCGTCGAATCGGCGCAGACGCTGCTTCACCGGTCTGGACCCGGCCCGGATATAAGGGAGTGCTCGGCGACATCCCTCGGAATGCCCGACATGTCGAGGGACTCCGAAAAAAATGTCGATGTTCGCGGAGAAAGTCGACGAGCACTGCTTCCTATTTGGGGTCGAGGGAGTCGCAGATTTTCACCGTCTTGCCGGACGAGGTGGAGGGGTCGAGCGGGACCTCCCTCACCCCGTCGGACGGCTCGAAGGTGTCGGCATGGCGCTTGGAGTTGAGAGCCTCGGAGACGGCCATGGCCTCGGCGTGCTCGATGGCCTCCACGTCGCTTGATTGAACAGCGTGCTCGTAGGGAGGAGCCAACGGTGATGACGCCGTTGGGGCCCGGCATCTTGAGAAGGAGATAGGTGTAGTTGGGGACTGCCATGAACTTCGCGTCTGTGGGGCGTCCGAGGATGCCGTGGTAGGTTCCTCGGAAGTCAACCACGTCGAAGGTGATGACCTCCTTGCGGTAGTTCGATGGCGTTCCGAAGACGACGGGGAGATCGATCTGCCCGAAGGGGCCAAGCACGCTTGCTCGGCACGATGCCCCGAAAGGGGAGTTGGAAGGTCGGAGGTGCGGACGCTCCATCCCCGAAATTTGAGGGTTTCGGAGTAGAGGATGTTGAGGGCGCCGCCGCCATCCGTCGGCATCTTCGTGAGCGAGCGTTGCCCGGCGACGGGGTCCACCACGGCGGGTATCTCCCGGGGCTCGGCGCGTAGAGCGGGTGGTCATCGATGCCATAGGTGATAGCGTCGGCCGACCACGGCAGGTACTGTGGCGTGGCGGGCGTCCGAGAACACCTCTCGGCGCTCGCGCTTGATGCGGGCGGGGGGGAGAGGTTCGGCCGGGAGGCCTCCGATGACCATGAAGACATCGTGGACTTAGGGAACCCGTCACCCTTGCCTTCGTCCTCCTTCTCCTTCTTCCTCTTGTCCTCGGGCGGGAGAAGTTTCTCGGTAGAACCGGCGGGGGCCAAGTCACACTCCCCCATGGTGTGCTTGGATGGGGAACTTGTGGAAGGGGCATGGCTTCTTAAGCATGTCGTCGAACGCCCCGGGCCCCGGGGGGCCTCGGGGTGCCTTGCGGTCGGCCGCCACGACGAGGTCATCCTCGGAGTCTTCCTCCTTCTTGCCTTGCTTGCTCCTCCGCTTGCCCCTTTTGTTCTTCGGCTACGGGCCGCCGCTGCGTCGGCTCCTTCATCCTTACGCTTCCCTTTGTTCCGGGCACCGCTGCGGAAGATGGCCCCACTGCTTCCTCGCCCAGGAGGCGAAGTTCGTGGGCCACCTCGAGCGGCTCGTTGGCGGTGGAGGGCATCTTCCGGCCCGGCTCGTGGACCCGACTCCTGCGGGTTGTCCCGTCTAGGAACGGCTGATAATGGCGGCGGGCCACATTGGGCAGCTCGGTGCACTTCTTGGAGAAGCGGCGGATGAAGTCGCGGAGTGACTCGTCGGACTTCGCGGCGGCAACAAGGAGGTCCTGGGGTTCCTGTGGCGCACGTATGTGCCCCGAAATTTCCCACAGACCTTGACTAGATCGCCAGCTCCAAAGATCGTGCGGGCGGGAAGGTGCTCCGGCCATGCCCGAGCGGCATCGCAGATGATGAGGAGGAAGGTTGCGGATGATGAGCTGTCGTCGTCCGCCCGCCTTGGCCAAGCAAGCAGGCGGTAGTCGTTGAGCCGGACCTCGGGGTTCGTTTCTCCCGAGTATTTGGTGAGGTTGGCGGGTGGCGGGCGAAACGGGAACCGAAGCGCCGCGGGATTGCCCGGCCGGGCGCGAGGCCCGGGGTCCAAGGGGTCGTCGCGGTCCTCGTCGATGTCGCGCCTGCCACCCTGCGTGGGCTGGCGGTCGCGTTCGTCCCAGCGCTCGCCCCCCCTCACGATGTTGTGCGCCGCCGTCGTTGAGGCTACCGCGGTTGTCTTGGATGCGCTCGCGAGCCGGCCTTCGCGATCAAGATGGCAGGTCGGGTTCGGGCGGGTGGAGCATCCGCGGACCCGCCCCCAAAACCCGATACAAAAACCCGCCTGCCCCGAACCCCGATTCGGGTGAAAATCTGCACCCGCCCCCGAACCCGACGGGGACCCGACACCCGACGGGGCACCCGAAACCCGAGCATACTTGAACATGTGAGTGGTAAACAATATAGGACACTCGATCTGGTAGCGTGATATATTACAAAAGATTTGCTACCAAATAAAAAAAGAAGAGTTACAGCCAACTAGTGCTCATAAAATTTGAAGGACAAGCAAGTAGCACACAGTCACACGGACATGCAAGGCTTGGGAAGCGGATGAATAGATAGATTAAAATAGTAGATGTCACAAGGCATGCCCGGGATTCGTGGTTTGCATGTGCGGCGGGCGCATCGCCAGAAGAAGCGGCGACGCATCAACCAGCCGAGCCGTCTTTGTGCGCCCCGGTCACCGCTTGCCGCCACGGCCACTTTGCCTTGGCCTTGCGCCGATGCCGCCATGGCCACTGCCATGGCTTGGCCCAGGGAGGCTGAGAAGGACGGCTTCCGGAGGACGGCGGCCGAGGGGTATGGTGTGGATGGGAGAGGGATTAGGGATTGAGAGCTTGCTTATATACATAGGGCTTCTAGTTGGGGTTTGGACCAGATTTGTGGGCTCTAGTGGCTTAGTTTTCGGGCCCGTGGGCCCCGGGGAAAATACAAACCCGCCCCGAACCCGCCCGTTAGGGGCCCCGAACCCGACACCCGCGGGGCAAAAGCAGACCCGCCCCGCCCCGCCCGGGTCCAAAACCCGTGGGTTTCGGGTCTAAACCCGACCCGTTGCCAACTTTGCCGCGAGGGATCTGGTGGGACAGAGGCCTCGCGTTCCTCCCGGGGACGCAGCGGGTTCCTGCCCGTCCTTCGCCGAAGGCGTGAGGCTGAGATCTCGGCTTTCTTGGGGCGCGGGGCGGTCTCGATGTAGCCCCGCATCTCGTCGCGGATGCGGCGCCCTTCCGAGGTGGAAGGCTCGGCATTGCTCGGAGGAGTAAGGCCGCTGCGGCAACGCTCGCTCGCCGCTGGAAGACGGGAGGATGCTCTCCCTTCGCCGCTGGACGCATCCTCTCGTGGACGCCGCGGGAAGGCCGCCGCGGCCGCTGGGCTCGTGTTGAGCGCCAAGGCATGGTTGCCTTGCTCAAGCTGCCGATCTTCCGCTCAGCCGGAGACGGTCGTGGTCGAGCTGGCCCCGAGGTCGCCGGATCTCGCTTCCACCTGTGTGTCGGCGCTGCTCGCGAGGCGTGGTTGCCGCATCCTCCGCCTCCCTTGGAGTGGCCGCGGGGCGGCGGGGTCCATCGCTTGACCCGGTGGACGGAAGCACTCGGATCCACCGGGTCGCGATCACCGGGGCGTCCCGGCGGCATGCCTAGGGGTCGCGGGTCCCGATCTCCGCTGCCGCTGCCGCTGCCTTCGGCGCCGAGGTCGCGAACTTCCACGCGGAAGCATTCGCGCCGGGTCGCATGTCGTCCGGGAGTCGGAGTCGGGTAGTCAAGGCTAAGGCGTGTTCGGGACGAACCCCCACGGGCTCCGTATCCTCGAGATAACGCCGGATCGGGTGGATGTAGCGTGCCGGGAAGCGTCGCTGCTCCTCTGCGATCAGGTACTCCTCGTAGGCGTGGTTGGATCCATCGGGGGACGTCTGCGTCGGGGTGCTCCATGGAGCGCCGCCGATGGCGTGGATGCCTCCCTCGGGCTCCCATGGTGGTGGAGACCAATCTTTGCAAGACGTAGCGGCGGCGTTGGCCATGCCAAGCGGTGGCGGTGGCGGCGGCGGGCGCCCCCACAGGAGGTGTCGCCCGGTACTGCCGGCGCAGCGAGGTCCTCCCCTGCGGTGCCGGCGTCACGGTGCGTCCGTCGTGCACGGGCGGGAGCGAAGCCGTGGCGCCTCTGCGCCGGGCCGGTGATGGGTCCACCGGGGGCCCCGTCGGGAGGTTTCTGAACTCGGTAGGGAGGAGCTCCATGTCGTCTTGGACTCCGGTCGACACGAACTCGAGCTCACCGAACCGGGTCGTGGTCCCCGGCTCCAAATGGGTGAAGTGGAGGAAAGTTGGGGAAGCCGCCCCGAGGTGTCGACGCGTCTCTTTGGCCATCCCGGAGGTTCGGCGGGGAAAAGAGACGAAACACGCCACAGGCCCCTACCTGGCGCGCCAACTGTCGGTGCTAGAACTGGTGGCCCTTGCCCCGACGAGTGAATTTGAGGTGCGTGCTCCCAGCTCCGGATGGTGTGCAAGATGGACACAAGGGTTTATACTGGTTCGGGCAAATGAAGGCCCTACGTCCGGTGGGGTGAGGAGAACTTGTATTATCTTGCAATAGAAGTGCTTGTAGGTAGGGTGTACAAGCAGTGTGAGAGAGGGACCCAGTCCCAAGTCTCGTGGTGATTGAGTGAAGTGCCAATATCGAGCTTATGGGTGCGTCTATGTGAGCCTGTTGTCTCACGGGCCCCCGCCTGCCCCTTTTATAGCCGTAAGGGGGTAGGGGAGTTACATAGAGTTGCCGTATGTGAGAAGCCGCTCTTTTCTCCTGGTTCAAGGCCTCGGAGCCCGCCGCCATCCTTACGCCGAGGCCTCGGTGTGGGCCCTTGCACCGTTGTTCTTTGGGCGGGGGGGGCATGGGTGTGGCTGCGAGGAGTCGCATCCCCCTGCCCCTGTCAACGGAAGGAGCGGATGTCCCCGTAGGAGTTGATAGAGAGGCCGGGGAGTCGTATCTGTTCCCCGATAGCGTCTTTGTAGCTTTGACTCGCCCCGGTCCCGAGGCTCGGAGGGCCTCGGCGCTGTCGCCCGACGCGGGGTGGTTGGCACAGGGAAGAGCCGTCATCGGGGCAATCGGCGCCCATCCGGGCTCGAGAAAACCCGGGAGGCACTGTTGCTTTGACCGGTGCCCTACTTGGCCCGACTCCGTGCGACGGGATGATACTTGGTGGCGACCCTTGGCTTGGCGGCCGCCGCCTGGGGCCTCGGTGACTTGACTGTCGGAAGGGTCGACAACACGGTGCCCCCACGTGGCGTGCATGGCCTCCACCGTGGAGGATAACGTAATCCCGAGAGTCGTGACGGGACGCCCCCATCCCCCCGCCGGGGGATAGCGTTACTCGACAAGCACCGTGGGAAGGCGGCGGCGGATATACATCAAGTCGAGGCCCGGGTTTGACCAGAAGTGCGGCGCGCCTGGCCCGAGGCCTCGCCGCCGGGGGCTCGGGCGAGGCGGAAGACGGACGCTCGTCCGAGGCCCGGGCGCCGGGGCTCTTGGCCGAGGCGGAGAATGGATTCCCGTCCGAGGCCCCAACGCCGGGGGGCTCGGGCGAGACGGAGAATTGGCTCGCTCGAGCCCTTGGCGGGTGGGCTCGGATGGGCCAGAGGCCGCGCGCTTGCTCTTGTGCCCCGGCGTTGTGGCCCAGCCTAGAGCCGCGGGAGGTCCGTTGCGCTGGGCTTTCCTTAGGGGCCCTTATTTTGGTCCCCGACACTATCTATCTAGGTCCCACCCAGGAAAAGAAAAAATCTATCTACCTAGGTCCTGTATGGGCCCAGCCCTTCCAAGTACAGACCGTACCAAGCCCAAATCCAATCCATTTGTTTTCGTCCTCCAGATACCCTTTGCTTCCATTTGTTTGTTTTAATTAGCACAGTAAATTTCAGTTTTTTTTTTTATTTTGCGAATTCAGTACTACACAGCGGATACAAAAGAAGGGTGATAGATGTTGATGCGTACGTGATATCCATGCCCGCGCGACCGCCGTGGGCAGCCCCCTGCCACAGAGTATGCCGTCGTCGTGTACTCGATGGCGCCGGGGTATGAGACGGCGGCCAGATTCAGAGGGTGCCGCATCAATGGTGGCTCCGGCGGCGGCGTCCATTACGCAGACGTCGTTGTGTTCCTCCTTGCCGACCTCCTCCACGGGCAGCAGCCGGGGATGGATGGGATGCCCATCTCCTCACACTAATCGGGGGATATAGATCAGATCAACTTGGAGAGGAGAGGCCGTGCGTCGGTGCGGGGAGCCCCGCCGCCGCCGTCGCTCCGCTCGGTGGTCCACTCTGACATCGACGTACTCCTAACTCTGATTCTCTGAACAAAAGGTTAAGTGTGTGCAAGATTTGGGCTGGGCGTGGTCTGGGCTTGGAAGGGCCAGGCCTATGCAGACAGATGATGATTATGAAGATATTTAATTAATTCGAATTTGATGGGATTCTTTTCAGATACGTGTAACTTTTAGAGAGAGTGTATGTACAGAAGCAGTTTGAGGAGCAGCAATTGGATTGTTAGGAAATCCCATGATTATGATTAGAGGAAATAAAATATACTGTCCTAGATAGAGAAGAATGTAGCTTAGCCCATGCTCGTGCTACAGTACAGTTTCAGAAAATCCCAGCACGAACAACTGGTTTTCTCTACTAAATATATATCCTTGTGAAACAAAGAACGATATATGATTTGACAACTAGTCAGCTAAGTGGAAGCAACTGTTATGACTCGTTAGTCGTCCCTTATTCAGGTTTTACAAATATCCGGAAGCTTACACACATTTGCTATCTCTGATGCACATTTGTTGGGAGTTACGAATAATTTATTGAAAGAAAAGAAATAGACATGGAAGAAGTATCTTTCATCTTAATAAGCCACGGGCTACTTTGAGTCCATCCGAAGGAGTGGTGGAACGGAAAAGGAATTATTTTGAGCCAAGGGAAATGAATGATTCATGGGCATAGATCAGCTCTTCATTGTCGACAAATCTCATCATAAAAATATCTTGAGATTTGTTAGTCTTCTACTTACATGTAAGCAGTGAAGTTGGGATTTCAATTTCACAAGGAGACAGACAGTCGGCTGGGAGCAACGAATCCTTTTTGCCCAAAAAGCAGCAGGATTGCAGGGCAGGAACACGATGTCCAAGCATTTCCCTATTACTCCCTCTATCTCAAATTATAAGTTATTCTAAGAATCTTAGAGAGTTAAATTTTTTTAAGTTTAATTAAATTTATATAATAAAATAATAATATCTATAACACTAACTAAGTATTAGTTATATTTTTATTGTATACCTATTTGATATCATAAATCTTTATGTTTTTTCTATAATTTTAGTTAAATTTAAAAATTTAACTCTCCAAGATTCTTGCAATAACTTATAATTTGGGATGGAGAGAGTATATGTTTAGCAGTAATTAGAATCTGAATTTAAACTTGGATCATATTCATAGAAGATCTTTCAAATAAAGCCATAATACTCTTTGAACTCCACTCTCAGTTCTCATAAACTCACCTTAATTCTTGCTGCCGTAAAGCCATAATACTCTTTGAACTCCACTCTCAATTCTCATAAACTCACCTTAATTCGGTAAAGCGCTGTTTTGCTACTCTGCTGTTTCTGCACAAAAGAAATTTAAACACAGCGACGCAGTCTGCACCAAAGGCGCTGCTATGCACGTTGGAAGGCCTCTTTACTGGGCCGCAGACTATTATTTTATTAGATGGGCCTTGTTGCTGATTAGGATGCTGGGCTGCTGGCCGTCGGATGGCCAAGGAACGGCACTCTGTGGAGTCCCTCTCTCAAGTCGTCTTTCTGGCGAGCAGAAGAGACTCATCGAGAGGTAGAAGACGACCGACGGCGTCGAGCAGCAGAGAGAGAGCAAGCAGGGGGAGGCCGCCAGGCCGAGATGACGATCCGGTTCGTGCTGTTCGTGAACAAGCAGGGCCAGACGCGGCTGGCGCAGTACTACGAGCACCTCTCCCTCGACGAGCGGCGCGCCCTCGAGGGCGAGATCGTCCGCAAGTGCCTCGCCCGCACCGACCAGCAGGTCCGTCCGTCCGTTCCTTCTCACTGCCGGCCGTCCTTCTTCCCCGCGTCCCCTCCGCTGCCTCGCTCCCCCCTGATCCGCTGGGATCATCGCCCTCCTTTCCGGATCCACGAACCTGCTGGTTTCGTGTTGGATCGTCCTGGATCTGGATCGGGACAAGGGAGGGGTTTCCTGATTTTCTGAGACTCCCGCTGGTTTTCGTGTTGATGCAGTGTTCGTTCGTGGAGCACCGGAACTACAAGGTCGTGTACAGGCGCTACGCCTCCCTATTCTTCCTCGTCGGCGTCGATAATGATGAGGTGTGATTCCCCACCCCCCTACACCTTCTTCTCCCAATCTCTCCTCTCCTCTCTTCCCTTGGGAATTCAGGTCTATGTCATGCCATTTTGTCTGAACTGTGGATGGAGTCGATTCCCATTGCTATAGCGTGGGTTTAGCTGCTGCCATCTATCTGTCCCCAGCCATGGTTGTGACGAAAATGGTCTGGCAGGAAACAACATTATGCAGAACCTGCGAACCACAAAGGTTACATAGACCTCAAATTCAAAGAAAAGCAATGATTTATTTAACTTACACCTTGTCTATGGTACTGTTATGCTTGTGCAAGTCTGAATTTCGTTCACTCTACTGTTATCATCCTCTATGAATGAATTCGAATTATTTGTCACAGGTCAAGCAATATTTAATATTGTAAACAGAAGAGGAAAAAATGGTCTTTGCTTGATGCTATGGATTTAGCTCCTGTACATATAATTCTTTTCATGCAAAGGAATTGTTAGTCACTACTCAATTAGATTTAGTGTGGATGACAGTTCCTACAGAGATCTCAAGCGAATAATCTTTCATAGGATTTTCTTACTTTTACAATTACGACTAATTTGTCCTTGATGCCCATTTGTTAAGGCTACTCTTTTTTGTCACTGTGCATAAGGTTAGTCAAGGGAATCATTAGGAATATTCTCAAGGGGTCCTACCAAAATAATATCTACATATGTACTTTTGACAAACTCACCATATTCTTTTCCTAATAGTCACAGGGAACCATCTATGGTACTGTTATAGTTATGCATGTCCTAATTTAGTGAATTTATATCATCCATCCGTCACAAATTTTTGATTTTTTTTTATTGCGGATCGACCAAAAAATACTCCATCTGTCAATTTAAGGCATTTTCTGATTTGGAAAATTTTATGCTTTGCAATTTTTGACTGACAGTTGTTTGAATTATTTAGTATAAGTTTGCATGAATACTGTAATAGCTTTGTGTTAAAAGGATTGTTAACTTGATATTAATTTTGTAGTAATTAGCACTCTGTTGCAAATAAGTCAAAGGTCAAAATCTAGTTTAGAAGACTTCTTTAAGATGGAATGAGTATATATCTGTTCAATGAAAATTAGCATGCAGTAGGATATATTAGGAATTGATCTGCCAGTGCCCAATAGGTATGAAGATCTCAACCATATCATCAGATAAGGTTTCTACTGAGTTATCCTTTGATGGCAGCATTTGCTAGGGATGTATATTTGTCAGTTCATTAATTCTGAAATAGACACATATCTGACTGAATAAACTTTTGTTTGATAATATTTCGTGACATTTTGATGGGCCCTTCGGAAATTTATTACATACACTGTGAAATTACTGCACTGCATATCTATCTATATCTTGTTTCTTCTACTTCTCTCGTTTTTACTTTTAAGTGCCTTTCTTAGAGTGAATATAGTTGTAGTTTCCAGTACCCTTTTTTGTGAATTAGGATTTTTTATTTTGGCTAGTAGTTTTTTTGGGGGTGTAAAGTTTCATTATTTGCCAAGATCTTCCTCTATACATGTCTTACTGCAAATTGCATATGCAAATCAGTGCTTTTGTAATGTTTGTGTTCAATTTGACTGAATTCCAGTTTCTTGTTTCAAGTTGTCAAGCACTACTAGATGCACCTTCTGACAAATTTAAATGAGTGCCTCTGGATTTGTATCTTCTGTTGCAATTTAACTGCAATCCAAATTTTTCAAGTTATCAAGGGTTACTAGATAGTAGATGTAATTTCCATTCCTTGACCTACAATTCTTGTTTTAGGTATTTCCTCCCTCTGATTCAAAAATTAACAATGCATCCATTTCATTCCATTTTGCAGAATGAGTTAGCTATCCTTGAATTCATACATCTTTTGGTGGAAACTATGGATCGCCACTTTGGCAATGTGGTAAGCTTATGCTGTTATGCAAACCCAAGTGTTTTTCTCTCAGTTATCATTGTACAAATATGCATGTGATGGGGGTTGATGTTTTTTTCCCCTCTCTTGGCCAGTGCGAGCTTGATATCATGTTCCATCTGGAGAAAGTGCACTTCATGTTGGAAGAGATGGTCATGAATGGTTGCATTGTGGAGACAAGTAAACAGAACATCTTGGCACCCATACAACTTATGGAGAAAACTTCCTAAAATAGTTAACCATTTGTCTTGTTTTCCATTCTCTTCTTCTTAGCACATTTTCCTCTGTTCCCTTCCATAAATTTTCCCTCTATGTGAAAGTGCAAACAATCTCTGTAAGCATGTTGTATTGAATTGACCTGATTATGTGCTTTCAGATAATCCTGTTTTCATGTATGCCTTGGCTTTGACCACTTATATGTATAAAAGGTATATTTATCTTAAGAAAAAACTGGTTTATCATAAAAACAGTAATTTATTGTTACATTTGTATGTAATTTGTTGTAGATAATTAGAAGTATGAGGGCGCGCCGTTTCGCTGCCTCTCGGCATGGCCACGATAGTGCGATTTCTTTGGACCCGTCCGATATGGTTTCCATGGTTCGAGATCATATTGTTCCTATTTACTGGTTTACCCACCGCCGCCCCGTACCTTGCCGATCCATCACTATCATCGAAACAACACCAGCGAACCATCGATCCAACGGCGCGGCCTCTCAGCATGGCCCACGATAGCTTTGGTTTCTTTGGACCCATCGATATGGTTTTTATGGTTCGGATCATATTGTTCCTATTTCGATTTACCCTTTGCCGCCGTACCTTGCCAATCCATCACTATCATTGAAACAACACCACCGAACCATCGATCCGTCGCTCTCATATTGCGGTATTGTTTTGTTTTTGTCTCCCCGCTCTTAAAAGCTATCATCTTGTCTGCGCATGCTCCCGTCATATATGTAGTTTGCTTTTCTTTTTTTGTCCTCTTCTTGTAGGGGCATAGCTCATAATACATTTCTTATTTGCCGTATTTCTAAAGGATCTCCACGGTGCCCTCTCATTGCCTATATAATCATCATCTTCTTTGCTGCTCCACGGTGCCCGCTCATCTGCCATTGTCTTTCTTATCTTCTTACAATATTGTCTACTCGAGACACTCGTGTAGCCCACTAAAAGTTCAGCTACAAAACATTCGGTCCCAGAATATCAAGTCAGATATAGTGAAACTCATGGTTCCATAAAGAATGTTAGAAAAAATAACAATGAAAACAACTTCTACACATTTAATTTAGTGAACCCCCCGTACCAAGAAATAATGCAATTAAATTTACTGAGCACGAAATCCACGTGTTTAAATTATGTTAGATCTTTTTTTTTCTAGGAATTGGTTCAACAATAAATAAATTATGTCATCTTACCATGCTTCTTGTTGCTTTTGAACTTGATATCTTTATGTATGGATATGATTTTATGCTTCCTATAGGTGATCCGCCAATCATGTTTTATGGAGGGAGTCTCTGCTAGCAATCCGAGGAAGAGGCTTCGGGGAGAAGGCTCCTCTTCCCACCCAGGTGCGCTCTCTTGTTGCTGCATTATATATTTGCTTGTTGTGTATAAGCAGGAAATTTGCTATCAATGTCGCAGGAATTGTTACACTATCTACTGGGAAGACGATACGGGCGAGGCGGGGGAGCGTCGAAGATCTATAATAAGAGCCAAGAAAGAAGGTAATTATTGATATATGTTTATAGTCTCCGGATAAATTAATGTGTGCTCGGGATGACAAATTTATTTTTGAACCTTGTAGCTAAGGCTACGAGGATCCCGTGCTTGAAGGAGCGAGAGGGAGAGCAGGGAGTGCCGCACGGCAAAAGCAAGGTCAAAGAAAGAAAAGAAAACGGATTCCTCCCTGAGGGACCATGTCGGCCCTCTTCCCTGCAACCAAGAAGCCAAAAACCTGCAGCTTTTGCATTGGGAGAGAAACTATAGCTTTCTTCAACCCTGACTTGGTCCGCGTCGCCGCGTGCTACACCCATAGCTGGCGTTGCTTGGACGTGCCACCAGCGGCGTCCTCACAAGCACCACCCGACCACCTCCACATCCCGCCTCACCGCGTTCCCTGCGCGCCCCGCCGTGTCTCGGTGAGCGAGCCATACGCCACCACGCTTGGCTAAGCTTGCCTCGGTGAGCCCTCGCCTCAATGCCACCATCGCACTTGCCGTTCGCACGGCATCGTCGTGGGCCATGCTGCCCATTTTCGCTCGGAGGTCTCCTGCTTCCGTCCTCACCAAGCCTGCCGTCGTGCTCGTGCACACTCATGCCTCACCACCATATGCTGCCCACGCCAGGCCTGCCACCCACCAGCTCATCGGTCGCCTGCCACCCACCAGCTCATCGGTCGCCTCCCGCCGTGCGCAAGCAGCGCGTGTACTGCCCCTTTCCAGTGGTCATCCGCTGATGAGGAGATGACCACGCAGACTGGACCTTTCTAATCGGGAGAAGAAACGGGAACAGAGAGGAGAGACAAGATTGGGAAGCAAGAAAAATAAAAGAATGGATTGGTTGAATTTTATTGAGTGCCCACGTACCAAACAACTTACTGTGAGCTATAAGGACCAATATGGCAACTACTTCATTTGTCATTCATTAAAAAATTTTAAATGCTCTTAATTTTGTGTGGGAGAAATGCAATAATCTGGCATATTTGGTAGAGTCAGAAAGATTTTTTTTTAAAAAAAGGACGCCCCTTTTTTGTTTATATGTGCATAAGTACACTACCACCAAAATGAAAATATGTAGACATGCTCAGCCTCTTTGAGTTTTCACGTTCCATACTCAATAATACATGTGCTATCAACAAGTTCGGAAAAAAAAAACAAGTATTAGAAGTATGAGGGCACACCGTCTCCGCGGCCTCTAAGCATGGCCACGATAGCCTGTTTTGCTAGACCCATCTAATATGATTTCTATGGTTCAGATCATTCTGTTTCTATTTTAGCATTCAACTCTCGCTCTTATCATGCATGATACTAGCATTGATCCGTCCCTTTCATTGTGCATGCTTTTTTGTCTTCTTCTATAAAGAGCATAGCTCATGCATGCACTCGTGCACTCTCACTCTCATCCATACTGTCATTGATCTGTCCCTTTCATCATGCATACTCTTTTGTCTTCTTCTCTAGAGTATACACTCACTCTTATCCGATACCGTCCCTTTCATCATGCATGTTTTTTTTGTCTTCTTCTCTAAAGAGTATTGCTCATGGATGCACTCATGCATGATTTTCTATTTGTCTTCTTCTTTGAAGAGTATAGCTATCGATATTTTTTGTAGTGCAATAAAATCATAATGGCTGAAGGGATTCAAAATATAGCTATAAAATACCATGAAGAAAGACAACTTAATTAAAATAATCTAATAAATAGTCTAATAATAAATCTATAAAATATAAGAAGACTATAAATAGTATATATCAATTGCTAAATTTGAATGGATAAAAATATATTCCAAAAGTATATAAATAAAAATAAAATACGAATCAGGTCCTCTTATATACTCTTGCTAAACACGGAAATCAGGTCCTCTGCTTCGTCAGCGTACTCGGTGACCTCTGACGATCTAGATCCATAGGCTAGGCTTGAACTCCCAGCACTGGCCCGGGTACTTCTACTCCTTCCTTGTAATAAAATATTCTTTGAAAATAACCTTATGTCCTAATAGAAAATCCACAATATGTTAACAGAGTAACGCATTTTTTAGGACAAAGAAGTTTATCATGGTCTGGATTTAAATGAAAGGTTGGTATATGCTGAGTTTAAAAAAGTTGGAATTTAATTGCTGAAGAAAGCAGGCTAGGAATCCTATGACACCTGTCTCGTCATTACGTTTCACCATCAATGTGTCACGTTCACCCTGTTGGGTCACATCCGATCTTGTTCACCCACGTTTTCTTTCTCCCTCTTTTCTGCACTTGCGTCGCTCCTCCATTTTCACCCCGGCTTTCGTATTCCACATCTCCGTGTGGCCTCAGTCATTCGCTTGTCTCACGTCGCGTGAAGTCGGCTGCTTCCCCTAGAGCGTGATGCCGCAGCCATGCCCCCAAGCCGTCGATGCTGGCACACTGAGCCCAGCCCCACCTGTCGATCTCTTGACCACTGTAGACTAGTCAATCTTCTCGAAGACGCCTCGCCTAGATCTCTACAAAAAGTGAGCCACCCCAGTTGCTTTTCACCCACACCCCACACTCGCTAACCATCCCCAACCTTCTTCCTTCCTGAGCAGAAGTCCATGGCCTCACAAGAGCCATGATGCCCTTGCCATCAGTATATCCACCCTTCCATCCAGCCCATAAGGCAGGTGGAAGGAGTTTGGACTAGCACCACCTGTCAGGGCGTAGAGGGATTTCCCAAGCTTCTGTATACCACCACGCAGTGGCTGGGAATCCGAGACCACCCCGTGTATGAAGGTTGTGAGTTCGTAGAGCATGGCACTGAGCGGTGTGAGGTCACGGTCTACATTGGGAAGAGTGAGAACTCTCCCTGTGCAGATGGTTGGAGCGCCACCACCGTCGACTTTCGCTTCTCCGACACCTATCAAGCTGTAGCTCGTAAAGCCTGCGAATCCTGTGCCAGATTTATGGGGATTCCCTTGCCCGCACCCCAAAGAGGTTCTTTCCGCCTACGGATCGGGACTCTCCATTCTGGAGAACCCGCATGGAGACTCTGCAAAGGCACCTCCGGCAAGTAGTCAACCCCACCGTGGTATCTCTGGCCACGTATCTACTGGCCCTAGATGAGCACCACGAGCAGCTTGCCTCTGAGCTGAGGAAGTGCATCACGCGAGCCGAGGAGGTGGAGCATTTTAGCCGGAAGCTCCATGTGAGCCTTGCCGTGGCACACTCCCAAGCCGCCGCCGCCGAGAGCCGGGAGACCGTCACCGCCGAAGCCATGCGAGAGGAAGGAGACCGCTCCGCCAAGCAGCTGAGAGACGCCTATCTCTTCGCCCGAGACCACCGGAGGACGCCTGCCCCAGCCGTGCAGCAACCCCCGGTCCTGGAAGGAATACCCATCTGTCCCTGGGAGCGGGAGAGGAGTGTGGCAGCACCCACCGTTCCGCCACCCACTCCCGTGGAAGCCTCTGAGGTGGAGTCTCCCCTTCTCTGCACGTAGTCCAACCCCATCGGAGAACCCCAGGAGAATAGTCGTGAAGCCCTCTGCCTCGACGAAGTAGATTAGCTACCTTGGGAGAGATGTACCATGGTGCTGTAGCACGTATCCTTGCCTTCTCCAGATGTTGTACCCTCCATTGTATTTTGAAGCAGTGTGTTTGTCTGGCGGCCTAGTGATGTTGTGTATGGTCGTCTGAAAAAGCATATCATTTCCTGCAATAATTATGTTTATGTGTGTTTAATATCTTGCTAATCATAACTAGTCAGGCTAGTTAGGTTGTCGCTTTAAGTTCTAGGTAGCAGTATAACTTTTTCGTATAGTTTTAGACCTGTGCGAGATGACCGTTGCCATCCTCTTTCCCTTTACAAATTGATGCCCTCGGCTCTCTCATTTTCACATCTGTACCAGACCACTCCCCTTCTTTTTCCTCAATCGCTCACGCGCCACCACGTCACGTGAACCCTCTCCCCTCCCTCTCCTTTTCCCCACTCAGGCTCGAGTGCGGAGCGCACTATGGCCGTTGGCCGCCCCACCACGTGACCCGCCGTCGTTTTCCTCCCTCTCATCCTCATCATTCTTGATGCGCCGCACAACACAACCACTCGCCCTCCCCGCTGAGCTATAAACGTGACCCCGAGCCCTCCCTTCGCCACCCAACTCTCCATCTCCACAACGCAAAAATCGTCAAGCAAATCTCTCCCCTCGATGAAGCTTGGCTAGATCGAAGAGAAGCTAAGCGGGGGGGAGGAAGGATTTGCGGGCCAGTGCCCTGCGAGTCAAGTCTAGCTCGAGGAATCGATCTTCGGAGATCACCAAGTGCACCGGCGAAGCGCAGCTCTCGATTTCCATTCCCGGAGGTTGAGTCTAGCCTCAGAGTTCATAATGATTGAATTCATGTTAACTTGTTTCTGGATGTGTTGGACATACGCCATGATCTGGATTATCATCATCTTATTGTTTCTCCATTGTCCCCGTCTTGCTCTTTTGCTTTGGATTGATTGTTTAGGTGTGTTGAATTGCTTCGGTCATGTAATCTCCCATTACTTCAGATCTATGCGGTGTGCTCACGTTTTCCTCGTTCTCTTTACACCGCTCTGAATCTTAGGACAAGATTTTTTTAAAGGGGTAGGCTGTAACACCCCGGTGTTACGTACTTAACCTCTTGCTAAATCATCTCATAAACATCATCATGTAAATTTAAAATGAATCAACTTCCATTTTGCTACACTATAGTAATTCTTTCCGCTGTCATATAATGCTCTGATTCAATGTAAGCATGTGATGTAAGAAATATAAGATTGTTGTAAACTTTCCCTTATTTATGATCCTGATGAAAACTGTGGATCTTTGAGTTCTCCCGTTGGGTGTGCTCGACGGAATCGATTAAATTAGTGCGCTCCCTTGAGTACTTAATGTTTAATGGAAGACAAGTACTCTTGTGAGTGTATTAATTTAGACGGTTCCGCCACAGTACATGAGGCGATCTCGGATTCCTAGCCACTGCGTGGTGGTATACAGGAGCTTGGGAAATCCCTCTATGCCCTGACAGGTGCTGCTGGTCCGAACTCCTTCCGCTTGCCTTATGGGTTGGATAGGATGGTTGGTAAACTGAAGGCAGGGGCATAGTGGCTCTTGTGAGGCCATGGGCTTTTGCTTAGGAAGAAAAAATATTAGGGGAATGGTTAGCAAGCGTGGGGGTGTGGTGAAGACAACTTGGGTGACTCTTTTGTAGAGATCTAGGCAAGGCCTCTCCGAGAATATTGACCAGTCTATAGTGGTCGGGACGGGTCGACAGGTGGGACTGGGGCTCAGTGTGCTGGCATCGGCAGCTTTGACCGCATGGCCTTGGCATCACGCTTGAGGAGGAACAACAAACTTCACGCGATGTGAGACGAGTGAATGACCGAGGCCACGCGGGGATGTCGAGTACAAATGCAGGGGTGAAAACGGAGGAACGACACGGGCGCAAAAAGAGGGAGAAAGGAAACACGGGTGAACAGGACCGAACGTGACCCAATGGGTGAATACGATACAGTGATCGTGAGCAGCGTGACGGGACAGGTGTCATAGGATTCCTGGCTTGTTATGTGCTAACCAATAATTTCTAGCCTTTGAATCATCCTCTGTTTTTTATTTTTCTCTTTCTGCTTTTCCTTGAATACATCTGGAATCCACCACACACTGTCACAATATATTGAAGGGTGTCTTGGTGACTTGGGGAGGTAGAAGGGTAGCCGAAGGGGCATTTTATAGGCGATCAATGACAGCGTTAGGGGGAGTGGGTGCTCGCCATCATTGACAGCATTGAGCGGGCATCGCGGGGCTAAGCTGATGGCACTACACGGTGTCGTGGGGGACAGCACCGGCAGCCTCGTGGGGTGCAGAGGTGACAGCACGAGCAGCGTCACGGGGCGGTGGTGCGGTGTTGGTCCTATGGCTACGTGCATGGCTTTTGGATGCAGTCTGTTGTGTACTCTTCCGGGTTGCACTGGTATGGAATAAATGTAGCTGGCTCCAGTAGCTCCTGACTTGTTATTCTCCTGGCTTAGTTTTGTTTTATTTGTGTGGTCATGTTATGCTTACCACTATTTTGGCAGCCTCCCACACAACCTGCACAAAGGGACACACATGTCCGTGAATAATAGAACATTGTGGATATGCCGCCCACGCCTCCACCAACCGAGGCCTCCTAATAAATTTCTAAGATAGAGTCAGCCGATGGAGAAAAGATTCTCCTGATGACTCAGGCACCACCAAGAGATGGCGTCTGCCCTCTTTCCATCCCCCTGATGGATTTTCCAAGCTACGAAGAATGATCTAAGTGGAAAAAGGTCCCTCAAGAACCGTCACTGTAGTGCTTGTTATTTCCACTAATAATGTAATAGCACATGGTGTTGTGCTTTGGGTTTAATGATGTTAGTTGTTTGAATTCCACTTGATCTAAGTAGAAAAAGGGTCCCTCAAGAACCCACACCGTGTAGTGCTTATTATTTCCACCAGTAATGTAATTCCCCATGGTGTTGTGCTTTGGATTTAATGATGATGTTAGTTGTTTGAATTTCACTTGAGCAAACATTTCTCTACACCAACATGCCAATCATTCTATTACATAACACTATGATGAAAAAAATACATATTAGCTTTTTTGAGATATTTTTTAGTACAGCGTACATATGATTCCTAAGATTTGATATACCAAGAAGGTCATCTTCGACAACATGGTAATACAAAAATCAATTAGCTTCCATTGAGATACTTCCGAGTACCACATATACATGGTCTCCAAAGTTTTATCTATCAAGCAGATCACCCGCAGCGAAGCGCGGGCACAGGTGGCTAGTTTGAATAGAATAGTAATGATCAAAGGTGAATATTTGGGGTTGGTGTTGAATGATGGATAAATCTGACTAGGAACATCTTGTTGTTATGATTATGTGATAAGTACCACATTGTCACTTGTTCACAAGAATGATTGTCTGTGAAATGATGGCCAATTTTGGTCTGTTTATGTTAGTGGAAAATGTTTCTTGTCCTGTGATAACTACAATAGATCATGTTAACTCCCAGAATCTCGAGCTATTTATAATACTCTGATGTAGCTATATTGTGCTTACATAGACAAGAAAAATATGATTTGGACTGCCATTGCCCATTGATCACTGTCATTGGCACAAGTATCTCTCTTTACAGTTTTACCTATGTATCTTCATACATTTTTTTTCATGGCCTTTTCCTCCTTAACTTATTAGTTCAATTCTTGTTGAACCAAATCAGGTGCTTTGTGATGAAGTTCTATTTTGATAACCAACTCAAGTAAAAGTTAATGTTTTATGATAATGGCTGTTAAGCACAAACACATCTTTCAGTTCGCTTCTACAACACAAGAACGTTTGAAATCCATGAATAAAAGCATAATGAATATTCCTCACAAATGCTCAAAATTCAATTCCCCTTTTGGCACAGCGAAGAATGTGCAGGACCTGGGGAGAACAACTCTGAATGTTCTGGCTTTTTAATCCCTTTGATTTGATATTCTGTGGATGCTCAATGCCGGATGATGGGTGGAGAATTGGTTATACTAGTACTAGTAGTGGTACAAAACTCTGACTGAACCAAACACGCTGCAGCCGATGGTATTGTTGCTGTACAATATAGTGTAAGTTGGAGCATGAATTTTGAAGCTGTTGAACTCCATTTGTTCCTGGTGCCACCCATTCTCATTTCTCAAGCAATAGCTTCCCTTGCACACTAATTTTTACTAACAGCTCTTCAAATCTCTTGTCCTCCTAATTATTTGTTCACATATTTGTTTGGGAAGAGGATAGGAGAGCAAGAGAACTCGCTACTTCAGACGAAAGCAAGGATATAAATAGAATGGAAGAGCGGTTGTATTTAGTGCAAGGTAGTAGATGAGGGAATAAATTTTGTGTAAGTAGTTGAGACTATGGAAACTAAGATTTATTTGTCATACAAAATGCCTTTATTATAGCCGCAACATGAACTCGCTGCCACTATCCAGTGAGGGGAAAAGGAAAGGGGGAGAAGCAAGCAATAAAGCCACGATTTGACTTAGCCGTAACATGTAATACCTCTGTTCCTAAAAGCTGCAACTCCTAGAATCCGTGCCAGTCAAACTTTTTTAACTTTGACCAACTTTATAGAAAAAGCATCAATATCTATGACATAAAATGAGTATCTTATGAAAATACATTGTATGATAAATTTAATGGTACTAATTTGGTACCATATATCTTAGTATTTTTTGCAGAAATTTGGTTAAAGTTTAAAAATTTGACTTAAGACAGTTCCAGAAGTTGCGGTGTTTAGGAACAGAGGGAGTACATGATAAGCCATTTTTAATTGTCATCAATGTAAGAAACCAAAATTCAAAACTATGCATCGGAAGCATAATACTTTTTTTAACATTTTTTCCATTGCCTCGCCTAGTGGAAAGATGGTAACTTAGTGCTTCGTTCTACATCCTGAGTTTCATTGCTCATGATTTTGGACCATAGTGAAAATTGATTAATGGCTTATTATGCACAGAACCCCCACGGTAGCTACTAGCCATGCGGCAGCAAGTACCTAGTTTATCCTCTTTGTTAATTAGCTAGGTAAATAGTATCAAATATTTTCTCAATCGCATCCATCCTCAAGGAGATTCATGTGTGTGAACTAGCATTCCTAGCCTTTGTTGCGGGCTTACAATCTTGTACGAAATAAGGATCACAAGCATCACAATATGGAAGTATTTATTGCAAAAACAAGGTTGCCAAAATGAAATATGTATATGCAACTGGTTTTATTGACTGTCAACTACAGTCTGTTGAAAGATTGGGCCTATTTTGATGATGTAGTTTTAGAAAAATTGTGATTTTAACAGTGGTTAAATGGATTTCTAGAACTTCAAAAGGACTGAGCTACAAAATCATGGTTCCAGAGAGAGCGAAATTTATTGTTATCCGAACATCCGACAGCTTTTGAAAACTACAGCATTTACAAAACATAACATTTATCCAGTACGTACTCTGAAAATACTTTGCATATCCAAATGCCGCCTAAGTGTTTATCTGGACACTTAGTTCCATTAACATATCCCAAGTAACATTTTCTTGTATCAGTTCTTGGTGTTTGATGTTCGAACAAAGCAAGTAGCAGACCACATGAACCTGTATCCCAAGATGTAATTTAACCTATGCCATTGTTCATTGTCTTATCTTCATGTAAAAACCGTATACTTCCATTTGAGCTTTGTTTTTTTTTCTGACATCCTCTGTATATACTTTTCATTCACAGACATGGAAGCGCAGCTAGCAACAAAACTACACCATGATTCTTGCACACGAACTCGAACTAAAGGAAGAACTGTCTCAGTACAAAATAGTGTGAGTTGGAGCATGAATTCCGAAGCTGTAGAACTTCTTTTGTTGACCGAATCACTAGGGGAATCCCCTACCTAATATTTTTTATTTACAATTAAATAAAAGAATAGTCTGTACAAAGGGAAAAAGTAAAAATAACAAGAACAAGCAAATACAAGGCAACAAGGCCCAAAAGAAAAATGGGGAAGGAAAAAATGGCTATAGCTATCTTTCCAAGATCTGAGGGTAGCCTGCCGACTTGCCTTGGCTTTTGTGCACACAAGACCAAGCTCCTCCTTGAATTCCCTTTTCTAGCCGGTAAGATTGGCTTGTCCAGATGACCCAACAGGCAGTGATGAAGATTTCTCTAAAAATAGCATTGCCAAAGGCTGTCCTGGCCTCTATGATCATGTCAAGAGGCTGTAGGTTTGTGTTCCAGACAATGGGAATCGAACTCCAACAATTCTGACTGAAAGTGCATTCAAAAAATAAGTAGAAGCTGCCTCGCAACCAGAGTTGCATAGGACGTAAGAATAGTCATCAAGTATCATGTTTTTTTTCCTTCATATAAGGTTTCTTGTATTTAGTCTATCCCTGAGTAGCAGCCAGAAGAACTTGTGTATTCCTAAGTTATTTGATGCCCATAGCCACTTAAACAGAGGACAACAAGGTGTATGCCCAATCAGAATGTTTCGTACTGAAACTGAATGAACCTCAAGAATAGTACAACTTATTGTCAGTGGCCTCACCGCACGAAGCTGTAGAACTCCTCCTGTTGCCACCCATTCTCAAGCAATAGCTAGTTTTAATTCCCTTGCACAGTATTTTTCATTAACAGCTCTGCTAATTTCTTCTCTGCCTATTTGTTTGCATATTTGTTTCATAAGAGGATAGGAGAGCATGCAGGGGAACTCGCTACTTCAAAAGGAAAGCAAGGATATAAATAGGATGGAAGAGAGGGGTTGGATTTAGTGCAAGAGTGCAAAGGTAGTTGATAAGGGGATAAATTCGGTGTAGAAAAGTAGTTGAGGCTACGGAAGCTCAGATTTATCTGCCATACAAAGTCCTCAAACATTGAAGCCACGACATGCTGAGGGGAAATCAAATGACAGGCAAAGCTATAAAGCCATGGTTGGTTTGAGGAGTTACATGCACATGATAAGCCATTATTAGGCCAATTTGCTCTAACCTATCTTCAATTCTGCATCTTTTTTTTCATCCTAATGCTTCTTTGTAATTTTCTGGCAAAGCGCAAGCAAGTCATTGCATAGACACACACTTGAACAATTCATCGTAGTACACACGTTGAGATAAAATTTTCATTTGTTGTGGAGTCAAATGATTTAAAATTTGACCAAGTTATATAAAATCACTAAAATTTATTATACAAAATAATTATCACTAAATTAATTATACAATATATTTTCATTGTGAACCTAGATAAAGAGATATATATTGTTAATACTATCCACAATAAACTTGGTTAAAGTTAAGATAATTTAACTTGCACAAATCTCATAGTGGTATTCTTTTGTGAATGACGGGATTACTTCCAAACTTCTATCTGCCAACTTAATACTACCCTTTCAGTTCAGGAATTAACTAATATTCTCTACCGACTTGCTAAAGGTTATCCAGACTACTTTTTTTTAGCAAAGTTATCCAGACTAATTGCAACAATGGACAGGCCATCCAACAACTGAAGCCCAATAAGAATCAAACTGTCGACCTACCCAGACGGGCCAGTCCATCCAACAACTGACCCAAACCGGCCTCCTCTCTGGCTCTCCAGTCCTCCTGAAAAAGGCCCCCACTCTTTTTTTAGACCAAAGACCAGATGGTCCTGCTTATATTGAAAGCATGGTTTGGTAACTACTGGGGATACCAACTTACAAGAAAGAGGTGAAGCAAAACTAGAGACAGAGTTAAGACTGAGAGTAAGATTACAGCTTTGGGCCTCCTCAGCCGTGCTCAGCACAAGTGAAACTACCAAAGAGAGCAAAAAGCCCTATACTACATCTTTCTGGGCAATCTTCTGAAGACAGTATCCACCCACACCTCTAACAGTATTCCTCTCGACTCAGCCAGATCTTTTTCTCGGGCCATGGTCATCCCTAGGTCACCACGCCTTCAATCCTTCCTGCAGTTTCATGATCGTGTCCTCCATCTTCCCTTTCTCCAGCGGCTTCAGCAAAATCTTCCACTGCGATAAGAAACCCAACACTCTGTAAGCAATTGACTTTGGAGACTTAATCAAACAGTTGTTAAATACCCGGTCATTTCTTTTTTTCTAGAGACTCCACACTACAGTAGCTAGAATAAAGAAAATAGATTCATCTTTATTATGCCCAGCACTTATGCCCATGCTCTCCTCAAAGTTTTGGATAGAAGTAGGTCTCACATCCCATCTTAAGCTAATCCTCACCCAAACCCAGACTACTTGAGCGATGTTGCAGTTAAAGAACAAATGGTTCCTAGTTTCTAGCTTCCCACAGAATTTACAATTCTCCACATCTTTCTTTTTCCTAATCTGAAGCTGTTCCCCAGTCTGTACTCTATCATGCCATAACATCCAGAGAAAGATTCTGATTTTTAGGGGGAGCTTGGCCTGCCACAGTTCAACCATTCTGAGGTCCACCTCTCCGCTATTTTTTATCAGTCTGTAGAGCGATTTTGTTGAATATTTGCCTGATGCATCCAACCCCCAAATAGCCACATCCTCTCCTTCCTGAAGTTCAACCGAATCGAAGCATTTCAATAGGTCATTCCATTCAACCATCTCTTCTGATCCAAGTCTTCTTCTGAAATCAAGGTTCCAATCTTTCTCAATATAATCTAAGACTGCCCACTTCCGTTGATTGCTGATTCTGTACAATCTAGGAAACATGATCTTGAGAGGGACACTACCAATCCATGTATCCAGCCAAAATCTTACTTTCACACCGTTGTGAACTTGCCATTTTACTCCTCTTTCATACCACTCTCTAGATTTAAGCAAGCCTTGCCAGAATTGTGAGCCACTTTTCTTGCTGTATTGGCATACACTTTTATTGTTGAGTTATTTCTTTCTTAGCACCTCTAAAGCCAAGCTGTTTTCACCTCTATCAAGCTTGAACAACCACTTGGCCAGCAAAGTTATTTTCATTGCCCTTGTATCTATAAATCCTAGCCCCCCATATTCCTTAGGATTAGTGAGGCCGTCCCATTTTATCATGTGGTATTTCTTCTTATTTCCAACACCTTCCTAAAAGAATCTACCTCTAGCAGTGTCCAATCTTTTCTGAGTGCCCTCATGAAGATAATAGAATCCCATAGAGTACATGGGAATGCTAGATAGGCTAGAATTAATCAGAATGGACCTGCCACCATATGAGAGCTGATTACATTTCCATGTTTCCAATCTCTTTTCTACCTATCCAGCAGAGAAGCTCAATTCTTTCTTTGTCAATCTCTGGAAGCTGATCGACAAATCAAGATATATCATAGGAAACTGGCCCAACTTACAATTGAAAGCATTGGCAATTTGCCTGGAGTTCTCTTCAGTGATGCCAATGGTGAACACCCCTGATTTATGAAAGTTAATCTTCATCCCAGATACCTCCTCATAGCAAGAAAGGATGAATTTCAGGTTCACAATGTTCTCCCAAGTATTTTGGATGAATAGGACTGTCATCTGCATATTGTAAATGGGTTAACCCTCCTTCCACCAGGTGAGGGGTTACTCCTTTCAAGACTCCATTCTTAGAGGCTCTGTCCAGCATGGCAGATAACCCATCAGCTACAATATTGAAAAGAATGGGAGACAAGGGGTCTCCCTGCCTTAACCCCTTGTAGCTCCTAAAGTATTGTCCAACCTCTCCATTCAGATTAACAACTACTCTGCCCCCATAGACTGCTTTCACAATCCATTCAATCCACCTCTCACAAAAGCCTTTTCTGGTTAGCACCTCTTGTAAGAAATTCCAGCTGCTCAAAGTCAAGCTTAAAGATTATGCCACTTTGTTTCTTACTAGCCAGCTCATGCAACACCTCATGTATCACCACAACACCATCAAGAATATATCTCCTAGGGATAAAAGCAGTTTGTTTGGGACTAATAACTTTATTAGCAACTTTATTGAACCTAAGGGTTAGAGATTTGGTGATTATTTTGTATACAACATTGAGAAGGCAAATGGGTCTGAACTGTCTAATGTTATTAGCTCCTTTGACCTTTGGGATAAGAGTAATAATACCATAGTTAAGTCTAAACAAATAAAGAGAACCATTTCTCAGATCCTGTAACATTTCCAGCAATGGACTTTTAATCTGGTTCCAAAAGACCTTGAAAAAACTAGCATTAAAACCATCTGGTCCAGGAGCAGATCCCTCTTTCAAGCTCTTCACCACCAATTCTAATTCATCCATGGTAAAAGGTTTTACCAGCTCTTCATTTTCCTCCATATTAACTCTAGATTCCTCTCCCCACAAATCTAAAAGTAATTTTATTTTGGATTGCTGTTCACTGCCAAAGAGCTTCTTGTAGAAATTAGTGATATGGACATGTAGTTCAGCCACCTCTGAAATCATTACTCCATCTTCCACTAGCAACTTGATAAGACACTTACGTTTTCTCCCATTAGCTACCCTGTGAAAATATGCAGTGTTAGCATCTCCTTCCAATATCCACCTCTCCCCACCTCTATTTTGCCACATGATCTCTTCTTTGCTATAGATATCAACCAGTTCTTCTTCATAGGAATATCTTAGCTCCCACTCACTATCCTCTAGCCCCATGAAAAAGGCCCCCGCTCTGCGTCGTGCTCTCCCCATGGCCTCCCATTCTGAGCACCCGCCGTCACCGGCGGAACCGCCCCGCCCCACCACCATTGGCGACCTCTCCGACGACCTCCTGTGCGAGATCCTCCTCCGCCTCCCGTCCCTCCCTTCGCTCGTCCACGCCGCCCTCACCTGCCGCGCCTTCCTGGCCGCCGTCCGCTCCTCCCCCGCCTTCCGCCGCCGCTTCCGCGTGCTGCATCCGCCCCCTTTCCTTGGTTTCTTCTTCGACCCCGACAGGCAACGAGGCTCCCGACAGGAAAGTTCATCTCTGGTGACTCTTCCTGGTCATCCGCGACGACGAGGCTCCCGACAGGCATTTGTTCTGCGTGGTCTCCTCCTGCCACGACAAGTCCTCAGGTACGCGTCGCTGTCTTCTTGTCGGCCACCAGGAAGTACCAGATTCTCCCATGGTCGGAGCCTGTGCCCACACAGCCGGCGAGCGGCAAGTACTGGCTTCTCTTGGGGAAGCAGGCGAGTGGGTTCCTGTGCTGCTCACACCATAAGAATCCCTACAATGTGTTGCTGGACACCGCGACGCTGCAATTCTCCTTCATCGATCTGCCTCACGGCTTGAGTGGGCAAGGCCACCTGATACCAAGGATGGGAAGCTCTGCATCATGGCCGCCATCGATTCCATGTTGTTCGTTTGGTTCCGGACACCAGATGCTGATGGCGTTGACAAGTGGATGCTTTAAAATGTGATCCAGTTGGAGGCAGAGGTTCTTGAGGCTACCGAGGGCGAACGGAATGAACTTGAACAACTCAAAGTGTTAGCAATTCTGGACGGCATTGTGTACATGACAACATTTGAGACATTTAGAGATGCTAGTTTGCCTTGCTGGTACC
Organism: Chrysopogon serrulatus; assembly: GCA_015844335.1. Classification (NCBI taxonomy): domain Eukaryota; kingdom Viridiplantae; phylum Streptophyta; class Magnoliopsida; order Poales; family Poaceae; genus Chrysopogon; species Chrysopogon serrulatus. The sequence continues at coordinate 278,431 of JADLZL010001210.1, forward strand.
TATCCTTCTGTCTGGAAATAAGGAAGCTGGAAAAACTCTTATATGTAAAAGCTGATGCTCATGATCATCCCTACTTCATGCCATGGCCTACTTCTTTAATAGGTAACAATTTGAGCCCCCCTGATGTCTAGGAGGTGCTTGTTCCAGTGGAACTGGTTATAATAACATAGCGGAAATAAAATGAAAAACAATTGGTAAATCTTTGTTTTATTGTACTCGTATTCTCTTGTGCTGAGTTATTGGTGTCTGGTTTTGTATAGTGTTATCGTCCTTTACAAATGCAGAGTAATATGTACCCAGGTTCTGTCTACACTCAACAGTCGTTCACTTATCCTTACTCATCTTTAAGGATAGCAGCGTTACACTTTACTCTTTTCATATTTGAGAACTAATAGTATTACATTTGTTTCTGCATAGCCTCAAGAATACTATGCCCTGCATAGCCTCGAGAATACTGGGCCGTGTAGCTGTTCCAACAAACTTAACCCAGTTCTTTTATCTTTTTATATAAGAATTTTATTCTAAATCATTAGTAATTTCTGTAGCAATGCGCAAAGGATATGTTTTTAGTTAAACAGATGATTGATGATAAGTTATGCCTCTCGAATATCATATCAGCTCATTAGCCGATCCGCTGTAAAGATTGTTATTATGATCTTTTTCTTACAAATACATGGACTTTTGAATGATCACCTTGTTTTGTCTTGGTTAATCAGCAGTGCCCTATAATCTATGTTGAATTTTTTTGCACCATAACATGGTCGGCCGCTAAACTTAATATAATTGATTTATTTATTTCTAGCTGATAATGTTTATTTTATTGCTTTAAATGATGAACCTGCTAGATATCGATTTTTTTTTTTTTTTTGTTGAGGGGGCTAGATATCGACTATTTAGTCGATAGCCTTCAAACAAGCAGCTCTGGGGTCATGCGTTGGGACTGTTTGAAATAAAATCGACATACTTCACCTTAAATTATTGAATTTTTTGTCTTCTCCTTATCAATTAAGGATCAAATTGATTGGCATGCATTTAAACCGAAAACTGATAGGACCTGCTGTTTTTCCAAGCCTGATATGTGTCCTGCACAGAAGTCTATCGACATTGCACTGTTCTTCCAAGCCTGATATGTGTCCTGCACAGAAGTCTATCGACATTACTACATAAGGCGTCTCAGATTATTATGATTGCCACCGCTGGATCATAAGACCAACCAACAGTGCTAGTCTCTTTCACCATCGGATCTTATGGTCTGGTGTCCATCCAACTGCAAACTATCGGTAAAAACTTCTTATGTGTGCTGATTTTGCAGTGCGTCGCAGATTAGATGAGCAGCCGATGGTGGTATGGCCACCACCTCGGCGTACAATATGGTGGCGAAGGCAAGCAATCTGGTCATCACCAGAACATACGTCGAGCCGGCAGTGAAAACATTTATCATCATCGACTAACTTGCCAGAAGGGTCCTTAATTAGTCTATGAGCCGGCAATCTGGTCACTGCCGATTTTCTTATAACCGTTGGTAAAGGTTGTGGTTGCGGCGGTGATTAATCTTTTTTAGTAGTGTTAGAATACTTCTGGCGAAGTGTTACAATGGTGGTATTCCTACGCGCTTGCTGATTTTTTTAATATCTAGACACACTTTACAAAAATACTAACAGGTATGGAGCTCATATGAAATCCTAGCTTATCTGCGGTGAGACAGAGACTTTGGAAGGAAATAGATCAACAATATCACCACTGAAGGAAGTCACTAGGAGAGAGCTCGTGTGTGGAGCAGCTGGCCACGCACGGCCCACAGTGGCCTAACGCACGGCCAACAATATCACCACCGAAGGAAGTCACTAGGAGAGAGCTCGTGTGTGGAGCAGCCGGCCATGCACGGCCCACAGTGGCCTAACGCATGGCCAACCATGCACTGGCCGTGTCCTATTAAAAAAGAGATGGCCAATCGACGTTTTCTAAAGCAAATTATTAATAGCCCAGCCCAGGAAAAGAACATTCTTCTCCTCCGAAAGCTCCTAGTCCTAGGTCCCATTTAGTAGGGTTCTCTATTTCTTCTAAAAGGAATCTGGCTCCAACTCTCACTTCCAACGTAGAACAGTTTTTTATGGAGCCAATGCTGTTTTAGAGAATATTCGGCAAAACCGGCTTCAGTAGTAGCTTTATAATAATTTGTACTAGATTTGTGAAGTGGTGCGAACCGAAGCTATATTTTTAGGCTCTGGCTCCACTGTAAAAATAGCTTCGGCTATAGCTCCTTGTGAGTAGCTGTTCTTTTTATAGGCATTTGATAGGCCTCTATGGCAGGAGCCGTAAGAAGTCTGATTACTGATCGACACTATAAAATATCAACAATAGTTGACAACTGTTTTATTGGAGATCATTTAGAAGCTAAAATATTTAATAAAATATTACACAGCTTCTAAATAATCTCAAATAAAAAAGTTAACAAAAAAGTTTTTGACTTGGATGAGCAGTTCAACTTTAGTGTAGATCGTTTCTCCATCCAAGATCATTAAAATATTCAAAATATGATAATCTAAAATAGATTTTCGAGCCTACATACTATCTCAAATGAATAATTGTTAACTACAAATATATGTAGATGTATTAAAGGCTAAAAGTTTTGATATATACAATGTCAACAAAATCTAGAAGTCACTTGAAAAATTAAAAAAAATGTATTTTAAAATCTGATAACTTTAATAAATATTTGATCCTCTAAACTCTCTCAAGCAAAAGTTTGTCAAGCACATATAAATCGCAGTAAGGGCTTCAAATTTGGTATAGGCAATGCCAATATATGAAGTCATCTGAGAAATTTTAAAAGTTTCAATTTCAAAGCCTCTAAATATAATGATCTCAAAATATTGTTAATTACAAATTTCTAGATCACATTATGAGCTACAAAAAATTACCAATAAAGACCCACTACTAGAGGAGCACTCCATGCTAATAAGAAAACCAACTAACCGCATTCGAGATAGCGGAAGAAAACCAGCCAAAAGAGAGAAGCAACCACACGATAAACCACTAAAGTTAAAATAATAATTGTACAACAAACAGGGGTATATAGTTTGGAGACAGTTTTAAGATTCATATATTCTATTATTAAGACATATTAATACTACTAAATGTGGCTAAATCACGTGCAAGTATGCATAATATACATCAATCTAAGCAGCAGGCATGCAAAACCGGTGGCCATGGGAGTTGATACTCATACATCCGCCTGTCCATGTCCGTCGCTGCTACGGGCTTGACTTCCATCGTCTCAATGTCTACAGAGAAGAGCCAGCGCTCTTCTTTAGCCACTGCTAACAGGGTAACAGATGACCCTGGGACCCAGGTCTGAACTGACAGAGGTTCATTAAAGAAGGATGGCTTGTACCCCGGTAGGCCACGGGTTGCCTCCTGCAGCACAAGTTTCTTCTCCAGCGCCCACTCGCCATCGTCGTTGCTGTCGTCCGCGTCCAGTCTAGCAAACACCTTGAAGATGTTGTCCGCTGCAGAGAAGATGCGCGGCTTGCCGTCACAACCGTCGGTGATGTATACCGGGTTGTTCCATAGGTGGCCTGGCCAATCCTCCGTGGTGGGCAAAACGAAGGATGAGTACTCGCCGGTGCGGCCGTCGAGGCCAACCAGTGTTCTGTCTCCGGTGAGATAGTACCATCTTCCCCCGGCACGGCCAAAGTGGCGCCTGTGGTGAAGCCAGCTTGGGGTGATGTTTTTGATGGCCTTGTCGGTCCACGAGCCGTCCACGCCTGCACCGCCAGTAGCGAATGCGGCATTGCGCGTGATGCCGTTACTAGAGTGGACCTCGCATAGCACCCTGAAGTTATGCATGCCTGCCTCGACGTCGGCTTCGCCGTCGACGAGGTAGAATTCATGGAACTGGAAACAGCAGCCGCCGTGATCCGGAGGCGGCGGAGGAATTCGCTTGTAGCACTGCGTCAGGGGATTGCAGACGACCAGCATGTCCGGGAAGCCAGCGCGACGATGTCGGACGTCCTTCATCAGGAGGAGACTGCCGCGGCTGTCCAGTATTCTCCAATATCTGTCGGCAAAGTCCGGGAGGAAGTCGAGGGAGAAGTGGCAGGCCTGGATGTCTCGATCGGGTGGCGTCGTCGTATTCGGCTTCGGCGAGGGGACGAACGACTGCCGGATGCCTCGATTTGGTCCCTTGCAGCGGACGTCGTTGAAGTAGTATCCGGCGACAGCGGCAGGCGTGTGGAGGGAACGCCAGAGGCGGAGGAAGCCGGAGTCGGCGATCACACGGCGCCATAGCTTGCACGCTGCCGCGGCGTTGACAAGGCAAGCCGGTGAAGGGACACGTAGGAGAACGAGCTCCAGGACGATGTGGAGGTCGTCGTTGGATATATGGTTATCCATGTTGCCCAGCGCGTCTTCCTCTTTCATGGGGATGCAGTCGTACACTTCAAGTCCCGACCGAGCCCTGCTTAATTTGAGGATCTGATACCGCGATCGCGGGTTGTGTGGCTTCTGTTTGATTTCGTGACGACGCAGAGGTGAGCTATATCCGTCGGTGTGTAGATGTAGATACGAAACCTGAGGATGTATTTCGAGTTCGACCCGCAACTCGCTGAAACCAACAAGCTAGACTTGTGCATCTACGCCTGTGTATATATATATTTATTTATTGTAGCACAGGGTACTTGATTATCTCATACTCCGTCTATTATCTTTTGTTATATCTAGCGGCACAATGACCACATTTTAAAACAAATAGATATATACTATTATTGTCATTGTGTTTCTATGAATGTTGATAGATTTTTTTTTTCCGTTGGACAAGTCATCCAGTTATTAACTATATAAATAAATTGTACATGCCATATTGCAAAGTACAGACACATTTGCTGTCAATTGTGTCAACATCGAACTATACTAAGTTGTCACACGAGGTATGTCGTGGCCCACTTGGTGTACCCTGTGGGTCCATCTATGATATTAGTTTAATTGATATGTGTTGAAACTATGATTCTTAAATTCAATTCAATTTTATGGATACAAGATTCTAAATAAACTCCCTCTCTTTGTAACTAGTCTGCAACCAGGTGGGGATCCTCTCCCCCGCCCCCATAGTCTTCTTAAGAAAAGCCATTTACTCATACTGGCGCGTACGTCACTCAAAATTTGATAAAAACTAAGAAGAAATTTGTTTTCTGGTGGAATATCTGAAGAGAGAAGAACAAACATGTAATCTATCTCAGTCATCCTAGTGTCCGGACGTCCGGAATAGATGGAGCATCCGTACGCCTCCTCACCCTGCGCTTGCCTCGCATCGCAACACCTAGCATTCCGGACGCCCACGCCTACCCTGCTGAGCCTACCTGCTCTGCCTGCTGTGCTCATCCTACATGCTACTGACCATGCTCCGCGTGCTGGTGACCCTGCGCCCGCGCCAGCCCCGACATGCACACCCGCCCATGCTGCATGCAACTGCTATCTGCTGCACCTGCACGCCTACACCCACGTGCATAGTAGTACTCATGCAGCAGCACGCCCAAGCCACGCATGCAGGTGGAGAAATCTCCACCTCCGCTTCCATCTTCTACTAGAGCCCTATCTCCTATGCTTGTACCAGACATAAATCTCCACCTCTGCTTCCATCTCCTCCGCATGCGTTTATGCCTGCTAATGTTACAACATGAAATTCTTTCGCACCGAAATAAGTCGAAACAAACACTACTCTTGCAACATATATGTACAGCAACTGCAACATATATAATATCTATATACAATATTCGCAACATTCGTCTAAATCAGACAAAACATTTTCAATAGATGCTTGCAACATATATATATATATAGCTACTAAAACATATGAAAACATCTAGGTAAATACTTGCAAAATACTTTTAAAAATAATGAGACATTTTAAATATATATTTGTAACATACATATATATCTATTTTAATATATAAAATATACAGATAAAACACTTACGATATTGAGATAAAACATTTTAAACACATGAAAAGTACGGAGCTCCATGCTTGGAGAGGAGGAGAAAAACATCACTGAGCCAGCAATTAAGGTATACAGATGTGCGCCTCCACGCTCCCCTCACAAACAGGCAAGTTCCCTGGATAACCCTGTAGCCTATTCTGGTCAACGAAAGCAAAAACACTACTACTACACACAAGCAGCATGCGGCAAGGGCAGTTTGGCCTAGGCGCAGACAAACAGAGAGAGAGAGAGAGAAAAGAGTAGGAAGGCACACAACAGCATGCCTACGAGTAGGTGCTAGACAGAAGAGGATGAAAACAGCTAATGTGAGAAAAGGAAGGGAGCACGTGGGGCCGCACCTGACCTGCATGCAAGTGCATGTGAGACCGCAGGGAGGGAGGCGCACATGCAAACACGTGGAGCCACGGTTTTGGAGCGGAGGCGAAGTGCGGACGTGTGTCCGATTTTGATTGGGGTGTCGGACACTCTAAATCATTACCGAATCTATTTGTATCCTAGGGGGTCACTTTAAGTTAAAGTTGTTTCTCTAGGCTTATGGTCGTGTTTAGTCATTTCTTTTATCTTTTGTTGTTCTTCCTGGTCCTTTCCCTTCTTTTTTCAGCCGATAGTTGCGGCCCCGTGTGAAACTGCTGACCAGCGTTGCCATCCAGTCCGATAGCAGCAACCTTCCGACCCCAGCATGACGACTGCCCCTAGCACTGTTTTCGATTTTATCGGCCCAAGTAATTAGTTTGGCAGCCCAACAATTCTATGGGAACATATGCTATGCAAACTAGGTCCTTGTGCAAACTATGCAAACTCTAATCAAGACCACATGAATCCAATCCAGATGGTTTGGTAATTTTAGCACTTAAACCCCTCCACTCATCCTATAAATTTTTGTTGCAAAACATCCCCATGAGTGGGAGGGTTTAAGTGCTAAAATTACCAACCATTGGATTAGATTCATGTGGTCTTGATTAAAGTTTGCATAGTTTGTAATGTGAGTTCTGGTTTTGCATAGCATAATGCCTCCCCAATTCTATAGCCCATTGGAACACGTATGCCACCACGGTGGGCGTTCGCCTTTTCTCTCCTAACTATTCCCGTAACGATTCATGTAGCGTCATCGTTTATTTGTTTTTGATCGTTTTACGTTTTTCGTTTTTCCTTTTAGCCCATTATTCTTATTTTAAAATTTTATCATATTTATTTAATATTTGATGTGTTTTGTTTTTTTCTCTTACTCAAGATAGTTATTTTCTTTGTTGTTTTCTGTTTGGTTTTATTTTTCTTTACATGTTCTTATTTGAATTTTATATTTTCCTCCTTTTATTTTTCTTGTAATTAATAATTTTGGTTTATTTCTTATAATTTAAATGTTTTACTTATTTACATTCTTTGGTGATATATATAGTGTTCTGTAATATATTTATGATAACTTTTTATGTTTTTGTATTTGTATGTATGAAATGTTCATTGACATATTTTAAGTTGTTTTAAGTATTATCCGTATGATATCATTTCTATTGTACTTTTTTATTTCTTAGCTCTATTTATTTTATATCCTATATATTTATTGTTCTCTTCTCTTTTTTTTTTTTGCTTTTGAAGATTTTTTTGTATTATCATTCCTATTTATGTTTTTATTATTTTTATTTTATCTAAATAATTATTTTATTTTATTTTTTATATAGTATATATGTGATGTTCTATGATGTATTTCTATATACTATGTATGTGATGTTCTATGTTGTGCTTTTGTAATTTTCATGTCGTAGATATGTGATATTCTAAAATATACTTTATGATATTCATGTAGTACATTTATGGTGTTTTAGATGTATTCTTGTGATGTTCGCGTATTATATATATGATATTGTATTATTTTATATACTTATTTTTTTTATATGTCGTATTAGTTGATATTGACTATTTATTTTCCTACTTTAAAAGTTATTTTTACTTTATTAATTATTTTATTTTTAGGTTAAATATTTAGTTTTTATTTTCCATAATATATAAGTTACATATGTGTATTCACGTGTCATCCAACAATGTTATTGATGTGTTTTTAAATGTTCATATAATATAAATAGGATATTTCATGGTTAGAAGAGGACAAAATCAACCTACACACAATGTTGTGTTTTTGTGATTGACAAAATCAACCTACACACAATATTGTGTTTTTGTGATTTTCATGTTGTATATGTGATGTTTTAAAATATACTTTGTGATATTCATATAGCATACTTATGGTGTTTTAGATGTACTTTTGTGATGTTCACGTAATATACATATAATGTTATATTATTTTATATATTTATTTATTTTTTCTATATATGTCATATCATTTTATATTCATTATTTATTTTTGTACTTTTTTAAAAGTTATTTTACTCTATTAATTATTTTATTTTTAGTTTATATTTATATTTTTTTATTTTCTATAATACGTGAGTTACATGCAATGTTCACGTAGCACACAACAATGTTGTATTTTTGTGATTTTCATGTTGTATGTATGTAATATTCTAAAATATACTATGTGATATTTATGTAGTATACTTATGGTGTTCTAGATGTATTTTGATGATGTTCGCTATTATACATATGATGTTCTATTATTTTAGATACTTATTTATTTTTTATATAGGTCATATCATTTGATATGATTATTTTTTCTACTTTTAAAAGTTATTTTACTCTACTAATTATTTTATTTTCATGTTAAAGTTTTACATTTTTTCTATAATATCTATGTTACATGTGATATTCATGTAGTACACAACAATGTTTTTGATGTGTTTTTGACATTCACATAGTATAAATGGGATATTTCATGGCTAATGTTGACGGTAGATAACGATCATTTTTAACCGTCAACTAAATGCATAAAAGAGATCACCACTAGAAAACATAGGGGTTTTAACTGATAATTTCCACGAGTTTTGGTGATTTCACATTTTCTGCAGGATTATTCCAGAAAAGAGAAATTGGAGGATTTCATTGCAAGATTTACACGAAACTTAACCGCGACGGAAAATATCATCATTGGACTCAGGAAGGGTCTAGAAGACACCGAACGAAGCGGAGGCGCGGGACCCACATGGTGGGGCCGGCCGGCATGGGGCCAGGTGCCGGGCGGCACCCTCCTTCCACAGTCTTCCACGAGCTTCTGGAGTATTCCTCCACCGCCTTTGAGGATCAATCTTGGCCCTACGTGAAGTCGGTTTGATCCAATGGCCATCGTTTCCTCCACCGGGCTATAAATATGTGCTTGCACCCCCAGGAGCAATTAGGGTTTTGCCTCAATTCATTTGTCAAGATTAGACTAGAAGCTAGGGTCTTCAGAGATTAGAATTAGAGCTCCAGTTCTTTAAGTTCTAGATAAGGTTTAGCTAGCAAGGTTCAAGTAGAGTTGGACGTTTCGCTTGGAGCTTTTCGATCCGTAGTCAAGAGATTGGTAATTTGTATCTTGTTTATGACTTTGTTCTTAATTATTATATTACTACTTATTAGGTTCTTAGTTTGCTCTAGTCGTATTCTTGATATAGTTATGATTGGTGATGATTATAGTCATATGTTCGTAAAGTGCCTAATTCAATACTCGAGTGGGTTAGGTGGTATGTATTATGTAAGCATGGTGCTTAGATATCATATATACCTACGATTGCATCCTGATGTGCCAGGTAGTGTGGTAGATCATAGGCATACAGGCCTATTGAGTTCTCTGTATTCCATCCCTCGCATGTAGGCTAGTAGAGCGCGGTCGCGAAGGAGGTGACTTATGTCTCAATATCCTCCCTAGTTGATGCTCCTTATCTTTTTTTTCGAGTTGTTTATGCTATAGATGAAAGTGTGTATATTGGTGTGATCTGTAGACTTATTATTTAGAGATAATCTAGAAGTTCTTTACTTTAGCCGAATCTCCTATCTGACTAAATCATATTAGTTGAGTCTTTAATCTCTGTCTCTGGAAAGTCCTTTTATTTTATGTTTATCTTTATCTTTATTGTTTATCTTGACTCACCCCTGCTAAAAGCACTAAAGTGATTGATTACTATAGGTTTGCACATTTAAAGTCATAGCCATAATTCTTTTCTATCCCCTTCTAGGTAGATCCAATGCAATAAATGAGTTTTCCTTTTGGCTTAAAACAAATCAACGATACTTGGGAATCTTACCAGGTGAAATGCTACAACAGGAGAATTATCTGTGCGCTTGCGGATATATTCTATAGCATTATTTTTAGGGTAGACAAGTGTAGATTCTTTTCCAGTATTTTTAGCATCATGTTAGGGATGACAACTTAATGCGAAGTGATGTTAGAAATGTCAACAAGCATTTCTGGCGCTGTTGCCGGGAAAATCAACATTTATTTGTCAGGATAATTTCATGAGAGGTATTCAAGCTCTCAAAGAAAATATTTTTCTAAAAGGAAGAGTAATATGGCTATAGACATAAATACTTATAGATAGATCAACACCTTTTGCTTTAGCAGGCTTACCCTTGTTTTGTCTTTGTTATTATTCTATGCAGGGTAAGTGTAGGATTGGTTGTGTGCTATTAACTCTCATCAATAAGAAGCAACCAAGACCCTAAAGAAGCTAAACACCAGTTGAGAAGTGATGGCTGAGAAGACGTTGCGCGAATTCTCTGCTCCAAGCACTAAGAACATTCGCATTAGACCAACTCTCAATATTGGAGAACATGATTATGAACTTAAACCAAGCCTCATCAACATGGTGCAAGCTATCACATTCAGTGGAAAGAAGGATGAAGATGCTAGTGCTCATTTGCAGAATTTTCTGGAGATTTATAGCACCATCAACATCAAGAACATATCTCAAGACATTGTGCTACTTCGTTTATTTCCATTCTCATTGGAAGGAAAGGCGCTTGATGGTTCTATCAAATTAGTGATCAGATTGAGACATGGAAAGAATGTTTAAAAGCTTTCCTAGAAAAGTTTTTTCTAGTAGGCAAGACCAATGCGTTACAAGGGAAGATATCAGAATTCTATCAGCAGAAATATGAACCTATTCCAGAAGCTTGGGAACGTTTTCAAGATTATATCTCAGATTGCCCACATCGTGGAATGGAAGAATGGTTACTCATGCAAACATTCTATCATGGATTAATACCATAGTCACGTAAACAACTAGATGCCACTGCTGAAGGATCATTTATGTCACTCACTCCTAAGAAGGCCAGAAGTCTTATGGACAAGATATCAGAAAATCAAAGCTGGACATACAATAGCCAAACTTGTCATAAGAGTGAAGAAGTTTCAGAAGAAGTGTGTGCACTATCCATCAGAATGGATGTACTATTGAATTGGCTAGAGCAAAGAGCTAACTATAAAAGAGATCGATAAGACATTCAACACGCATTCGATTCTTAGAATCAATGTGGAGAATACTTGGGAGTTGAATTCGATAACTCCCTAGAAAATATCAATACTATTATCAAGTCCACTTCACAGAAGCAAGGATGGAGTCAACCTCAAGGTAAAAGGAATATCTACTAGAGAAGGTAAATCAACACGTGATCCACCTTACCCAAAAGGGGCAAGGAGGCCACCACAATTAGAGCAGGTAGAAGAAGAAGTAGAGAAGGCTAATACAGAAGAAGAAGTTATACCACAAGATTTGCCACAAGACCAAGAGTTGCGCCAAGACTTTCATGACATAAATCTCCTACCATTTCCACATAGGAATAGAAGGGCCAAAACAGATGAACAATTTGGTAAGTTTGTAGAGGTAATTCAGAAATTATATGTCAACATTCCATTGCTAGATGCCATGCAGGTGCCTACATACGCGAAATACCTTTGAAATATCCTCAACAACAAAAGACCACTGCCTTCTACGGAAGTCATTAAGCTTACAGAAGAGTGTAGTGCGGCAATTCTGAATTCTTTTCCTGTCAAGAAGAAGGATCCAGGATGTCCCACCATTGATTGCTCTATCAGAGATCAAAATTTTGAGAATGCTTTATGTGATTTTGGAGCTAGCGTTAGTGTTATGCCCAAGAAGGTCTTCGACAAGCTCAACTACTCTACGCTTACACCCAGTTCGATGTGCTTGCAACTAGCCGACCAATCGATTCGCTATCCCACAGGGATTGCGGAAAATATTCCGGTAAGAATCCGAGACTTTTTCGTTCCTGTAGATTTTGTAGTACTTGATATGCAGGAAGTAATGAAGACACCAATCATCCTCGGGAGACCATTCCTAAACACTGCAAATGCACACATTGATGTTGGAGCTGGAGAGATCAAATTCACTATTAATGGAAAAGAAGAACGATTCGCATTCAAGCCACGACCGGAACAATGCCAAATATTGGAGTGTCATGAGAAGCAAGAATCAAGGTCATCATCTCCGAGACCGGAGATCCAGCATGAAGAATAATCAAATTGGAGAAGTCCGATTCGGTGGACTTAAAAACCCCGAACCTTCGCCAGGAGGTAATTCGGTACTTATCGGTAATTTAATTTTTTCGCATATTTACTTTCTTAACTTTTGCATTATTAAAAAGAAATAAAAATAATCATGGCATAATAGTTAGAATAAGCACTGAGTAATTAATGCTTACGGAGCATAAAACCCCCGTCAGTGATTTTTTCTCCAAAAACAGAAAAATACAAAAATACTGTCATGGGAATTGTTATTTTCTATAGATTCATAAAAGTAATTTAGTTTTTCATTCTTGTGTCATTATATGGTATAAATATGGGACCTACACACATCACCTCATATCCCATCTCACCCACCATCATTCACCACCATCCAAAGTTCCAATTATCACATTCACATGCACCAACTTTCACCATTTCTCCTCCTGGTGTTTTCCAATCACTCTGCCAACAAAAAGCATCTCAAGGAGCAGCATCTGGAGCAATGTCAACACCAAAGAAAGGAGAGAGCAAGCAACCAAGGTGTGGGGCTGGCCAGCCCCACCACACATGCTGGCCGGCACCCCCTTCTTCCTTTCCCTCTCTCTCTTCACTCATTCTCTCCTCTTCCATTCTCAAGTCTAGAGAGCTCTGCTCCCCTCTGTTCTTCATTATGAAGAACACAACTCACCGAAATCCCATCATTTGTTTAAGAAAAAATCTAGAAAAAATCAAAAGAAAAGGAGATCAGAGCTCCTCAAAGTTTCATCCAAGGGAAGTGATCTCTCACCCTCTCTAACCCTTCTGCATCAGTTGTTTTTGTTTGCTCTTGTTCTTGTTCTTGAAGATGAGCAAGAAATTGAAGAGTGCAGCAAGGAGCCTTGGAAGGGCACTCTCCTTCCGCTCAACTCGGAGTCAAACATCATCACGTGCACCTTCATGAGACAACTCCGAGATGGACGTGGATACACCATCACCCGCTGTCCATGAATCATCATCCCAAGGGAGCCACCAAGGTATATCCTTACGGACGACTCTCAAATTACTCTATTCACTAGAACCGAGAAGGGAGTATTTTAATTCAATTATAGACAAGAAGTTTTTCCATACACCGGTGTTTGATAATACACTACTTGCAGCAACCGGTATGGACACTAAATTTGAGTTAGTCTTTAGAATAATGGGATGAGAAAATGCTTGTGCTATCGAGGAAGGTAGTAAACTACTCACCATGGAATTTTTGAGCACCCTAAAACTTGGTTCAGATGAAATATCATTTAGACTTTTTAACCAAGAGCACACTGTCACATGGAAGAACCTTACTGTCATGCTAGATTTTTCACCTGGGTGTCCAGTAGATATTGACAATGCTCTAAAAGATTTTGACATAACACAAGTATGGGAGAGTATTTCTGAAAAAAAGGTTTTGTTATAAACCCACCACGGATGAGATACATCACCCTACTTTAAGGTTTATGCATAAATGGCTAGCTGTCACTTTCTTTCCTAGGGAAGAGTTGGGCACTATTAGAGTTGAGGAGGTGAAATTACTATATACCATGATTAAAAAGAGAAGTGTTTCACCTGTTAAATACATGCTAAAATACTGGACTCATGTACCGGCCATGAAAAAGTGTGGTGTTACATTTACTTCCTGGATTACTCGTATGCTTCAAGGTTAGGGACGTTAGAAAATGTTACTCTCACATATATTCCTGCATCTCAAAGAATAATTGGATATGAATTCTTTAAGCATGCTCATTTACTTAAAACAAAGGACAATAAAATTTATATGATTTTATAAGAATTTTGATAATGAGTATGAGCTGCCAAATAGAGAACTTGGTCTCTACACAAGATCTGAGTTTTGTTTTGGATTTGTGCATGTGTAAAGCGATCTGTTGGGAGGAGTCCTCAAAGACGCTTTACTGAGACACAGAGACCAAACTACCAGGGAGCAGATTCTACACCACAGGGACCAGCATACACTGCCTTTATGGGTTTTGATCAGCCATAGCCGTCACTACGGATACACCACTCTGTATGGGAGGGTTACACCTCTTATCAGGAGGGGGAGTCATCTTCAGGATGGGGACAATGGGAACAAGGTAATACTTCTTTTTCGCAGGAAACAGGGTATGAGAGGGGACGAGCATCCTTCTCTACACGTCCACGCATAGACTTCAGTACCGGTGGTCCATTTGCATTCCATGCACCCCCAGAGGACGACTACTACCAGCCTTTAGAGCAGCACAGACGACCTCCAGTGACCTATGGTGGAGCCCCTCCTTTCGAGCAGTTTGGACAGCAGCTGACTAGCTTAGAGGAAGGACAGGAGAGGATTCAGACCACGCTGGACCACACAGTGGCGTGGCAACACCAGATGAACAACAGGGTGAACACACTGCAGCAATCTCAGGATCAGGAGTAGGAGACCCTTGCACTTTAGCTTCAGAGTCTAGGACTCGAGTATCCACCACCACCACCAGAGCAAAGTGAGATAGCTTGGGGAGGACCCCGCGAGGTGAGCACTCTTCACCTCTATATACATTTTTATTTTCAGCATTTACTTTCATGTTTCTAGTTGCTGCTAAAAAAATATGTAAAACTAGAAAACAAAATAAAAATACTTTTATTGCTTTCTTTAAATTTCTATAATTTAATTCATGCATGATAAAAATGAAAACCAAAAACAAAGTGTGTAAAAAGGTTTGCTTTAATTTCTAGTTGTTAGTAGAACTTGAAGGCTAGACTCCTTTGAGCTATTAAAATACCAAATATGATTTCCTTCACATGCTTAGTATGTAAATTGAGATTCTCCTACAGATTGAATGAAGTTGACCTTATCGAAAATTTATTACGAAGCTTGATATACGTGGGTAGCATATTCTTGATCCTAAGTCTCGGTAATCATTGGACATGATTAGAGAAGGTCTAAGCTGCTATTTATCTTACTCTAAAAAGATGCTAAAATTCTAGAGATTTACTTTTTTTAAAAAATGTAAAATGTTACATGATGAGATCTTGTATGACAATGCTAAATTTCTACCGAGCCATATTGAATATTTAGGCTAGGAAGCTTTCTACATACTACTTGCTTGTCATTACATTGAGTTTGATCAACCTTTGTGACCGTAATGAGAGACTTGTCATGCTTTTAAAATCAAGATTCACTTGCACTCCATTTATATATGCACTACTCTACACTGGAGTAGGCGCAACAATATGCCATTCCACTCTTATCAGAAAATATTTTACTCCTACACTGGGAGAAAATACCAAAAATATTCCATTAGGATAGCCACCAAATAAATGCTCAAAATATCTCCGTTGTGATCTCTCAATCTTATGTGCCAAAAAAGAAGTTTTGTGAGCTATGCAAGAATAAATAATATAAATAGACAAGTGTCCAAGAAAAAAAAGAGAGAAAAAAGAGAAGAGAAGAAGAAAGAAAGAGATAGCTCACAATTCCTAGCAGTGTTTTTAAATTCCAAAAGAGAGATAAGGATGAGCATAGTAAAATTAGGATTATTAGTTTCCACCAAATATCCACCATATTCCACATAAATGCACATCTTGATTTGATTGTATGACTTGTTTCTCTCTGGATCCTTTGTTTGATTTTACAATATATGTTTTGCAAGTAGTCATTCATGATTATTTCCATAACTATGAGCTTCATATAAATCTTTACATATAGGTTGTAATAAAGGCATAAGCTTCATTGCCTTGGTAAGAAACCAAAAATACCACATATATGAGATATTTGAGAGTGTCATACAAAGTATCTCTCGAGTTTTATTTCCAAAAATCCATAAAAAACTCTAGAAGATTGGTTGAATAGAAGAGTTTGAGACATAGTGCTTGACTTGATATGTCTGTTTTCCAATTGCTCATGACCTAAGGTGAAAGATGTTAAGCTCCATGGTTGAAAAGAATAAGAGTAAGTTTGAAATTGAGGCCCATGAATTTCAACCTAGAGAAGAATTTTAGTTTAAATCTCTAAGTATTTGTTGGAAGTTATTGAATAAATATGAGAAACCTTGAGTATTAACTTTTGCTATCATTTTTCAGAGTTAGCTTTGCTAGGGACTAGCAAAGGTTTAGCTTTGGGGAGCTTGTTGACGGTAGATAACAATCATTTTTAACAAATCAACCAAATGCATAAAAGAGATCACCAAGTAGAAAATATAGGGGTTTTAAATCGACAATTTCTATGAGTTTTGGTGATTTCATATTTTCTCTGAGGATTATTCCGAAAAGAAAAAACTGGAGGATTTCATTGCAAGATTTACATGAAACTTAACCGCGACGGAAAATATCATCATTGGACTCGGGAAGGGTCTAGAAGACACCGAAACGAAGCGGAGTCACGGGACCCACATGGTGGGGCCGGCCGGCATGGGGCAGTGCCGGGCGGCACCCCCTTCCACAGATTTCCACGAGCCGGAGTATTCCTCCACCGCCTTTGAGGATCAATCTTGGCCCTACGTGAAGTCGGTTTGATCCAACGGCCATCGTTTCCTCCACAGGGCTATAAATATGTGCCCGCACCCCTAGGAGCAATTAGGGTTTTGCCTCAATTCATTTGTCAAGATTAGACTAGAAGCTAGGGTTTCTAGAGATTAGAATTAGAGCTCCAGTTCTTCAAGTTCTAGATTAGGTTTAGCTAGCAAGATTCAAGTAGAGTTGGGCGTTTCGCTCGGAGCTTTCGATCTGCAAATCAAGAGATTGGTAATTTATATCTTATTTATGACTTTATTTTAATTATTATATTGCTATTTATTAAGTTCTTAGTTTGCTCTAGTTGTATTCTTGATATAGTTATGATTGGTGATGATTATAGTCATATGTTCGTAAAGTGCTTAATTCAATACTCGAGTGGGTTAGGTGGTATGTATTATGTAAGCATGGTGCTTAGATATCATATATACTTACGATTGCATCTTGATGTGCTGGGTAGTGTGGAAGATCGTAGGCGTCATGACCTATTGAGTCCTCGTATTCCACCCCTCGCATGTAGGCTAGTAGAGCTTGGTCGCGAAGGAGGTGACTTATGTCTCAATATCCTTCCTAGTTGATGCTCCTTATCTTGTTTTCTCGAGTTGGTTATGCTATAGATGAAAGTGTGTATATTGGTGTGATCTGTAGACTTATTATTTAGAGATAATCTAGAAGTTCTTTACTTTAGCTGAATCTCCTGTCTCTGGAAAGTCCTTTTATTTCGTGTTTATCTTTATCTTTATTGTTTATCTTGACTCACCCCTCCTAAAAGCACTAGAGTGATTGATTACTATAGGTTTACATATTTAAAGTCATATCCATAATTCTTTTCTATCCCCTTCTAGGTAGATCCAACATAATAAATAAGTTTTTCTTTTGGCTTAAAACAAATCAACGATACTTGGGAATCTTACCAGGTGAAATGCTACAACAGAAAAGAATTATACGCGGCGCTTGCGGATATATTCTATAGCATTATTTTTAGGGTAGACAAGTGTAGATTCTTTTTCAAAGCATTTTTGGCATCATGTTAGGGATGACAACTTAACGCGAAGTGATATTAGAAATGTCAACAGCTAGCTTTTTGAGTTTACTCGCTTAGTGCTCGTGAGATGCTCTATGATATATCTTATATAGTTATTCATTTGTTTTATCTATATACTTCCTCCGTCCCAAAAAGGATGTCGTTCTCGTTTCCCGAGAAACGATTGCCGGCAATTTTAAAACTAGTAAATAACATCGATTAGTATCACAATTAGTATTGTTAAAAAGATCTTTTCGATCTAGTTTTTTAATAAATTTATTTAGAGATATAAATATTATACGTATTTTCTACAAATCGAGTCAAACTTGTGTACGAATACCCAAAACATCATCTATTTTGGGACGGAGGGAGTATGTCATACCATTTGCTATTCATTTTTATTTCCCTGTTTCTCTATTATTTAATTTATTTTACATATTTTATTTTTTTTGTTTCCGATGTTCCATGAGATGTCATATGGTATAATTTAGTAGGGTATATTATTCTTGTGAAAATTAATACTTTTTTTCTTGGAAAATGGTATGATGTATTTGATAATGAAATGTTCACAACTGTAATTATAAAACCATCAATATTTTCTAGTGGTGGGGACTTATATGTTTCAAACAATTGGTATTGGGTTAGGCTCCTTTCATGGAATTTTTTTTTAAAAAAATCTACTAGGCATATACTCCCTCTATATAGAAAAAAGAAGTCGTTTTAGATAAGGTCGGGGTCAAATATTCGAAACATAAATCATAAATAACTTTTAAATTATTAAGTTTGGAAATGTGAAAACCATATGAATAGATTTGTTTTAAAAAAAATACTATAAAAGTACAAATATATCAATTTGTGATGAGTATTTTTGTAAAGATATAAAGTCAAAATTATACTTTAGAGACATCTTTATTCTAAATAACTTCTATTTCCAAATATGGGGGGTACACTTTTTTCTTTTCTCATTCACGTCATCAACATGGTTTCTCGTTTCCATGACGTCAGCGGAGTGGCAAGCACGGGATCCTTTGAGTGACTTAGCGGCACGCGCGGAAGCGTAGCGGGAGCTGCTGGGCTGAAAAAGCGTGCTTGCACGAGACGCGGGCCGTTGGGCTGAAAAATTGCACAAGCACGGCTGCGAGGGACCTGGTTGACGCGGTGCTGGGGTCCGACCCGGTCAGACCAGACCAAAGCACGACCCGTGTGAAACCCCAGGCTGTAATTTTTTTTTTTTTTTTTTTTTTTTTTTGCTTTCCTATTGAAAAATACCCGCTATCGTGGGCTGACAATCGTGTGTTGTTCCATTCGTTTCCGTGTGTTTGTGCCCAAAGAAACCGTGTATAGACGGCCTTTCAAAGTTCAAAACTTCAAACACGTGAATGTCCGGTAGACAGCTGGTAGCCCCAACAAAAAAACTCCAGGCGAAGACGCCCGATCAACTGGCCCAGATCAACCTGTGCGACAGAGTCACAGAGGCTTAAAACTCGAAGATAGCATGTGCTTCTATTGAACATTCTTTAGATTATTTATGAAAGAATTTCATGAAGATCTGCACCACTCATGCCAAACTCAGTACGAAACTTGTGTTATGACAGCCAAGTTACTGGCCGAACCAATATCATGTATATGCAACTCCAGCACAGTATTCAGGTATCAAAAGCTTGAACACTCCTGTGGTGATGACTACAAGACAACATTATTTGGAGAGTGAAAAGCGCCTTCAAAGCATATCTCAACAGGGTTAACCAACGTATTCAGGAATCAGTGACACACAAAGTAATTCTTTTGATTATCTATGAAGGAATTTCATGAAGATCTGCACCACTCATGCAAAATTCAGAAGAGAACTAACAGCCTAGTTACTCGTCGTACCAACAGCACTTATGCAACTCCAGTACAGTATTCAGGTATCAAAAGCCTGATCACTCCAGTGACAATTACTACAAGAAAACATTCCCAAGGCGAAAAGTGCCTCCAAGCATATCTCATGAGGGTTAACCAACGTATTCAGGAAGTAGTGATACACAAAGAAATCATGAGATAGGACGCCATCAGGCATTAGAAAGCAATTGCCAGACGGCCAGTGGAACAGCAGACACCAAAACAATTCTTTCCTGCATATACACGAGAGAAATACATTGAACGTTACTCATTGTAATTGAAAACATGGATCCATCTACTTGCATTTGTGCTAGAAGCTGTTGTCAATTAGCAGGCAGACGATGTACAATCTTAGAGTGAAACTTGATAGCGAGGTAAGAGGTCACACACCTGTTGTTAACGAGGCTACTTGTCAGGTAATGATGACACTCATCTATTCTCTGATCCCTTTGCTCGGGGCTCAAAAGGTCGGGCAGTGAAAAAAGATCTCAGCAAGCCCATAAAGGAGCCTTCTGTTTCATAGTGCAGAAGCAGTGTATTAGCATACATCAATAATAGAAATCAGAGAATTCTGCATATATTGAATAAGTCATGGACAAAATAAAAGAAAAAGATCCATGCAAGCTTATGGCTCCTGTTTGAACTTCCTGAATCAGTAAAATTAGGCTGCAATTAAGCTGTATTTGTTTGGAAAAGCAATTATTCACTGTCGAAAAGCAAATTTCCCTAATCAGTTACTTGTATAACTTCTGGTAACTGGACAAACAATCAAGTAAAACACACAAACAAGATAATACTTTACTACACAATTTCCACAGAGTAAGTATTTCTGAACATATAGTCATGGACAAAAAAAAACAATATTATATCTCAATCAAGCTGCAACTGAAACATAAGGGACAATTCAAAACTAGTTGATTACCTAATGACAAGGGACCATCACCGTGAAACTATGAGCAATTTCATCCATAGAAGCAAACCGTCATCGTAAATTAAACAATCAATTAGGAAGGGTAAACTTGTCACAAGCTATTTTATCCAGATTGCCAAATTTAAGCTAACAATTCAAGAAGCTATAACAAATTGCAAGGTGATCCGCTAGCTGCAATCGCATAATAAACTAATCAATCACAATACAACACTACAGTGCCAAATTTAAGCTAACAATTCAAGAAGCTATAACAAATTACAAGGTGATCCGCTAGCTGCTATCACATAATAAACCGATCAATCACAAATTCACAATACACTGTCCCACCACAGTTTGAGAATTGAGAAGAGTGAAAACAGAGGAGCTGCTGGCGTACATACCGTGAAACACACTGAAGTGCTGGTGGGAGAACCCACGCATGTAGTAACCGGGATGAGTGGAATTCACCAACTGGTACAGGCATATCATCAGGTAACTTGAAAGCATCGCTGGAATGCAGAACCGCGTTCTCCTTAGCATCGAAACCCACAAGTGTCACACTCAACCAGATGTAGATTATGTTGGGATTGAAGGGGTGGACGGCGGCTAATACCATAACCTCTTCGCCCAACAACTTCTCAGCGCAAATCGCCGTGAGCTTAACGGCGTAGTCAGCTTCCCAATAGTATAGACCATCCAAATTCTCTAGAGACCACATCCTGACAGTAGGGTCATCTCGTGCATCGTCGATCTTGACAAACCTGAGCTTGTTATTACTGACTCTGACGCAACGACTCTTGTCTAAGTCGAGCTGAACGCCGAGGTTGGTGGCGTCGGCCAGATCGGACTCCGGCGGGAACGGGGTGTGAATGAGGATGGGCTTGTCGGCGAAAGCGTCGCACGACACAAGGCCATACGATAGGTCGCACCACCAGAGCCGGCCGCCGTGGGCATGGACGCCATGATAGGCCCAGGCGAAGTCGTCGTCGCGCGGGGGGCGACTCACGGGCACCCTGGTCCACTTGTCCGTTCCTCCGAAGTGGCGGAGGAGGGTGGCGGCGGCGTTGGTGCAGTTGATGTCGTCAAGCGGAATGGGCTGGAGGTCCGCCACCAGTAGGCGGCCAGCGGCGTCTCGGATGAGTCAGTCCAACCCTCCCGGGGTGCTCCAGGGAATCGAGAAGATGATGGGAATCCATACCCGGGAGTTCCTCAGCTGTTCCCTTGATGCTGTCGACGAGGAAGAAGCGCGGCCAGTTCGAACTGATGTAACACTCCATTCTGAAATAACTTGCGAGCTTGGCACAATGTGGTGCTCATAGTTGCACAAGTTCATTTTTTAAATAATAGAGATCATTCTGTGTGGAGGTTACATCAGAATAGAGTGTTCTCAGTAAGTTCACCTCCAGCGCCATGGGCCCCTAGCGCCATGGGCCCCGGCCGTCGCACAGACTGCCCTCCCCCATGGGACGGGCCTGCTTGCGGGACGCCATGGCCGCAAAACCTTCTGTTCGCGACTTCGAGGACGGGATGCGGGGGCGGGGGCACGGCGTGACGCTGAGGTGGTGGTGGTGTGGCCTGTGGGTGACGTGTGCCTTGTGTGGGATTTTTGCAGGGTGGTAGTACGATTTGGAGACCCGACGAATCAACTTGTAGTCCACGCAAGTCGCTTCTTGTGGGATCCACAAAGCGGTTTTACTGCTGTATTGTTTGTCGTGGTTAAAAAAAGGCACATCTCATGTAGTACTCCCTCTGCCCCGTTTTAAATGACGTTGAAGCTTCGTACCAGATGCTCGCGAGGTGCTGTGAACTTAGATACTACTTTTGGTCCAGATACATTTAATAGCCTCTGAACTTGGACAGGCAAAAGCATAGCTAGAACATCCTTTAAAGTGGGACGGAGGGAGGAGGAGGAGGAGTAGTAGTAGTAATAATAATAATAATAATAATAATAATAATAATAATAAGTAAATACATAAATGTGCTTAGACTCATCTCTCGACAATTATACACGTCCCCTGTGGTGGTGCTGTTCATTATCCATGAATAGCTCGCCACCTGCCGTTCACTGCTCCACATATGATTTATAGGGGCAGTTAAAGAGCCACTGCAGAGGCAGTTGGTCCAGCCGTCCCTCCCAAATGTTTCTACAAATGTTGTATTTATAGGGGCGATTTTCTGATCACACCTGCAAACGTATCTATAAGGACAGCTATTATTACCAGCCAACCCTGCAAATACATTTGTAAGGGTGGCTGGTAACAGCAGCCGCCCCTACAAAATGTATTTGCAGAGGCTATCAGAGAACCAGCCGCCCCCTACTATTCATGTTTCTAAGGGCGGTTCAATCAAGAACCGCCCCTACAGTGGATTTATTTTAAAAAATAAATTGATCAAATTTAAATCTGATCATGGATTGTATCCACATAAGCATATATATAATTTAAATTCAAATCTAACCACCACATATACACATATATACATCCACAAACACAAGATCATTATATAGAGCATCATCACAAGTCATAATTTACAAGTCCATTACATAGTTATAATTCACAGGTCCACAATGTACCTTACAAGTTCAGAATTAGAATTAGTACATGACAGTAATTAATGCTAATCTAAAGGTAAACAACATATCACAGCCACAATTCTTCTAAGTGACATGTTTGTAGGAGCAGTTTGGGGTATTTGAACAATTGGAAGTTCAGGTACAGCAGGGTTTGAGTTGATTGTTGAGTTGAACACAGCTTATGCCTCCTCTTCTGATTTATACCTTTTGAAGACAGCACCTAAGAACCGATGGACCTGGTCATGGCACTCAAGCCATGTGTTGTAAACATTAAGCTTACGGCCTTTGAACACGGCATATCCAGGTTGCATTTCTGCACAATGAGCAAGTACAAAAATAAGGTAAGCATCAGTTGCAGTGTGGAGAAGCCTCAGTTTAGTAATGGAGGATGCAAACCATCTCTTCACTTCCTGTATCTTCTCCAAGTGTTTCAGCAAGGTAAGCACTATCACCAGGAGAAGACTCAGGAAGCATAGGACTTGCATGGTCAATCCTCCAACATCATTCACATCACAGGCAAATGAAAGCAATGCAGTGTATAACCTCAGTCATGTGATGGAGGCATA
The DNA here is from genome assembly GCA_015844335.1 of Chrysopogon serrulatus. Taxonomy (NCBI): domain Eukaryota; kingdom Viridiplantae; phylum Streptophyta; class Magnoliopsida; order Poales; family Poaceae; genus Chrysopogon; species Chrysopogon serrulatus. The sequence goes on from JADLZL010001210.1 coordinate 302,269, forward strand.
AATCTGTCGAGCTTCCCATGTGTGCTTTTCGTGATAAACCCAACTCCATTATGGATCAACCTCTGCACTACTAATTTTTCACCCTATTGCATCGCTTCGCCTTGCATCGAACACTAATTTGATGCATATGTGGCTACTACTGCATCATTTTTAAAAATTTGATGCAATAGGTGGTCCTTATTGCATCGAGAAGGCATTTGATGCGACAATAATTCATCTGGATGCAATAGGGATGACTTGTCGCACCAATTTTGTACAAGAGATGCAATAGGAAGAAAGTATTGCATCGGATGATTTTGGTTGCATTCCTACTGATTTTTTATGCAATATATACTATTTATTGCACCAGATTAGAAGATAGATGCAATTAGAAAGTACTAATGCAGCGGATTAATAGTGCTAATTGTTGAAGCAATATGTAAATTTTATTGCATCAGTTTAATATTGCTTGATGCAGTATTTTGTCGCTAGTGGGCCACAAGTGTCTGAGTATGGCTTAGTCAAAATCCTGGCCCGTCAGGGTTGCTGCCCACAGCAGAAATTCCTGCCTAGGGTTTTCCTCCAACCACAGCAGGGGCGATCAAATCAATCAAAAAAAAATCCTGGTTGCTAGCCCTCCTACGTACTGCTGCCGATCTACTTCTCATACCTCCTGCCGATCTACTGCCCTCAAAGGCTGGGTGTGTTCTCAATTCCTATTGCCCTCCTACTACTGCCGATCTCTGCCTGCTGATCTGCCAATCCTATCTATCTTTTGCTGCATCTCTGACATGCTACTGATTTGTGTCCTTCGTCACAGCACCTTCAGAGAGGAAAACGAGGCTGTAGCAAGATCACACAGAGGTCAGATGCGTGCCAAAGGGCTGGTGGTAGCAGGCAAATAAGTGAGGGATTTGCAATTCCTGCCAGGTAATTAAACCAATTTATTTAGCTTGCTTTCATCAGAATAGCACAGGTTTTGACGAGCAGCATAGGGGTTAGAGTCCATCAGACATGCTGCCATCAGGCTCTAGGATGCAGTGAACGTTTTCCATTTAAATGTCTTTAGGCAGAACCTTCAAACTACTAGATGCATGTGTTTTCTTTTCTTTTGAACCTTTAGATAATTTATAAAATTATTGTACAGAGTTCTAAACTATGGGTTCAGTTAATCAAGTACAGGGCTATGGATTTTGGCTAAAGCTGTGATCTGCAGTGCGTCAAATCTGGGTGTTTACATTGCAGCTTGGATTAAAATTAGTAGATGATACAAATAAAATTCATGGTGAACACCAAAGTTATAGGAAGTTTTTCATAGATATTTTTACTATACCCAATCATAGGATTTGCTGTTATATAAAAATAGTTTTTCTATATTCATGGTGAAATGGACATATCACAAGTTTTCCTTTTTCTAGTTGGGTTTCAAATTTTATTGTGACATGTAGACAAAAAAAACTAATAAAGATAGCATTATAGTAACAACTTTGCACACATAAAGGGCATCTGCGTTATTTTTAGATTAGTAAATTATGGGCTTTTTTGGAGTATGTGATTGTCAGGTGTTGGAAATTTTAGGTTGTTTTATTTTTTAGATTAGTAAACATGGACACCTAATTAATTAGAAATTTTAGGTTGTCTTATTTATTTTTGTGTGTGATTGTCAGGTGTTGGAAACAATATGTCACATCCAGGTAGTAGTTGGATGCGGTTGAATCGGGCATCTGCAGAGTGGCAAGGAGGATTAACAGATTTTCTTGATAGCACATTCGGCGGCAAGTGCTACAGGAGCAACGGCACCATGTCCATGTTCAACATGTGGTTCAATGGCATATAGAAAATGGTCAGAGGTTCAGAAGCATTTGCTTCGGAAAGGTTTTGATGAAGGCTTCATCAGAGAGCAAGAAAGTATATGTGAAGGTTCAGGTAGTGATGGTGGTGATGATGTTGATGATACAAGTGACAGGGCTGATACAGATAACTTAATGAAATCATTGATCCGGGGTGCTATACATGGAGAAATCAATGAGGAAGAGCCAAATGAGAAGGCAAAGATATTTTTTTGAATTGTTAGAAGAGGCCAGGAAGGAGTTGTTTTCAGGCTGCACGGAACTTACCCAGGTGTCTTTCATTGTGAAAATGTTTCAAATGAAGTGCATGTTTGGCTGTAGTAATGCTCTCTTGGAGTACGTACTTAAGTTGTTCTTGCTTATTCTTCCTAAAGGGCACTGCCTACCAGATACTATGGAGAAAATAATGCATGTTATAATGATTGTGTGTTATTTAGAGAGGATTATGCGGACTTGGATAATTGCCCAAAATGTGGTGAGACAAGGTGGAAGGAGCCTAGAAATGCATAGGCTGTTGGCAGTAGCTGTGGATCAAAGACACGTGTTCCACATAAAATGCTACGTTACTTTCCACTAATTCCACAGCTCCAAAGATTATATATGTCAGAGACCAGAGCATCATATATGCATTGGCATAAGGAAGAATTGGTGGTCGATGGGAAAATGCGACATCCTGCAGACTCCAAAGCATGGAAGCATGTGGATGCAACATATGAATGGTTTGCACTGGATCCTCGTAATGTCAGGCTTGGTCTAGCGTCTAATGGATTTAATCCGTTTGGTATGTTGAATGTTTCATACAGTTGTTGGCCTGTGATCTTAATTCCTTACAAGCTTCCGCCATGGCTATGTTTGAAGCAGCCGTATTGGATGATGTCGATGATCATACCAGGAGCAACATCGCTTGGTATTAGCATTGATGTATATTTACAGCCTCTAATTGATGAGCTCAAAGTTCTCTGGGAAGAGGGTGATCAAACCTGGGATGCAAAGGAGAAGAAGAATTTTTACTCGGCATGCACTTCTACTTTGGACTATTAATGATTTTCCTGTATATGCAATGCTTTCTGGATGGAGCACCAAAGGCAAGTTTGCATGTCCATACTGCCATATAGATATAGACTACTTATGGTTGAAGCATGGGATGGAGCATTGCTACATGGGGAGCCGCCGCTTTTTGCCTTCCAACCACAAGTGGCGCAGAAACAAGGCCAGCTTCAACAACCAGACGGAGTTTAGGGAGGCTCTAGAACCACTGACTGGTGAATAGGTGTTGCAACACAATGAAAGTTTTGAGCAAGTCAAATTTGGTCCTGAGTCAAGAAAATGAAGCAGCGTGACGAAGAAAAAAGATGGCACAACTGGAGGAAGAAGAGTATATTTTTCGAGCTTCCTTACTGGAGAAATTTGCTTATTAGGCACAATTTGGATGTGATGCATATTGAGAAAAATATATGTGAGAGCATATTGGGCACGCCGCTAGAAATAGAAGGTAAAAGTAAGGATACTGAGAAAGCTCGGCTTGACATGTAGCATCATGGGATAAGGAATGATCAACATCCAGTGTTGGAGAATGGTAAGTTCACTTTGCCACCAACTTTGTACAGATTAGAGAAGGACAAGAAACTTTTATGCAAATTTCTACATGAAGTTAAGTTGCCTGATGGTTATGGTTCCAATATTAGAAGATGTGTGGATGAAAACCGGTTGCAGTTGTCAGGTCTGAAAACCCATGACTACCATGTTATATTCCAGAAACTTTTGCCATTAGTAGTTCGCAACATTCTGCCTGAAGTTGTCCCATTGATTGACTTAAGTGCGTTCTTCAGTTTGCTATGTTCAAAGGAGCTGGATGAAAGGGATATTGCTAACATAATTGCTTCGATTAGGGAGACTCTGTGTCGGCTTGAGATGATATTCCCACTGGCTTTTTTTGATATCATGGTACATTTACCAGTTCATCTAGCTGAAGAGGCTGCACTTGGTGGACCAGTATGCTATAGATGGATGTATCCGGTTGAGAGATATCTGTGTACGTTAAAAGGTTATGTGAGGAATAAAGCACACCTCGAAGGCTCAATAGCGAGAGGGATATATTAATGAAGAATGCATGATATTTTGTTCTCAGTTCTTCAAAGACATGCCAACTCGCCCCGAGTGTCATGAAAGCACTGTAGTGTCTGAACCACCATTTGGTCTAAGTGTTTTTGGTGATATCGACTACAGTAGGAAAGGCTATAGTTTTGAAATCTTGAAGGACAGTGAGATGCTGACCATGAGGCACTATATACTGACAAATTGTGATGAGTGTGCTATATTTGCTGAGTGAGTTATAATTTATGTTTCAGCATGTTATTTCCTTACATGATATATCACTAATTGTTTGTAATTTGTTTGTTACAAGACACTGCAGTCAACATAAGGATACTCTCAAGAAATACAATCCACATAATGTTGAGAGAAGATACAAGGAGCAATTTGTTAGTTGGTTTGAGGACAAAGTGAGTATCCAAAAAATTTAAAGCAATTTTTTAAAAAATATTTGCTTCATCTTCTATTATTTTGTTCATCCCACTTTGCAGACAAAAAAGGACTATGACCAAGGGAAAGCAAGTGAGCTAATGTACAACCTTTCTCAAGAACCAGATCATCGTGCTCGTGTTTTCAATAGATGTCTCATCAACGACTTTCTATTTCAGACAGTGTCTGCAGAGACAAATTTGATCACACAAAATAGTGGTGTCCTAGTCAAAGGTGATGAAAGTACAGGTAATATGGACTGGTACGGTGTTATTAAAAGAATTATCTCATACAATTCCCTGGTGGAAAGGAAGTGATAATGTTTCAGTATAATTAGTATGATGTCTCTGCTCCAACAAAATTTAAAGGTAGAGGGTATAAGAGAGATCAATATGGAATTAAAGATATTGATAATACCCGTTTCGGATATCGGGATGATCCCTATATTCTAGCGACACAAGCGAAAGCGGTGTGTTTTATGTCAAAGATGCAAAGAAATCAGATTGGTCCAGTGTTGTTCGATTGAAACCAAGAAACCTTTTCTCCATGCCAGAATTAGTAAGTGCAGAAGAGGAGGTAGAATTTGATGTTGACTCATTGGTTGTTGGGGTGGAGCACATGACTGTTACACGCGAGCAAGGGGAGTTGATGAATTGGCGACGAACGGATATGGAAAGGGTAACAATTGAAGCTTCTGTTATAGAAAAAGCAATTGTTGAATCTAGAGCAGAACCGAATGTTGAAGACTTCATTAACGGCGACAAAGATGATGGTGACAAATTCATTGACGATGGAGTTGTCGCTTTTTGCCTTTGTCACCGGCCCGATGAAGGCGATGATGATTTTTTCATTTAAGTCTTCATATTGTTCTTTGAAACTCTTGTCCTTGTGTTCATTCAAACAAGTTTGCCTATTTTTCTATAACTTTAAATATGGCCTTTGTTGCTTGGACTGAAGTTATATTTTAAGTGATCTGTATCTGTCTTTGTGCTTTAACAATCTTATGGCCTTTGAGTTACGTAAATGAATTTATGAATATACTATTCAGCTGTCCTCTTGAGTCAGCAAAAAACAGTTCTCCTCATTCTATTTGTGGTTCTGGTTCCCAAATCCTTTATCATTGGAGGATGTGATTATGGTTCTGGTAGCATCATACTAATGAACTTGCACGGCAAACCTCCTTGTATTACGGCGGCGTCACTGCGGTTTCATTTAGAACCATTGGCATGTAGTGGTCAAGTATAGAGGCCTTCCGGATATCAAAACTCATACACCGGCCAGGTGTGGCTCGAGAACTTGAAATATTACATAATTGACAATAACTAAGAGTACCTCGAGAAATCAACTAAGAGTACATCAGAAATCGACAATAATTGATGACAACTACTATGCGATAGAGCATATATAAATATAGTGGTTCATTATATCATACAAACCACCAACACCAGCCCATACAAAGTGAGAGATTAGGTCTTACAAAACGCACACCAGCACACAAAGTGGTTTCCTTAGTGTTGACACTTTTAATGTCGCTACTTAGAAATAGAGATAAGCCCTATCCCCAGCAACGGCGCAAAAAATGCTTGGTATTAAATTAACTTGTTATTAGCAACTAGCCACTTATTTATTACTAACATTCCTAAGTATGAATTAAGTTATCATCCCTAATTATAATGCTAAGAAATAAATATAGTTTTACATGTATTATTCAATATAACTAGGCAGAAATATGAATATAAACTAAAATAGATTCTGCAAGCAAACAGATAATTATACCATTGTACCTAGGGAGTTCTACTAGGTTGTCGATTTATATTTATACCACTAGAAAAGCTTGTTATAAACTCTAATCTATTATATTGATAAGAAATTATATACAATGAATAAGTGATATTACCAATGTCATCTACTCTACTCATAACAGGCAGATGTCACAAGATAAATATAGATAAATACGGGTGATAAGCATAATCAAGTATCATAATTATATTGATAATCATCGAGCACTTCCTAGTCATAATCATAGTTAGCCAATGGATAAACTAAGGAGATAACTGTCTATGGTAATTCTATAACTACGTCTATGAATAACTCTAATTAGTGCAACTACATCTAGTAATCATCGTTAAGCTAACGCTACATCATGATCATATGTAAAGAGGCATCAACTAGGGAGGATGTGAAAGCGAGTCATTATCCAACCGCGACCGTGCCTGCCTGTCCCTACATACGGAGGGTGGACTACGAGAGGAACCAACATAGTCTGTCACCTACGCGGACTACCACACGTCCCGGCATGTCAGGGTGCACTCGTAGACAAATAAGATATCTAGACACCACGTCTACATATTGTCCATCATCTACCCATTGTACACTTGGATAAATGCTATACGAGCACAATTACATGAATTCAATAAGATCGAACCAACTAAACTAGACATATAATCAAAGTAGACAATGACTATTGCAATTAAGAATATATGAACTATTAAGAATAATATCTCCCTAATCGAGAATAATGAATACAATAAGAAAGAAAGAACTAAAACTATACAGAACTCCTGCGCTCAGGGCAGGGCAGGGGGCTCAGATCCCGATGAAGAACTAGATCCCCTCTACTTCTAACCTAACTAACTAGAACTATAAACTAGAAGGCTCTTGATGAACTAGAAGGCTTCTTGATGCTTGATGGCTTGAGGCCTTGATGAATAATGAATTGGCTCTCTCCAGGGGGGTCTGCCCATATATTTATAGTCCGGTGGGATGAACGTGCGCCGCAGGATCAAATCGACTTAACCAAGGGCCGAGATGCATCAAGAGAGGCGGTGGAGGAAGCTTCAGAAGGGGGGACACCAAACCCTAGAGGGGGCGCCGCGGGGCCATGGTGGGGCGGCCGGCCCCACCTGGCGGCCTCCCCGGCCCCGATTGCTTCGGGTGTCTTCTAGATCCTTTCCACGTCCCAATGTTGATATTTTCCATGGCGGATAAGTTTCGTGATTAATATGCACTCTAATCTCTCTTTTAAGCTTTTCTGGAAAAGTCCCTGAAAAATATAGACTATGCAAAACTCGTAGAAATTGTCAGTTAAAACCCTAGACTAATGTGTATTCATGTATCCTCTTGTGTCTAAAGTTCTAATAAATATTGACGTTATCCATCGTCAACAATTATTTCCTACAGCCATCCACAGCACATGCATATATATACATAGTGGTTTATTCAAGTGACATTCAGCCACTATAAAGGTCAGACATCGATTTTAGACTGGCACCAAACTACATTGGACCAGGCCCCTTGTTCTTCATTAGGCGGTCCAGCACACCCTCCCTGAGTTTGTTCCAAGCCTGTTCATAGCTATCATCAATTGCGTTGCAACTTTTCTTCGCATAGTGCATGACCTTCTGTTTTGCTTTTTTCCTAGTTTGGTCAATGATCTATTCGGCCTTGTCGAACAAATCTTCCCCTTCTATCACCTCCCAAAGGTGATCATCTGACAAAGCATAAGATGAGTATGCCGAGTCACTGTCATATGCAACCTTCAATAAAAAAGCATTGCTACTTATTAGAATGATATAAATGAAAAAAAAGCTAACTGAGACACCACTGATTATGTAAGTTATGTAATATGAATGTAAGTCAAAAAATAGTAGCAGGTTCAGGTGTAAGTCGACAATGCTAAAATATAGAGCAATACAGAGCCAAACCTTACTAATCTGCAAGTCTCACAGCAGATTAAGGTAGCATGCATGCAATCTTCCTAACCATTTTTAATGAACTGAAACAATACTGTAATTACTATAAGTTCAGACTATACTTTGCTATGTCAGTACACATTCAGTTCAGTGCAATAATGTAGAGTATCATTATGTGATTGATCATTTCCTATGTCAGTACACATGTATAGATAACCCACTAAACCCTTCTTTCATTAACCTGGGCAAGGAAGGCTACCCATCACCATCCGCCCGAGCTCCCCTCGACGTTGTGACGTTGCCAAATGCCACCAGGCGGCTGCTCCATCCTCGCCGTCTAGGTTCGGCAACAGTATGTGTTCCCCTCCCCTTTTAAGTGCCCAAACTATGGTAAGTATTTTTCCCCTTCCTGTACTTTTGACATGTCTAGGCAGGCCACAGGATCGTTATGTTTTCATATACTACAATGGGTTCACATCAATAATGTTCTCTTTCAAGATTAATGAAACCCATCAGTCTAGAAAACACTGCAATCACAATGGACGTTTCCAAGAAATTGATGGCAAAACATGTGGTCACTATTACTGATATTCTTTTCAGTCGCGAAGAGCACACATTCGAAAGCTTGACGATAACTTGCATCTCCATCTAATCAAAATCTGTGACATCATAAGCAAAAAGTTTGGCCTTAGATTGAAAAGGTTTCTCATAATTTGTATGAATCATTGGTGGCACTATCCAAAGGAAAATCCAACAAGTTCAATAAAATTGGACAAGAAAGGGTGTGTTTGTTTGCCTGGATACATAAATACAACTACATGAGGCACAACCATACCTAGCCAGCAAGATTAGCTATGTTGTGCCCACCAGGTTGGATGGGTATGGATGTGTCTCATGCCATCCAAAACTAGGAACAGACCAAAGGTAACAAAGCATAGAACAATCAAAACTACCAGGAACAGCAAAATAGTGCCACCTCTTCAGTATTTGTTATCATCACTGGCCTATTCTCATTCATATCTCATCCTTGCCAATTTAAAACCAAAAAAAGCAATGCAAACTTAGGAAAACAAGCCACAGTATAAATCTAAGGGGCCTCAGCATTAGCGACAAAGTTATATTCATTCTATTACCAATCATCACTGGTGGCAGGAAAATGGGCAACAAAATATACAAGGTCATGGTAGCCATGAAACCGTCCAACCCAGCCATCAAGTAGGCATGCCTACAACAGTTGCTCGGTATGGACGTGTTGCATGGTTTGATGACTAGCATGAAAGAAGGAAATAAAACAGTAATGCAGCATATATAGAACCACCTCATATTGGTTTAGTTTGCATCATAGGCCAAGAAATACAAATGCAGCAACCAGCCACCCACCCAGCATGTCAAAGTAGTAAGTAGTATGAATAGTAGTAGTAAGTATAGTATACACACTAGTAGTAGTACTGCAGCAAGAGTAAAGAAGAGATGAGAAGAAAGTAGTAGTAGAATACAAGTACTACAACAGTAGGAGTAGAGAGGAAACAAGAGAAGATAGAAGTAGGAGCCTCAGAAACTTGTCACTTATCATTTGATCATGAGCTTGGAGCATCAAGGCCTCATAACGAAGAAAAAGAGAGTAGAAGGTAATGTAGGGGTGGCTGGTAATGATGTCTAGTTCTCACAAGTTCTTGATTATTAGCTCATAATCCATGTAATGTATGGATTGGACAATATCATCATTGGCGAAAAGAAAGGAGAGGAGAGAAGAGAAGAGAGTAGTAGGAATAGAAGAGTAGAGAGGAGAAGAGAGAATAGACAAATGTAGCATCTCTGCCTTCTAGGCAGTAGCTTATGAAATTGTCTACAACTCTTATTTAGACTTCTCAATCAGATTCACAAGCTAAACAGGTCAAACAAGGACATCTTCCAAATCCATCTAGAAATTCCAGAGAAGACAACACTAGTAGAAAAGAGGCCATTGCTGGCGCCCCCTTTTTATACCACAGGCGGTTTTAGTTCCCAAGTGCCTATGGTATAAAAAGGGCTGTGTCGCAGCCTTCAACTGCCTGCGAAAAACAGTTACCATAGGCGGTTTATATTGATATGTCTGAACCCATCAATATATATATGTAAATACTTAATTATATAAAAAATAACTATATTGAAATAGGGTCTGACATTAACACAGGTGGTTCCATGTGAACCGCCTGTGGTAACGAATCTCCACAGATGGTTATCTTAGAGAACTACCTGTGCAAATGTATCATTTACACAGGCGGTTCCCTAAGCGAACCACCTGTGGAGATTCATTACCACATGCGGTTCACATGGAACCGCCTGCTGTGGTCCCATTTCTCTGGCCTCCGCGCGATCGGCGCTTTGAAAACGCCTATAGAAATGGGTTTCGAACCTTTGTATAGTATGGTTCTGTACTAGTGCAACTTTCTACAACCCAACTGCTCAGAAACTACTCAATCAAATGGTCTAGAAAATTAACAGCAACTAGATAATGAAATTACCTACAACTTTTCTATAGATCACATCTCCCGAAAACATCATTTAAGTCATGTAAAACTGAAAATGCTACAGGTTGTCCGAGAAAGGTTGAAACTAAATTAACCATAACTGAAGTTCTACAACTCCAAACCACTTGCAACAAGACATTCTAGAAAGCTTATGAAATTGTTTGCAACTATTGTTTAGACATCTCAATCAGATTCACAAGCTAAATAGGTCAAACAAGGACATCTTTCAAATCTATCTAGAAATTCAAGAGAAGACAACTTTCTGGAACCCAACTGTAAATAGCCATATCTTAGAAACTACTCAACCAAATGGTCTAAAAATTTAACAGCAGCTAGATAATGTCTTGTTAGCTACAAATTTTCTATAGATCACAACTCTAGAAAACATCATTTAAGTCATGTAAAACTGAAAATGGTGCAGGAATATAGAAGTAGGATTACTGCCACAAATGCAACTAGAGTAGCATTAGTAGTAAGTAGTAAGTATCCTAATTAGTAGAGTACAAGATTATTGAATAAAAGTTCTTAGTTGGCTTAGATTTGCCCAATTTTGATCACATCGCTCCTAAACGGGTTGATTATATATGTTATACAAGCCATCCTAGTTTAGTAGCTAAATTCTATAAGTAGAGAGGGGCATTCAATGATCATAGCCGCTGCCTCAGCATAAAATATTTCACATCATTGCCTAAGCCGCTGTCTCAGCTCTTTTTTTACATGTTGAAAAGGTTCATCATTGTAGATTATAGTAATTTAAGTGCAACAACCATTTAGAAGTAATTGAGACATCCATATATGCAGCAATTGGAACTTAAGACACATATACCTCATGGCACCCATGAAACCATGTGAGGCATCCAGCCAAGGCTGTCACCTTTACTGATGTTGCATTAGCATTGATGTCTCACATGGTTTGATGACAACCATGAATATTGGGACAAAATAGGCTCTGTGTTGAGCAAGTAGTCCAGCTAAAACAACAAGGCATCATAGGCAGTGGCATTAGCTCAGTTAATCACAATCACAGAGTGCATCATAGGCAGCAAGTATTACCCAAAAAATTCAGAATCCAAATGAGAAATTAATCAAAGGGTATCACAGGCAGGGTCGGAGAAGAGAAAGACGACAGATCTCACAGCAATCGGAGAAGAGGAAGACGGCAGCCAGAGCACGTGGGTGTCCCCAGTGAGGTCGGAGAAGACAACTGACCGAGGAGCGCTCCCAAACCCTAGTCAGCTCGCGGAGGATGGAGAGGTCCGAGATGGGGTGTTCGGCCACGGGTGAGCGCTGCCAAACCCTAGCCATCGTCGCGCGTGGCCTCGGTACTGGTGTTGATGAGGGAGAGCCCCTCCGAGGGCACAACGAGGAGGCTGGCTCGGCGGGGCCGAGAGGCGCGTTGATGCGGCGGCGTGCCGTGCAGCCACGCCACGCGCGGCCGTGGAGGCCAGAGACGAGGCAAGGAGGCCAGTGGGCGGTGGTGGCCCTGCAAACTCTAGCCATCGTGACCAGGTGGCGCTAGGGTTTCGGCCCCCGAACGGCGGCGCTGCTTCGGATCCGAGACGGACCGCACAGGGCTCAAGGGGAGGTGGAGAGGGCACGGCGGCGATTATGAGGTCGCAGGCTCCAAGGGGAGGCCGAGAGGGCGCGGCAGTGGCGTACGGCAGTAGCCTGACGATGTTAATATGCGCCTAGGACTTAGCCAAATTTTGGCTACCCGCAGGCTATGGTATATACACCAGGGCCGATTTGTAGGGGCGGCTGGTGATTGAACCGCCCCTAGAAATGCATTAGTAAGGGCGGCTCCTGAGTCAACCGCCCCTACAAATATTTTTAGTTTTTTATTTTCCAATTATTCATTTATAAATATTAAAAGAATACAATGCAGAATACTAAAATTAATTATTATATACACATATTTATATATTTTCATTTATAAATATTTGTGATTTGTAAATAACAAAGAATACAGTGCAATATTATGGATTCTTTAAATATTAAAGAATTCCAAGCGTAAATGATTTTTTAAGTTCAAAAATTTAAATTTGAAGTAACTAAAACTATTTTTAAAAGAAAGTATTAACTGAAATGAAAATTTGATAAACAGCAAAAGTTGAATAACTCATCGAGAATCTATAACTTTTATTTCAGTCATTTTGTCATTTGAATAAATTTGAACCTTTCAAATTTGAAATTTTGAAAAAGATAAGTTCCGACCATAATTTGAGCCCTAAAATTATTTCAAATGAAAAAATAATGAACAACAAAGTTGAATAACTCATCAAGATGTACAACTTTTATTTTGATTTTTTCACATTTGAGTAAATTTGAACCTTTCAAATTTGAAATTCTGAAAATTGACAAGTTCCGACCATAATTTGAGCCTCCAAATTATTTCAAATGAAAAAAGTGATGAATATCAAAGTTGAATAACCCATCAAGATGTACAAATTTTATTTTGGTCATTTCTTCGTTTGACTAATTCTTAATACACATGGTTAACAAAACTTATATGTGTCTCATATAGTTTATGAAACCATAAGAGAGATGTGTATCATTTGTGAACAATATTATTACCACTTTCTCCAATGAGGAAATGACTAAAATAAAAGTTGTAGACCTTGATGTGTTCTAAAACTTTGGTATTCATGACTTTTTCAGCTAACATGATTTAGGGTTTCAAAATCTTTGCTTTTTGTTATAGCTTGTTGAAATTCAAAATTTAAACTTTTGAAACAAACTCAAATAACAAGACAACCAAATTAAATTGAATAGAGCATGATTTTAGAAATTTTTAGAAAAAATCATTAAATTTGGAGCTAGTATAAGGGGAGAAAGACTAGTTACAATATATAGGCAGACATTAAAAAGAGAAATGACACTGTTCACTATGTTCATGCAATGATCATCTAGAATAGTGTATTTTCTCATTTTAATCTGTGGATACATTTTGTAACTAGTTTTTCTCCCTCATACTTGCACCAAATATGATGATTTTTTTTCTAAAAAATTCTAAAATCATGCTCTAGCATTTAAGCTTGGCCAAACCTACGTGTCAAAATATTTTATAAAATTCAAATTTGAAATTTTGAAAAACAACAAGTTCGACCATAATTTGAGCGCCCAAATTATTTCAACTAAAAAATTGATGAATACCAAAGTTGAATAAATTTGTCAACATCTACAACTTTTATTTTGATCATTTCCTCATTTGAGTAAATTTGAACCTTTCAAATTTGAAATTCTAAAAATTGATAAGTTCCAACCATAATTTGAGCCCCAAATTATTTTTAGGTTGAAAAAAGTGATGAGTACCAAAGTTGAATAACTCATCAAGTTGTGCAACTTTTATTTTGGTCATTTCTTCATTTGACAAAATTTGAAACCTTAAAATTTTAAATTTTGAAAAACAACAAGTTCCAACCACAATACATTAATATAGTCACACACATGCACTAATATAGTGTCACACATACATCAATTTAGTCTCACACACATATATAAATGTAGTCTCATACACTTACATAAAGATAGTGTTACGAACACTCACACACTTACATAAACTAGTTAGGCCCCACCGTGACAACTTTCCCCTTGACACCTTTTCATTCCCATGGCATTACGTCTTTGGGAAGGTTCTTTTCCACAAGCCGATCTTCTTACAAAATCGATACTTGAAATTGATACGATATTGTTGAAAGCGAATACGGTATCGATACTCGGTAATTCGAAAAAATAATAATCGATCGAATAATATATCAATAACGATCGGAATTCATGAGAACGATATCCTAAAAGCGATAAACACGTCAAATCGTATAACACACGAAAAAAGCCATTTACTATCTCAAATAACAATTAATAAATAAAACCACAATTAAAAAGACTACCGAGTTCTGGATGCACTACGTGATTTACTTGGTTGATTGATTGCTTTTTGACTTCTTGAGTTCTTGTTCCTATATGAACAACATTCTTGTCGTACAATTCTTTTCCATAAAACATGAGATTCTGTGCAAATCAGCAAGTCTATAAATAAATTTGAATTTAAAGCCTTTGAATCGGTAACTACCGACGGTAAAATACCGGCTAAATACGGAAATCTTTGAAAACGATCGGAAGGGGACAAAATCATTTTCACTTTTATTTCTGTTTAATTTTATCATTATCATTTTTATTTTTTCGTTTACCATTATCGTTTCTATATTGACCTAAAAATAAAAAAAATATCAAAAACAATTGCCGAAAATTAAAAATTGTCATTTTCGTTTTCATCCCTACCTCCTACGTCCCAGGTGGGCCCTCTTTCCTGCCTTGGTGCCACCGGAAACGGCATGTTCTCATGTCCGCCTCGTGACAACGTCACTATTACGCTAAGCCGCGTCTTCCGTGGTCGTATACAGGCCAATAGGCCATCGTCGCCTTCCGTCACCGGACATTAGTGTGCTCTGTCAAACCACGACGTCGTCGCCAAGGTTCTGAGCCAAAACCCAATAGAAGTGCCTGACATGGACCGCGTGCCGGAGACGAACTGCACGCCAGACTTGCACGGGACATTTGCTAGTTCCAGACTAATTGAAACAACATTCGGAAAAAAAAAAAAAAAGACTAACTGCAACGACGAACAGACCATCCAACAACTGAAGCCCAATAAAGCATCAAATTCTCCACCTACCAGACGGCCAGCCCATTCCAAATCGGCCTCCTCTCTGCCTCTCCAGTCCTCCTGAAAAAGGCCCCCCGCTCTCCGTCGTGCTCTCCCCATGGCCTCCCATTCTGAGCACCCGCCGTCACCGGCGGAACCGCCCGCCCCCCCACCACCATTCGCGACCTCTCCGACGACCTCCTGCGCGAGATCCTCCTCCGCCTCCCGTCCCTCCCTTCGCTGGTCCGCGCCGCCCTCGCCTGCCGCGCCTTCCTGGCCGCCGTCCGCTCCTCCCCCGCCTTCCGCCGCCGCTTCCGCGCGCTGCACCCGCCCCCTCTCCTCGGCTTCTTCTTCGACCCCGACGGCAACGAGAATCCCACCTTCACGCCCATCCGCCGCGGCTCCGAACGGGACCACGCGGCCGCCGTCCGCGGCCTCGACGCCTTCCTCACCCGCGTCCCCCACCAGGACGACGACGACGTCTTCCCGGATGGCAGATAATGGAGTGCCGCGGCGGCCGCCTTCTCCTCCTCAGCTGGATAACCAAGAACCTCGCCGTCTACAACCCCTGACCGGGGCATTGGATCTCGTCCCCAGGCTGCCTGACGAGATCTCAAAAAGGGACACCGCGGCAAGTTCATCTCCGGTGATTTCTTCCTGGTCGTCCCAGACGACGAGGCTCCCCGACAGGCGTTCGTTCCGCGTCTTCTCCTCCTGCCACGACAAGTCACGGGTCCGCGTCGCCATCTTCTCGTCGGCCACAAGGAAGTGGCAGATTCTCCCCTGGTCGGAGCCCGTGCCGACGCAGCCGGCGAGCGGCAAGTACTGGCTTCTCTCGGGGAAGCAGGCGAGTGGGTTCCTGTGCTGGTCACACCATAAGAATCCCTACAAGGTGTTGCTGGACACCGCCACGCTGCAATTCTCCTTCATCGATCTGCCGCATGGCTTGAGTGGGCAAGGCCACCTCTACAGCACTGGGGATACCAAGGATGGGAAGCTCTGCATCGTGGCCGCAATTGATTTCACGCTGTTCGTTTGGTTCCGGACACCAGATGCTGATGGTGTTGTCAAGTGGGTGCTTCAGAATGTGATCCAGTTGGAGGAAGAGGTTCTTGAGGCTACCGAGGGCTTAACGGAATGAACTTGAACAGCTCAAAGTGTTTGCAATTCTCGACGGCATTGTGTACATGACAACATTTGAGACATTTAGAGATGCTACTTTGCCTTGCTGGTACCTATCCTTCTGTCTGGAAACAAGGAAGCTGGAAAAACTCATATATGTAAAAGCTGATGCTCATGATCATCCCTACTTCATGCCATGGCCTACTTCTTTAGTGGGTAACAATTTGGGCCCCTGATGACTAGGAGGTGCTTGGTCAAGTGGAACTGGTTATGATAACATATAAGGGGAAGATAAAAAGAAAAACAAATGGTAAAATCTTTGTTTTTTTACAACAATTGGTAAATCTTTGTTTTATTGCACTCATAGTCTCTTATGCTTAGTTATTAGTGTCTGTTTTTTTAGTGCTATCGTCCTTTACAAATTGCAGAGTAATATGCCCAGGCCCTGTCTAGAATCAACAGTTCGTTCACTTATCCTCATATCTTTAAGGAAGCAGTGTTACACTTCACTCTTTGTATTTGAGAACTATTACATTTGTTTCTGCATAACCTCTGGAATACCAGTCCGTGTAGCTGTTCCAACAAACTTAACCCAGTTCTTTGAGCTTAGTAGTAAGAAAGGGGCTGTTCTCAAATCCAAGATGATCTTTCTGTTAGCTTGATAAGTTTGAGTCTTTGGTTAACCCATTTAACAATAAAATCATTACTCACCCTGATGTTGTGGTACATCAATCGATAATTTTTTATGCAGAAATTGAGCACCTTTCTCAAGAGAAAGAGAAAAGTTCGAGTGATTTGACAATGGAGATATTATCATGACACTTGGCTCAATCAAGAGATCAGTGAAATCTGTGTAATTTTCTTTTTTAAGTTTGCTATAATGTACTGGCATTCTTTTAGTTGGTGTTTCTTTTGGTTCCTCGTTCTCTTACTGTTTCTGTTCAGAGGGGAAGCGCCTTGATCAATGCTTCTCTTGTAAGCTGGTTGGTGGTTACCCCAGCAAGCACAAAACTTTGATTTCTATAAAGCGGGACCCATGGTCTTTGATTTAAAAAAATACCAGTCCGTGTAGCGAAGTCTTGTTTGTGTGACAAGAGAAATGGAAACTGAATAAAGGCTAAAGCTCAAGGCATACTTAACTCCATGATGATAGCATGAGATGCAATTTAACTTCACACATCCTCTGGTAAGTCCTTTACAGCTAGCCTCAACAGAAATGATATTATGTCAAAGGAACCACAGAAAAATTGTAATCGTATTAGAGTCTTAGAGAATATTATGTTAAAGTATCACCTTGATATTTGTAATATTAACTAAGTACTACTAGATTTATCATGAGATACTATGTTTATTTGGTGTCATAAACATTAATATTGTTATATATATTTGGTTAAACTTTGGACGTATTAATGAAGAATACATATAAATAATATTTTTTGTGAATAGATGTAGTACTCCACTTGCCTAAATTATAAGTCGTCCTGGCTTTTCTTGGTAATCCCTCCATCTTAATATATAAGACACACTCCCTGTCCTGTAATAAATAGATTTCAAGCTAGAATTTGTCCATAAATAAATCAATCTCAAAGGTCCACTAGGCCATTTATTTTTCTCAAAGTCCTCTAGTATTTACTGCACCCTCTTCCATCTCCCAATTTAGTGTTGAGTTTACGCAGTTAGATGTGTGTAGTAAATATAATTAGTCTCCTATTGGAGCAATCACCAGTCAATATGCAACTACTACACTTCATGAAGGGTAGTATGGTCCTTCACATAAGAAAAATTCGAACTAGCTTTGGCTATAATTAAGCCCATTATTGTACTTATCTAATTCTAAAAAAAGTGCTGCCGGATGCTCCTCCTAGTCTCTGTAAAGCTCTTAATGCACTGATCAAGAATGAACAGGACAAAGTCTTGATAAAAAAATTCTAACTAGCTTTGGCTATAATTAAGCACATTATTGTACTTGCTCTAATTCTAAAAAAAGTGCTGCCGGATGCTCATCCTAGCCTTTGTAAAGCTCTCAATACGCTGATCAAGATTGAACAGGGAAGACATCAAAATCATGCCGCGCCGCCTCACTGTGCACTAGTAACATGGTATATGCAGCTGATGTTTTGTTCTCTTGCATCCACCCTCCCAACGGAAACGGGTGAAGGGGGCCGGCACAACGAGCAGCGGGGGGGTGGAGGGGATGACATCATTACATCAACAACATCGGCTTGGGCATGATAGAAACGACCTCTGCCAGAAAGGAAATGGTGGAAACTCATTATATAAAAATAGGTTAATTTAATTTTATCATCTAGTCATATTTGTTTAGGACTTTGTATGGGCTCAGAGTATAAATATAAACCTCGGCTATTATGTTTAACAAGAGATCAAATGATTCACGCCATTGTATTAGGAATAAGAGGAGTATAGTTTTCGGAGAATTCTTCAGTAGGTAGAGCTGCATCGATTTGGATCTTCAGTTTGCTTGTTAGTGCCGTCTTATCGGCTTGTATCTGATCTTGTAAGGCTGTATCATTTGATCTCTTGTTAAATTTTATATTAGTCAAAGTTATCGGTTTTATTACGTTTAGTAATGCTGCATCTTATAATTCCTTGCTAGATTTAGTGTAATCACAAACTATCTAACTAAGATTAAGATACATCGACTTATATCGTATAAATCTATCGTCTCAATTGTTTATCACGTTTATTTCCTCCCTGATGACGTCAAATTGTTTTATCAACTGATTATGTCTTAATTCTGGTTTTACAAGTGTGTTTTGAATATCTTGTTTTACTATAAATAAATCTATTGGCTTGCAAACTTTAGTTTATCGTCCTCTTGCCAACACTGTCTCGATCTGATCCGATCAGTCTATGGATTTCTTTGTAGAAAAACAGAGAATTGTTTATACACTATGATTTATCTGCATTATAGCCGATGGTTTATGCTTGCATGTTTTATCCTGTGTTATATACATGGGCTTTTTAATAAACTTTATTTTGTTTATACATTGACATATGCTGCTGTCATTGGACCACCAGCTGATGACATTTGTTTAACTCGTTTTATCTTATCATCAAGTTACGGTTATCGTCTTTATAATCAATGATTTATTATGCTTCATCGGCTTCCTAGCTGATGGCCTCATGAAACTGTCGAATTGCAACCTGGAATGTTCCAACTTAATCTATTGATTATCTTTTTCTTTATTAATTATAGGTCAAATTGACTAGCACATTAATTTTTTCATAATTGATAGAACCTGCACTAGAGTAAAGCAAATCTACTAGGCTGTTGTGTATCCTGCACACTGACCAAATTTCTGCATCAACAGAATGCGAATTCACTCAAGATGTATTTGTTACGACTTTATGCTCCAACACCGCTGATAGAGAGGAGGTCTATAGCATGGGTATTTTTGAGCATACAAAAATACAGAGGTCTACATGTAAGTCCAACGATGTCTAGACCATATAAAGTAGTGTATCTCAGATATAAAGAGAATTGTAATGACTCCGTTACAGTAGGACGAATAGTGATAATATTTCTCTAAACTTGTAGAATTGTAGTGGCAGCAATCGAATGCGATGAGTTGACGAGAAATATAAGAGAACTAGAGAAGAAGGCAGATATATAGTGTTGTTGCTGCTTGTCAACCGACTTATCGGTTGTTGTAACAATATTTTTTATAAAAACTTAGTTGTTTTAATTTATAAGCCAACTTATAAGGGGTGTCTAGGAGTGCTTCGCTTTACGTTTTTCATTTCTTGCTCACTGTTTTTTAGCCAAACAAGTTTTACTCCACGCATGCAGCTCTAGAAGAAAAAAAAAAAAATTTCGAGAGTATATAAAAAATACTCCATAAACTCCAATTTTTTATGAAACTGTTTACGGTGGAGTTCGCACAGCAAACACGCCCATAATATAAGTCATGCCATCACGTGAAACAAAAAAAAAAAAAACGTACCTGAGATTCTGAGAGAACGCTGAGATTCTGAGAGAACGCAGCGCCTGGCTAGAAAAAAAAAAAATGCCAATATCAATTTGAGAATGTTTTTCTGGGTCTTTTTGAAAGTCCTCCCTCTTCCTCTCCGGCCTCCCACAGTGCCCAGTCCCCATGGCCCACCCGCCGTCACCGGCGCAACCGCCCCACCACCATACGCGACCTCTCCGATGACCTCCTGCGCGAGATCCTCCTCCGCCTCCCGTCCCTCCCTTCGCTCGTCCGCGCTGCTGCCCTCACCTGCCGCGCCTTTCTGGCCGCCGTCCGCTCCTCCCCTGCCTTCCGCCGCCGCTTCCGCGCGCTGCACCCGCCCCCTCTCCTGGGCTTCTTCTTCAACCACAACTGCTTGGGGAGACGCCCACCTTCACACCCGTCCGCCGCCGCTCCGACCCGGACCTCGCGGCCGCCGTCCGCGGCCTCGACGTCTTCCTCACCCGCCTCCCCCGCCAGGACGACGTCATCCACTCCGCCGTCTTCCACGACGGCATACCCGAGGAGTTCCCCGAGTGGCATTTAATGGAGTGCCGCGGCGGCTGCCTTCTCCTCATCAACGGGAGAACGAAGCAGCTCGCCGTCTACAACCCCCTCACCGGGGCCTTGGATCTCGTCCCCAGGGTGGCTGATGAGATCTCCAAAGAACACGGCGGCGGGTTCTTCGTCTCCGCTGAGTACTTCTTGGTCGCCCCTGACGATGGGTCCTCCGATGACAGGCTGTCGTTCCGCGTCGTCTCCTTCGGCCGCGGCGACAATTCTCAGGTGCGCATCGCCGTCTTCTCACCGGCCGGCAGGAATTGGCAAATTCTCCCCGTGTCGGAGCCTGTGCTGACACAGCCAGCGAGCGGTGTCGTCTGCTCTGTCAAGGGCATTCAGGCGAATGGGTTCCTATGCTGGCCACATGGAAAGGATGCCTACATGGTGTTGCTGGACACTGCGACGCTGCAATTCTCCGTCATCGATCTGCCGCCCGCCTTGAGTGGGCAAGACCACCTCTACAGTATTGGGGATACCAAGGATGGGAAGCTCTGCATTGTGGCTGCGATCAATTTCATTCTCTGTGTTTGGTTCTGGACATCAGATGCTGGTGGTGCTGACAAATGGGTGATTCAAGATGTGATCCAGTTGGAGGGAGAGGTTCGGGCTATCGGGGGATCACGGAATGTAAAGCTCATAGTGTTAGCAATTGTGGACGGCATTGTGTACATGACGACAAATGAGACATTTAGACATACTAATATGCCTTGCTGGTACCTATCCTTCTGCCTGGAAACAAGGAAGCTGGAAAAGATCTATATAAAAGCTGATTGCCTTGCTCATCCCTACTTCATGCCATGGCCTACTTCTTTTGTAGGTAACAATTTGAGCCCTGACTAGGAGGTGCTTGTTCAAGTGGAACTGGTTATGATAACATATAAATTAAAAGATAAAAAGAAAAACAATTGGTAAATCTTTGTTTTATTGCACTCAGTCTCTTATGCTGAGTTATTGGTGTCTGTTTTCTTTATAGTGCTATCGTCCTGTACAATTGCAGAGTAATATGTACCTAGGTTCTGTCTACACTCAACAGCCGTTCACTCATCCTTACTTATCTTTAAGGACAGCAGTGTTACACTTTACTCTTTTTATATTTGAGAAGTGTTACATTTGTTTCTGCATAGGGATATTTTTTGTCACTGGATTGTGTTAGGGGGTAAAGACTACCATGTGAAGCTTTTTCTTTTTGCAATCATTCTATGGGGTTTATGAAATGTTAGGAATAAGATGGCAATTGAAAAGAAATTTCCTAAATCTTCCAAAGAGGTTTTTCACAAGATTTTTCAGTTCCTGCAGAAATGGCGCACACTGCTAAAAGAACAAGATGCAAGATCCGTGGAGCACAAAATCTCAAGGATGAGGAAATGGCTGAGGGATTTTCTGAAGCTTAACAAGTGATCTGGAAGTGGAAGATATTTGGTGAAGGTTTCTGTGTGCTGTTAAGAGGAATGAAGAAGGGTGGCTGTAGGATGAAGTTCAAAGCTGGAGGAAGCTGAAGTTATGGCGTTGCTAGGCGGCAGTTGTTTCTTATTTGCTGTTTTCTAGTTTATTTGCCTCCTTTGCTGAGAGTTATGCTACTGTGTTGGTTGTAGGATCTTAATTCTCTCTTGTTTGACACTTGTTTGAAGCTGGTATCCCCAGCAGACCTATGTAAATGTTTATGCAGTGTGAACTTCACACATCCTCTGCCCGGAGCTCTAGTAACAGAGGCCCCACTCGGATGTCCCCTTGCTGGGCCCTTAATTTGAGGCTGATAAGCCAGCTGATACAGATGTTTTGAAAATGGGCCGTTAATTGGCCACCCATTTTGTAATAAACAATCAATTTGTTTTAGGATCATGGCAGCCTTTTCGAATCAGTATCTTACATAGCCGATATCTTGAATTATCGCTGAATCTTTAAAGTTCATAAGTTCAGATAGTTAAACATTAGATAGCACTTAGCAAATAAAGCAGCTTCTTTTGTTTACAGCAGAAAATACTAACTCCATTTCAAATTGAAAGTCGTTCTGGTGACATAATATATATGCATAGGTGTGTAATAAAAACTACGTGTCTATAAAAGCTAGAATGACTTACCATTTGGAATGGAGTAGTTGTAATTCTATTGCATCTTTTACCAAGCCTTAGTTTCCCACACAACAGAAAAACTAAGTGTTACACTATAGGATCTTTCACAAAGCACGTCTATACCCATTACTTTTTTGCATATAAAGTTACGATTTCTCTAATACAAAGACATGAATAGAAGATTCCTATATGTACCAGATAATCTACATGAATAATACCAATCTAAACTTTGCACCTTGTCTATTTTTTCATGGGGCCTGGTTCAGGTCAATCATATACCCAACTGGACCTCCACGGCCCATTGAGGCCCTACGAGAAAGTGACGGAGGCCTCCTCAGCTCAGCATGGACTGGCACGGGCATCTCGTCAGAGTGCCCAGAAATGCAGAGCGATCCATTTTCATCCTGATCCCAGTGAACCTCGACCATGAGGCCTCTTGGATGCTCCTCTGTCTCAGTTCCAGGAATACCAACAAAACGAGCTCCCTTGGGAATCTGAATTGTCAGAGACACAATCAAAGAACAGAACACAGTCTTCTAAATGTATCCCTAGCAATTTTTTTCTTTGATAAGCAAACTAGCCTACTTGATGGGAGATATTTCTGCATCTCAGATGTTTTCCTCCATATATGATTAGAAGTGTGGTGGTGTTGTTAGGGTTACTGAGTACATACCTGAATTGTCGCTCCTGATGACAGGTTGAGAGTCACCAAGGTACCTTCAGCAGTAGAGCTCTCCAGCTCTGCCTGCTTTGCAATGTTCAGGAACACCTCTTCAAGTGTTGTCAGACCAAGTTGAATGTCTGATATTCCAAACTCCCCTTCCCTGTCTTGCAGCTCTCCAAAAAGAATCTCTGTTGTGGAAGTGTTAAAATATCATTTACTCAATAAAATGAAGTACATTAGAGCTCTGGTGCCAATGTATTACCGTCAGAAGCGGTTCTTTGTGATGAGGGATGACAAATGTCAAGAATGTCCTGCTCTCCTCTTTTGGATTAACATCAAGCCGCTGTTTAAACAAAAAAGAGAAAGGCATTTATATATCAATGATGGTAAGAGGCAAATTTATCTTATTTAGTCATGAGACACATACTTCCTTGAAGAACAATTTGACAGCTTCTATGTTCGGATTAACTGGAGCCTCAGTATTGCTATTGATGTTGGGGCTCTGCATGTGGCCATTTCCAGAGAAATTAACGTTAGCGATGTATCCTGTTCCAAATTTTGATTTCAGCCTTATTGATGTCCCAATGCACCGCAGTTTCCCCTTTGCCATTATAGCTATCCGGTCACCAAGAATATCAGCCTCCTCCATGGAATGAGTGGTCAAGACAATAGCTCTTCCTTTCTTGGCCTCCTCTATGATGTCCCAGACATGCCTCCTTGTTATTGGATCCATGCCAGTAGTCTACATATCATATACATAGTTAGGTTGATATGTGACATGGCCACAGGGGAGTCTAAGGAGCAAACCAATGAAAAATCTTCTATTTCCTCACCGGTTCATCGAGAAAAACCAATTTTGGGTCACCAATCAGTGCGATTGCGACACTTAGACGGCGCTTCATTCCTCCACTGTAGCTGCCTGCTCTAGCATTAGTTACTTGGCTGAGCTTCACTTTGGCTAATGACTCCTCTGCTACCTGTGCCAGGTGATCAACCATAGAAAGATCAAAATGCAAGACCATATGAGTTTCAGAGAGAACAAGTCAAAAGATTTTAAGAAACACACTGATGTGATTGCAGCTGGAGGCAATCCTTTGATGCTGGCAAACAATTCCATGTGCTCTTTAGCTGTTAATGCATCCCACAGGATATCAAACTGTAAAGTAACAGAACACACATGTTTATGTTTTTTTTTTTTTTTTTTTTTCCAAATATATCACCAATTGCATCAATAATATCAAAATGTATAAAAAGCACCACCTGTGGGCAGACTCCGATCATCCTACGTATATTTGACATTCCCACAGTGCTTGAACAGAGTGACCATAAATGAATGCTGTGTGATTTTGGTATGTATTATTAGCATGGCAGTTGTTGTTTTGAGACAAAGAAACCAGAATGCTGCTTCAAGGAATGATACTTACCATCACCTCCTGTAATTGGTGTGATTCCAGTCAGACAACTGATTGTAGTTGTTTTGCCAGCTCCATTGGGCCCAAGAAGACAAAATAGCTGGTCCTTCTCAAGGTTCACCCATAAGCCCTGAATTAATTTTTTAGGCAATGAATAGTCAGATCATGACAAGCATGGTTGCAGGTATTTTATGTCAAAAACTAATTGATAACTTACTTTAACAGAATGAAATGGCTTAGATTTCGACCATTTGCAACAACAACCAATGCTGAAAGTTCCTGGATATGTCTTCCGTAGACCATGTATTTGAACTGCAACACCAGGATCTACCGCATTGTTTGCAGCTTGTTCCTTTACAAGGTTTTGCTCCGCAAGCACATCCTCGTCAGTAGGGGTAGCATCATCAGCAGGACGGCTTGAACCAAAAAAGCTAAAGAGGCCTCCCTCTGGAATAAAGATTAATGGCCAGTGTAAGATACAACAGCAGAAACAATGTGAGTAACTATCAAATACATCAATATCTGACCTTCCATCTTGCCTCCTTTACCCGTCCAGTATGAAGGCATAAGAAAGTAGAAAACTGACTTCCGGACGCCGTTTACATTTGGAAGTATGTTGTCAAAGTATATTGCCAGGACAAACCACAAGAAAAATGTGGATATGAGCCACTTATAGATATCATCCTGTAAGAT
The DNA here is from genome assembly GCA_015844335.1 of Chrysopogon serrulatus. Lineage (NCBI taxonomy): Eukaryota > Viridiplantae > Streptophyta > Magnoliopsida > Poales > Poaceae > Chrysopogon > Chrysopogon serrulatus. The sequence goes on from JADLZL010001210.1 coordinate 327,954, forward strand.
ATTTTGCAAAAAATAAGTGATTGAAATCTAGTGACTAAAAGACATGTAAAATCTAGCAAAGTTTTGCACGTACAATAGTAATGACGCAGTCAGTCTCAAAAGATGGGCACTCCCCACGCTGATTCCAGCTAAAACCTTTATCCTCAGGAGTGGCTGTTGCCTTGCCTAGAATGTTGAGAGCTTTGGCAAATAAATCAGGAGGAAATAAAGACCACAATGTCGGTATAACTTTTTGTAGTCAGCCCGAATAAGGGAACCCAAAGGTGGTAACAAGCTGCACAGGAAGAACAAAGGTATTATCATATTTTCTGGAAAAAGAATGAAATACTGGATACATGAGATTATGATTAACAAAAAATATTACCTGAGTCAAGAACCCTATAATGAATATTGCAAATCCAACAGTAGTAGCTGATGCTGCCTTCGATACGAACGTGGATATCATGAAGGCAAAACTAAGCTGCAGGAAACATGATGGATGTCTATGTAAAGGGGGCACTTAAAAGAAACATATGCTCCACAAACTATGATAAGATTAGAATATCATTCGAAAATTTGTTACCATGTTCAGTTGGAACAGGAAGAACAGGAGGAATAGGATCCCAAAATTATTATGAAGGAAGAAATCGAACTGGAACATCATCCCAAAGAGCACAGTAAAAAGTGCTGAAAGTGTTGTAAGAAGGGCCTCCCAGGTAAACCACGATAACCAGTAAGCCGATTCATAGAGTCCCATGGTAGACATAGCCTGCAAAATATATCAAAATGTTGGCTCACTTCGAGCATAAAGATATGCTGACAGACAGCAGTGAGTGAAGTTTGAACCTGACGAAGCTTTAGTTCTTTCTCTGCCACCAAGGCACTGATTTGGAAAACAAATCCAAACATTGCAATGGCAAGAAAGAAAGTTGGCCCTGCTTGAGCAATGGTAGAGAAGGTCTCTGTGGCTGGGTGAGCGAATTCCTTAAATCCGACAGTCCAGCTAAAATTTGGGTCTGTTACATTCATGAAAAACACTTATTCCCAATGAACAATTAACTAACAGAACCAAACACAAACTAACACCTAATTGTGCATCACACACAAGAAACATTTGTGGACTACACCTACAGTAAGTGGGGTTGTAAAACTTTTTTTCTCCCTCTTAATGAAATATGTGCTTAGGATTACAGTAAGTAGTCTGAAAAGAAATCTGGCCAAAAAATAGTATTTAAAAAGTACAAACTAGCAGGAATTATTGTCACTGCGGATGAGAATACATATAAGCAACAATTTCCTTAAAGAAGAATGGAAGAATTAATACCTCCAATAAGCAGCCTTGCCATTTCCCTCTCAGCTGCAACTTGGAGTGGTATCTGGAACTTGAAGGTCGGGTCTTCATATGTTCCTCTCCGTGCTACCGGGGTAGAGTTTGTCTGGATACCATACTTTATCTGAGTGGCATTTATATCTTGAAAATGCAAAGCACCGGGGCAGCGCATAGGGTTCTGAAACAACCAAGCATCAACTTCATCCGGAGTCCTAAAACCTAAAACCTGAAAGAATCACTGAGAACCAATCAGATGACATGTTGAATGATTGTCAATTCTGGGGTGCAGATGCAAAACTTGATTAAATTTTTTTGGCTAGTGCACGTACTCCCCTCGAGTCAGAAATATAAGTTATTTTGGACTAGTACATGAGTATTAACAAAGTGGCTCAAAGACTTTGCTGCCCTTTATTTATAGAGAAAGATGGGTTATTTATTTAGAAATGGAACTAAAGCAAGAGTAGAGATAAAAGTGTCTAGAAATTTTCATCCGGATGGGCTCAGCTTTACAGCCGCCGCTGCTGTGGCTGCACAGCACAGTGCTCCATAGGTGTGAAACTACAGCAGCGAGCGGGGTCTATAGGATAAGCAACGTTAGGGAAGTACAAGGAAATGTTGAAACATCTACATGCAGACTCAGAAGGAGTACTATAGTTTTCAGTTCACCATCAAATTCATGCTTATGTCAAATGACAAACTGATAATGAATCATGAGAAGGAAAACTATATTTGCCTTGAATGCCAATTTTTTTACCTGATTAGCATAAAAAAGACAAAAAAAAATCAGCAGCTGAAGTTAAGTAAACTAATTCAGATGACTACATAGTGAACTCATGAATGCCTGGATTCCAGTCTGAGCAGCTTTTTTTCTGTATGCCTTTCAAGTTCCTAATCGATAGAGTTTTGAGCACTGAAATAATATAATAATTTACAGAAACCTAGCATCAGTCCATTGATACCATCAACTAATTTATGAGAACCCCACACTCTTCCCGAGAAATTTTCTAACATATTTAACATCCCAAGATGCATCCTCACCATCTTTGTTTCCAAGGAAAGGCCTCAAGAGTCAAGACACACCAGAGTATGAAAGTGACGTGAAACAAGATTAACCGAATTTGCTGTTGCTTATAGACCTCGGAGTTTCCCAGCTCACATAGTATGCAACAAAATAGACATTTTTTTTTTGAAAGAGCGCAAATTCTACCCCTCTAAATCCTGAAGGAAGTGCCCGCGCTTACATAAAAGAAGTAAGATGAAACCAAATCAGATACTAAAATTATGAACATCAAGCCTTATGATGATTCAAGTTAACCATGAAACCGTCCAAGACACTAAGTCCCAAAATATTTAGAAAGTTGAAAGGAGATAAAACAAACTGTGACAGCGGATAATATAGTTAAGTTGGTTATTTTAAAATTCTAAAACCAATAGGCGCATGATGATGCATAGCTTCCACCGTTCCCAGCAACCAATACTCTAAACTCATTTAAAATTCCGTGTGTCAAAGAGGAAGTTATCACGCGATTTTCTTTCTTTCTCCTCGAGGGAAAAAAATCACTTCTGAACTGAAATCCAATCATTCCCCACCCGGAATCCAGATTCCTGCTCTCTCTCAAAAAAAAAAAAAAAAAAAAAAAAAAAGAAGAAAATCCAAAATCCTCATGCTAAACGTATGAGCACGGCATTCATCACCATCCAGACAGACATGTGAACCCAATTCCGCAAGTCCGCAGGCGAAAATCACATCGCATCGCACACCAACAAATTCCCCACAAGAATGTAGTACTTGACCGACAACTGAAGGGGGAGGGGTCGGAAGGAATCGGGGACCTTTTCGGGCGGTATGGGCCGGCCGGGGTTGTTCCTCCGGATGGCGTCGACGAGTCTCGCGATGCGGTCGCTCCCGCCGTCGCTCCAGAGGAAGTCGTAGCAGGGGGACTTGATGAAGAACTTGTCCTCGCAGGGGCGGATCGGCGGCGCGACGAGCGGCTCCGGGTCGGGCACGTTGCGGTAGGCGGTGGTGCTGGAGAACCTGGAGCGGACGGCGCGGTCGATGCAGAAGATGAGGAAGATGAAGACGAGCGAGGAGAAGAGCTGCAGCACCGCCGAGCGGCGGTTGCGCCAGGTGAGCGTGGCGTTCTTGCGGAGCAGCGCGCGGTACTGCTGCCACGCCAGCGCGCCGCCGCTCAGGAGCTCCATCGCGCCCCGGACCGGACCGGATCGGTCGGTCGAGAGGCCCGGCCGCGGAACACGGGGGAGTTTCTTCTCGGCTTGGCTAATGGCAAGTGCGCTCTCTCCCTCTTCTCTCCTCGGTATTGGAGCTTCCGGGGAGGAGTCGTCTGAGGTTTGGGTATTTATAAGGGGCCGTTTGAAAACGGCCAAGCGACGGACAGGAGGAAGACGCGGGTTTAGTGGGGCCCACGTGTCTGCCGGCAGCACATCGTTCGTTCTTGCGGCTGATGAGCAGCGGCACTCCGCTGATTCATCAGAACTCTTCTTCTTCTTTGTTCTTCCATTTTTATTAAATAATATACAGTAAATAATAATACTACTAGTACATTGTACTATACGGCTCCGCTGATTCAGAGAGCACTGAGCAGCCCTTCTTCGTCTTCTTCATTCCATGGTTATATTTAATATAATATAATAATATACTAATAACACTACCAGTACTATTGCATAGTATGGCTCCCCTCATAGCAGAGCTGCAGCGGCAGACTGTTTGCTGTTTGTTGCTGCTGATGGATAGTTGTAGGCTATACAGGTGCTGTTGACTGGCTTAACCGATCAGGCTAATAGTTTTTTTGACTGAAGATCAGGCTAACCCAGGCCATATATAGATTAACCAAGCTAGTGTCATTAATTCAAGTGAGTGGGGTAATAATAAACCAACTAAATTAAATGGCTGAAACAAAATGTGGTTGGCAGTATTTCAGGGATTACACCTTCTCATTTTCGGTATGATACATAGACAGAAAAGGGTATACAAAGAGAATGGATCGATTTCATATCTGTCCAAATTAAAGAGAGCTCACTTTCTATAATGGGAAATGTAGGATAATGTGGCTTGCACTAAGGATGTCTTATGTCATGGGAAGTATGCTTTATGTCATGGGAAGGATGCTACATATATATGATGCTCCGATGAGAATTGAGACATACTCCTAAATGAGAGCAAAAACGACAAAAGATCGCAGGCATGGCTACAAATAATATATCCACAAAACTATCGTAGCCCTTGTTTACATTCCTCCCAAATTTCAGATTTTTTTCACTTTCTCTTCTTCATATTAATTTTTAGCCGCATGCATAGAGCATTAAATATAAGTAAAAAATAATTAATTGCATAGTTTAGTTGTAAATCACGAGATGAATCTTTTGAGTCTAGTTAGTCTATGATTGGACAATATTTGCTAAATACAGTGTCAAATTTTTCTAATAGTTTGAATCTGAAGGCGTATTGTGTCAACTTTCTAGTGGACCGCATCCTTTCGACCCAAAATGGGCGATATATGATGTGTCATCGAGAGTTCGTGCACTGGTCGTTTGCTTATGCTTTCTAAATACTCCTCCATCCAACTCTCCAAAATAGGAAAAGAATATTTTCGTCAGGTAGCCATGTATGAGCTGAACTTGATCAATAGGTGCAAGGTTCAACCGCATTAGCGCTGAAAATGCAAATTGTTCCATATAGACAATCTAACATATGCGCCAGAATTATACATGAAGGCGGTGTAGGTGCTGATATAGAATTTTACCTGTTAGACAATCCATTTTGTAAAATGATACCAATACGTATCAAGATTTGGTTTTAGAATCTCAAAATATCATTGGAAGATATAATTCAAGAGAGAACAAAAAAAAATAATATGAATCATATAAAAAAGACTCGATGTTGATTAACCAACATGAATTATATAAAAAATGACGATGTTGATTAACCATCTCTCAAACAAATGTTATATAAAAAGATTGGAAGATAGCTTGTTTGCTTGTTTTCCGGATAGAGTTGCCTTTGTGATGATGTGAGCACCCATACATAGGCCGTTGCAAGCAAACTATGAATATATTCATGTAAAAGAAACTCAATCAAATATGATTATTCTTTACTTACAGAGGAGAAAAGGAGAGTAAAACTTTCAATTCCTTTTAAAAGCTCAAATCTCCAAGTAAATAGACCATGCTCCGTAAGTAAATGGTGAATAAATAGTACCGCATTACGGGCGTGTTTGGTTGGTGACCAAAGGTTGCCACGCTAAAAGTTAGTCGTGCCACAGTTTTTTTTGGCACTTGTTTGATTCGCTGCCACAGTTATGGCATGTCAAACTCTTTTAGCACCCTGTCCCACATGTCATAGACTTATTTTCGTGTCAAAACTTACCAAAAGTTTAGCGTTATTTTTGCTCGCCACACTTTCTTTGGCAGCCACAGTTTGCCGAAGGTTAGATGTGGCATATTAAGGTAGCAAACCAAACAGGCTCTACATACTCGCTCACAGCTAAAACATGTCTAGCGTAGGTGTCATAACGGGATCCGTTAGTAATTTTGCATGGATATATCGAAGTTTCATGCATTGGCTCATGGGCATTTCCAATGTATAAAATCACTCCTGTTTTTATACAAAGACATGACATCATCTGTTAAATTGCTCCTAATGTTTAGAACTAGAATGTTGGATCTCTGTAAGTGGTAAAATTGTGGCTATCCAACTTCTCTCCTCTTTGTGCATGGAGGTGGGTAGAACCAAGAGAGAGAAGAAAGATGGGAGAGACATGAGAACAATTCCTCTACATGTCAAGCGCACTACGTATGAAGCTAGCTAGCTACATAAGAGCTATGATTGGAATGGAACTTTCCACTAAGGATGCTCTAAAGGACACATGTGAAGCTTTCACAAACTAGGGAGGTCCATCGACATCGTTGTCATGAGACTTGCAGAATATGTGTGCTTTAAGTAAATTTTGCTCAGGGACATTGCCCAACCGTCTAATATGCTGTTGAACACCGTCAGCTTCAAAATATGCTCACTGCCATTATAAAATTTGGATTATTCGCCGTTGGACACAACACCCAATTAATATATTTATTTTCATGGTTCGAGAGAGAGAAAGGGTGGTGAATAGACCAAATGGTCCATGCGAGTCATCTTCCACCTCTATCGTTAGCCATCACTGAGTGTTTGTGTGTGTTAGGGGGGCGCTCTGGTCGGGCACTTGTTGGCCCACAGAGTTGCAAGCCGCCACGCGCAGCCACACCTTACATTCCTATCGTGCCACCCATGGCCTGCTCCTCTGTTCCTGCTGTGGCATCCATGATCTACTCCATCTGTTCCTGCCACGCAGCTCCCTCCATTTCATGGCCTCACCAATATCATGCTGGGGCAGGCGAGGCCTCACTGAGGGTGTGAGGGGCCTCACCGGGGCATGGCCATGGCGGACGGCAAGGATGAGGATCTAGGGGGGGGGCACGTGGCCTCACCAAGGACGAGGGCGCGGCCTTGCTGAGCATCATGTGGCCATGGTGGTGGCAACGAACAATCAGAGCTCAGGAAAGAAGGTGATCCAAAGGTTGAAGATGAGGGTGGCGGCACACAGTTAGAGCTTGACGAAGAAGCAAGTATCAGAGGTAGAAGACAACAATAGTTTAGGCATTTCCCCAATCTTCTCTCTCCAAAACTAAAAAATGAATAAAATAATGCATTGGTGTCTCTAGGTAAAGAGCTACAAATTTGTAATGTCCACTAACAAATTTCAACGTTGGCGTGTCCACTAGCCAATTACACATTTCTCTAGTGTCCCATAGAAAATTTTCTCTTAAATAAATCATTATATACATACCTGATTTTTAAAGATATGTAATTGACTTGATGCATGTCCTGAACGTCATCAGTTGTGTGGTTGTCGTACAATTAATATATTGCGATGCTGAATGATATACAGGATAGGGTTGATTTAGTTTGAATGAGGTTTCAAGGTCAAACATACTATGTATATATATAGTTTCGAGGTAGTACCATTAGAGATTAATTTTGTTTATTACATGAGAAGGCATTAATATAATTACAGAAATCTTATGCTTGGAGATGAAGCCAACTAGAGGTGTGGTTACAATTACATGCATGCTCATCGTCATATGGGCTTAAACAAAGTTATATATAGAGGATCTCCATGTGCATGTGCTGAGGTTGATGCATCCTTACTTCATCACTGCCTCGCCCCAAACATTGTGCCCAAGATGCTATAGGGAAGCCAATTGTTTTTAGATCTTATATTTTAATCCCTATTAATAATCAAAAGAAAGGTATATATATTTAATTTACACTAAGGTCCTGAAGCAAGGGTTCCCTAGTTCAATATCCAATTTTGCTAGGTGCCATGTTTTGGAACCTTATACTTCTGTTAAACTGTGGAGAGCCGTACATGTTTGATCCCGGCCTGTTAGTACTTTGATGCGGACAACCGTGGGGATATAATTTGTGCATTTTTGTTTTATTTTTCCTGGAAAACAACTACTGCTACCTACTAGTAGACAAAACGTGTTGACTCGTAGCAATTCAAATTGGTCTTGATGATTAACGGTTTGGGATGCTTGAAGGTGAGGAAGTGTAGAGTTTACTTTTGTCGCCAGTACGTATTTGCTTGGGAGTTTCTTGGTTAGAGCTGACCTAGCAACGAATTCATGACCAGTACATTACTCTATTAGCAATAATAATGATACGCACATTATCGTCAGAGAAGATTCATACTCGATCACATGGGAAAGTGTTTTAGCTGGATGTGTTTGTTGATTACTCCTTCCATTGTTTAGATAGACACATGGGATGGTAGTGATGGAAGGCAGCATTGAATTTCCACAATCTACAAGTCAAATTCTTGCCACCGGGAACGATGGAGGCCCTCGGTATTATTTAGCCAGCTTATAGTAAGTTTTTATAGATTAAGCTCGGAGATTTAAATCACTATAAGTATTATTACTATTAGGGTACATTTAGATCATTTCATTTTAGAGGAATTGAAGATCTACTTTATAGACTAGGCTTTTTGGTTTAGAATTTGACATTCCATGACTTTCCAAATTTTAGATATAAGTATGGCTTCAAATCCATTGGTTGAAAGATAGAAATTGATTCCATAGATCTCAATATTATGTTCCTGCTCTACTGTACTACTTATAACAGTATATTATTCGCTCTCCTAAAGCAGAAGTGCAATACATAAGTAACTTCTCATGTAGCCAACAATATACAAGTATATTCCGCACATAGCCATCATAACTTAATTGATTTGTACCTAAACTATGATTATTAGCTAGAATAAAATTCAATTCTAAGGATCCAAACGAGGCACATATTAAACCGTGGATCTTGGATTTGGAATGATCACCAAAAATATGCCCTAAGCAAGCATGATTTTGTGTATGTGATTAATAATGATTTATGCTATTGTAAGGTGATTTTTGCAGTTACTTAAGCGCCAAACACATTTTGTAACCATTGAACATAGATGACAGACTAAAGGGAACCAAGTCGTTCCAATTATTTTTTCATACTCGAGTAGCTACACTTCAGATAACAATAGTACTCCTTTGATTCTATACTCGTTCCAATTATTATACTTAAATAACGTATGTATCCTGAATTAAATCCAATTAAGTAGTTTCTAGTTAAATTATGGTTTCTTTTTTTAACAAAATTTAATTTGCCAAATAATCTGTGCATAGGCTCCACATAGAATGCCTTATATTTCAGTATAAGCTTTAGCAGTCATTTGGCTAATTGAGATCCTGATTAATTATAAGCATTAAGTTTTAACAAGTGTCAATCACTTACCGACAATATAAAACAGCGAGCCCCAAGCTGGATCTGTACAGTACAGACACTTGCGTGTGGTGTGGGACAGTTTATTTTGCAGGCAAGCTCTCTCAAGTCTCAAGCTCAAGCAGCGTTGACAGGAAATAGCCGAGGATACTTTGGATTAAAGCCCTCGGATGTTGAGTTATTCGCATAAATATATCATCAGCAAATGTTTCACAATTTACCCCACAAAAAACGTATTTTGCACAATCCAGAGTAGCATAGAAAGTTACGGCATGCCGTAACGGCATCCGTTAGTCAACTCGCGAGACGACGCGCGCGGCTGAGGAAGGAGAAAAGAAACATCTCTGCTGCTGCTGTGTTGGGAGATAAAAGAAACATCCGTAACCGTAATGTGTGTTTAGTAGTACTTGTCCTGAGAAGGACACCTGCATTTACTACATTCAGATTTCAGATTAGGATGGCTATTTGCACGTGCCTGGCTGTGATCATCAATTGATGACGTGATTAATTAACTTGACCGATATGCTTGGCACCATCAGCTGTACGTACACTTGTGACTTGTCGCACACCGGGAGCTGCTATGCTAGGTTCCATCCCAAGTGGCACACAAGTAGAGTAGTATATTAGTTTGACTTAACGTGTTTTTAAATTGTATACTACGCTGCGGCTTCTTCTTCCAAAAGGAAAATGTCCAGATTATTATTGTTCAACTGTGTAGCCGTGTTAGAAAATTGGATGCTTGGAGATGAAGCTACTAGAGCTAGGCGTGGCTAAATTACATACTACGTCATGTTGTCAGTGCTCTCAAAGCCTCAAACAAATCAAAACAAAGTGCTGGCTCGTTTCCAATGCAATAATAATAACTAACCCGTCTGCAGCTGATTGATGCATGCATCGTTACTTGGCCAATCACCGGTGCATTTGCATGCATCACTGTCAAACGTATGCCAATGGATCAATGCAACTATGCAATAAAGCTTAATTTTAGCAGCACCATTGCACTTACACGTACGTATCAAAGCATGCGAGTTTGCATCACGACACTGCAGCGCTGCATATACTATTTTCTTCATCCTAAATTATAAGATATTTGACTCTTTTTAACATAAAATTTGACCACTCATTTTTATTCAAAAATTTGTATAAACATGATAAAAAATTTGTATAAACATGATCAAGTTTAAGTCCATTTTAAAGAACTTTTATTGATAAAGCAAATCATAACAAAAGAAGCGATATTTTGAAAAAAAAATAAATAAGGCAGTAGTCAAACTTAGTGTCAAAAAATCAAAGGTCCTATAAATTGGGATGGGGAAATAGTATATATTACTGTATATGTCCTACATAGATCACTGCAACTTGGAGTACTAGTAGACAGTAGTAGTTGGAGTTCTTCCATGTCATGACCATATTGACCGCCGCCGCCCTAGGGAAAAATCAGGGTGCGTCGTCTGTGCGCGCGCGCGCGCAAGCAGGTGACGCAATTGCAGTTTGTTTCCGCACTGTACGTCGTGTTATTGCTGCTTAATTACTGGTAGCGCTGGTGACATACTCTGCTATTGAATTATTGCAATGCCCATGGTCGTAATTATATATAATATGAATCCGATGAAATCAACGGAAGAAGAAGTTGCTCCGAAACTGACATATACTCCTAATAGCAAGTGGTTGCCATTATTGTCTCTAATTAAGCAGCAGCGGCAGCAGCAGGTAAACCGGCAGCGCCCTGCTAAATTTTACTTTTACCGATAGATGTTTCCAGTTCCACGCGTGAGCATGACATGGCACATGCCTGCTATGGCTGCATGCATGCATCTCCAACCATCAAACCACCAAATAATACAGAGGACCTACTACTAGTAGTAGAATATACTTGTGCAACTGCAATGCAAGGACGTGATATATACTCCTATACACTTAATTACTCGTAGTTATACTATATATAGTTTAGTGCCCAAGAAACGACGACATCAAATTGACTATGTGTGGACTTTGGACAACGAATCAACCATCAACTAATATAATAATACAAAGTTAATTACAGTAAACTCATCCAAATTCCAAATGGCAGACATGAACAACTTAAAACTCATCTACTCCTCAGGCCAACCTTAGTGAGGAGTTTTATGGTGTTGTTTCTAAAATTGCTATGTAATATGAAATGAAATTAATGAAATGAAATAAAGATGAAACACCCACTTCATTCTATGATTTTATAGGTATTTAATTTCATACTCATATAGAGTTGGTAACCATGTCAAAAGAGTTTTATTTCTATGAAAGTCATTTTTCTCTCTCTTTGAAAAAAATAAAAAATCATTTATGTGTAATATCTTATTAAATGTAAATAAAACTCTACTAAGACCGGCCTCATAAACACTGAAGGCAGTAGTCTAGTCAATGACGAGACATTATTGTTTTTAATTAAAACAATGCATTGGCAAAAAGAAACTCGTCTACTAGAGTACTACTACTTGTAGTAAGCGCGCACGCAGTAGACTTGTCTTAATTTTACTAATTAATCGTTGATCGATTGAGGAACTTTAATTTGGCCTTGCATCATCGTTGATCGATGAAATCGTAGTACTCTAGTAGAGGAGTACCACTCTGCCAAGGCGCGCGGGTAAGGAAGAAGTGATGAACAATAATTGAAGTGCCGGGAACGCGGCTCCATCGAGCGGCCGGGATTCTTGGAACAAAATTCAGAGTGAAGAGAATTATTCCACTGCGAGAATTATTCCACTGCGTTTGTTTGACCAAACTCAGAAATGTCAGATTCAAAGCTAAGCGAGAATTCAAACTGCGTGCAGTTATGCATGCATGCGCACGGCCACCATGTCTAACGCGCGCCAAAACTCAGAAATGTCAGCTTAATTACACGCGCATGCCACCACATCAGACAAGTTTTTTATTGTTTTTTTAGGGAACCACATCAGACAAGGTTTGCTCGACATGCCAACACACGGAGTAGTCAACACTCAACAGGTCGTCGTTGTACATCGGATCGACGACAGATGGCGACGATGCATGGTATGGATCGGAAGCCGAGTTTGCTGAGAAATTTCGCAAGTAAACAGCTTCACGATCCAACTAATACCTCAAAAATGTGCATGTCATCATGCACCGTGTGAGGATTGATTCTCGGAATGGTAGCCTAAGAAATCTCCCCAACTTTCAACTGACGCAAACTAGCTATCTTGAGGTCGTCGTTTAATTACGCTATAACTATTAACTGGTTGCCATAGATATGTTGTCGGTTTTTATATGTCACGGGGGGAGAGAGAGAGGCAAGCTATGAATCAGCATATTATGTTCATTGTTTTGCTCACCAACTTCAATTAGTTATTGTGGCTGTTGTGAGAAAGCATAAGGGTATAAGCAACTTTTTTCCATGATTCATAGCTTATTAAATGTGGTGGGTGGATCAGCCAAGAGAAGAGACATGATTAGGGATATCAATCATGAACAAGTAACAAAGGCTTTAGGTTGTGGGGAGCTAGAAACTGGGAGAGGGTTAAATCAAGAGCAATGTCTTCAAAGACCTGGAGATACTCGTTGGTGTGCCCACTATAAGATTCTAAAGAGTCTAATTGACATGTTTTCTACGATTGTTAAAGTGCTAGAATTCATGAAAAAGGATGACAGAGATTGGAAAAATAGAGACCAAGCATCAAATCTTCTAGTCTACTTCCAATCTTTTGACTTTGTATTTTACTTGCATCTCTTATTGACCACATTGACCATCACAAACACTTTATCGTTAGCATTGCAACGCAAGGATCAAGACATTGTGAATGCTATGAAGTACTTGCAGTCAACTAGATTAAATTTGTGTAACCTTAGAAGAGATGGGTGGGACAGATTATTAGATGAAGTAAATGAGTTCTGTGGAGAAGCATGATATTGCAAGGCTAGAGATGGAAGATGCATATGTTGAAGGAAGGCA